>CM047528.1:1430126-1670126 GCA_026122265.1 Ammodytes dubius | reverse complement strand
ACAGTATCTCCATGAGGCGAGGACCCCCTAAAGATTTAGAGAAACTGGAGCGTCTCACAAATGTTGTGTGTGTGTGTGTGTGTGTTGTGTGTGTGTGTGTGTGTGTGTGTGTGTGTGTGTGTGTGTGTGTGTGTGTGTGTGTGTGTGTGTGTGTGTGTGTGTGTGTGTGTGTGTGTGTGTGTGTGTGTGTGTGGGGTGTGTGTGTGTGTGTGTGAAAGCAACACAGTGACTCCCTCCCCTCCTGCTGTGTCTGTTTACTTCACCAATAACAAAAAGGCAGCCACGACTCCCACCTGCCCTGATTAGCATGGATTAGCTCTGGATGGGGTCCTGGAAAT
Organism: Ammodytes dubius; assembly: GCA_026122265.1. Classification (NCBI taxonomy): domain Eukaryota; kingdom Metazoa; phylum Chordata; class Actinopteri; order Uranoscopiformes; family Ammodytidae; genus Ammodytes; species Ammodytes dubius. The sequence goes on along the minus strand of CM047528.1, from coordinate 1,669,788 downwards.
GGCCGCCACCCATCAACACCCTATCATACTCCCACACACACACACACACACACACACACACACACACACACACACCACACACACACACACACACACACACACACACACACACACACACAACACACACACACAACACACCACACCACCACCCTGCAGTGCCACTTATTTCAACATTGAGCCAAAGACGCTTATCAGTTGTCAGCCACTCCTATTGCGCTGCTGGAACCCTGCTGTGCGTTTGTTTTTGCTGAGCTGTAACTCAATTTGCCTGAAAATATTCTTTTTTTTTCACGATCCCACTGTCACAGGATGACATTCGGGCCCCAAGTGGCAATGCAAACAGGCCCATAGTACAACTGTGCACATGCTTTCATTTCATATTGTACAGAAATACATTTTGCTAATTAATAGAATAAGCTTTCATGAGATTAGAGAAACATCCTGGTCTATAAATAACACACAGATAATTCTAAATGTTACCCCTGCATGCTATTAATGCCGTTTCAGAGATGGTTCACATTAAATGATTATCTTCTGCAATCAAAGCTATCCATTTCGCTGCCTCTTCTGTCTCGGGCTATTAAATCACAATTACCTCCCTGCCTGCTGCTCTTTGTTAATGGACCGCAATGTACGGAGATGCATTAGCTCTGCAGAGGGGCGCTCCAATCGTTTTCCTATGAGGAAGTGGAGGGAGAGAAAGAGAGTGGACTCTTAACAATGACAAGTAGAACCAGAAGGAACCAATACAAATTCAGAAAGAATGTTCTCTCAAAACTGTACCCTCTAGACCCTAAAATAACACGTGCAAGATGCTTTTGGTGGTTGATTTGTGGAGAGCACAGGTAGTAGCATCTCCATACACCTCTGAACTGTGGGTGTCTGTAGCATCCCAGTAGAAGGGGGGAGTGGGGAGGAGGAGCTCCTTAGGGATAGCTCATGTGCTGATGTAGCTGCGGCTTTCGTTAGCATAACTGTTTACAAAGACAATCACCTCCTGCCAAGGTCAGATATGAGCCAATCAGGCGTCAGTCTCCACCATTATTTATTTTAATTTCCATGGTAACACTGTTTTTTTTCGTTGTTGTTTTTTATGGTGAGCTCAGCGTAGGGAAAAACAGCAATTTCCTGAACAGTAATTTCCTCCTCTTTGAATGATGCTGGTACAGTTTCATTTTTGATAAATCCTATCTTGGGAATTATCTTCTGACCCCTAACATTCATTTAAAAAATTATTAAATTTTGTACAGGCAGTCATATAACCGGAGGAAGAATCCTAATGACTTTGGTGATCCTGTAACTTTTCCTGCAGCATCATAGCAGCTTTGCTCTTCGTTAGTAAAGTCTACAAATATTGTGAGATTAAGTGTTCAAATTCAAGCCCCAGACAGAATGAATTACAATTAGAACTGAAGTCTTTTTAAATGCCGGTGAGATGAGTATCTGAGTTTTTGTGTCAGCATGCTGTTGGTTTGCTCTACCTGTCTGTAAAACTAATGATTACACTAAAATTATTTTGCATTACCATAGTTATTAACAATTCCACATACAGGCAGTTCTTCTAGGTGAACTGTGTACATACAACATAGGCCCTACTTACCATGGCTTTGGTCACCCAGTGGCAGCCTCAGATGTATATTACAGCAGTTGTTAATTTAGACCACTTAATTAACAATAAATCCATTGATCTGCTTCTTCAGTAGGCTGACGCAAATTGCTAATCACTTGCGCTAAACGATTTTATTATGAAGCCTTTGTTGTGTTTTGAACATAAAATAGCATGATTGGGACAATTGTAGACCCCTGTAGCTTATCTTTCTCTTCAACTTTAAGCCAGTTAGATAATATCTGCAAAAAAAATGTCAAGGTTAGGTGGCAGAATACACACACAAGCACACACACCTCAGGAATGAAACTGTGTGGAGATTAGATGTGAGTCCATAGGGGAGCTCAGACTTGGCTTATCAGTTGATTGCAGCCTATACTGACTCTCTTCACCTATCAGTCATCTCTGAGAGGAGCCCAAAGATTGAGGATGGATCACAGATGGAAGAAAGCAACGGCAACTCTATTATTAGAGACCTAAATTGGAAGCGTTGCTGCCAGAGAGAAGCTGAGCTGAGCTGAGAAGGAAACCAGAGTTGCAATCTTTGCTCTTCGCTTCACCAAAAGCTTGTTTCATAACGAATGCACTCATCAGATCAAGGTGAAATAGGACAAAAAACTGCAGCGCGACATTGTGTTTAGGAGACAACTGCTTCAGAAAAGAGCTGGATACCAAAGTCAAGGCTCCTCTTTTAACATTAGCACACAAATGAGAGCAGCAGCATTTATTTTCTAACTGCAGAGAAGAAAGTGAGTTTGCGATTTAAATGACATTTGTTCAGACTGTCTGAGCCAACATAAGGCAGCAAGCTTTTCTGCTATGTTATCATGATGGATTATGTGGGTTGAAAATGTAATATAATAGTCTAGTTCATTTGCCATTGCATACAGTAGAGAACAGATGGAGAGGCAGGCTTTTTGCCTTCATTCTTAAAATGGTACGAATGAACACATTTGACACTCTTGTGTGAATTAAGAGATACTAGTTTCCCTGCAACACTTTTGGATTGGTGGATGGATGGATGGATGGCGCACTTCAATTGAAAAAACATCATTTTCTCTGCTTGACGAGTGTGACTAGTCCGTTTAGTTCAGTGGAAAGTGTGTCAGAGTACCTCCTAACACAGGAATCCAGTACAGCTGCCAGTTCTCTCCCCGAGGTGCTTGACAGCCAAAAGCGATTAAACCTCAGCGAAGTTATGGATGACTCAAAGTCCCTGCGAGGTGGGGGCCCAAAAACTGAAACTCAATTAAACAAGTGGGATGCTGTACTGACTCTCGGGATTTCCCCTCCATCTGGAAATTAAAAAATAACCCAAACGAAGAACCCCAAAGGCATTTTAGAACATCCTGCATTATCTAATCAGGTATTGAAAAAAACACCTAAAAAAGACCTTGTGCAGGTCATTTTTTAAGAAAGCCCTACAGATTTTGTAATATTCACAAGTGATGGATATGGACACGGATGAGGAATGGTCTCCACCCAGAAAGAGCAATAAAGGAAATTCTTTAAGATTTCACATGCTGTCAAACATTACCGTCCACCCAGAAATCGTCCATCGAAGACTGATCAGCTGCCAAGTCATTCAATCTTCACTCCTTCGGGCCAGAGAAATGAAATCATGGTCATTGCATTTTTTGGAGTTAGTATTACATGATTTCTGTGTAACAAAGCAAACAGAAAGTCAAATGCTTTCTTCTGTCTGCCATTTGGGTCCATTGAAAATGTGCGAAAGTCTTGACTCAGCATTGAGAATCTTCAATAAATACTGGTGTCAAGCTTAAAAAATGTAACTATTAATTACGGCTCGTGATTAATTAATCTAAATTAATCGCATACTTATGACACTTTATGCCTGTTTATAAACGGTTTTGTACAGTTGTCTCATCTCTCTCTCTTCATCTTCTCTCTCTCTCACTCTCCTGTCTATCTCGAACCTACTATGTACAGGGCAGCTGGCGTATAGTCTCACTCCCTTTTTTATCCAGTAAATTTTTTTGTGTTGAATTAATCGAAATGATACTCGTTAATGACACCCTTAATTAATACTAAAGTTATTTGATAAATGTTGAATGAAGCCAGCAGGAAGTGAAAGCTCTCTCTCCATGTTGAAAAAGCTCGGCCAAAGTTAGACCTTTTGCCTTTATTGCTCCTCGAGTGTGATTTGGTGCTGCATTGGTTTACATGAGCATGGCAAGCCACATTTCTGGCGACTAAACTCATTACACTTCAAGCACTTATCTCTTCTTCCATTTGCTGCCGCCAGAATAGGAAATTGCCTTGCGGTGCTTTAATGCCAGACATTCAAAAAGGTCCCTTAAGAGATCCTTTAATGTTCCATTAAAATGAAAAATCCCTTTTGTGTTGTTGCTTTGTGTTTTCCACGTTTCCTAGAGATACTTTATTAAGTTAGTGTGTGCATGGTCAATGTGTAATTAAATGCTTTGTATCTTTGACAAAGAACAAAAAGCAAACGTGTAAGAAGTGTTTACGCATGCCAGCACTAGCTACAACTAGAGTGGATCTGCATATTCTAAAGAAATAGATATCTTTAGCGTCTAATTATTGATGCAATACCAATAAACATAGAGCCCTGTTATGACTGACACTCCACTGCATATATTAACCAATAGTACAGTCCCACAACTATACATCGGCTAAAATGATAGGCTGACTGCTATGTCTACCCTGAATTTGTTTTCGGGCTTGAATTATTGCCACTCTCTAAGACGAGAGCATGATTCTGTGAGAATAAATCTTAATTTTAAACTCTTGTGCTTTTTAAACTTATACACTTTTGTATGTTTAGTAACTTCACATTCATCATTTTGTAAGTGCACATAACAAACACTGTATATGCAGAGGCAGGCCGTTTCAGTAGATACTTTACCCAAGGTCAGGGGAGAACTATTTGTGTGGATGAGCAGCCAGCACATGACAACCGGCCTAGCAACGACCCCTCACCCTCCCTTCACCTCTCTTATGAGCAGGGTAGTGTAAAACATGAAATGTATCTTATGAAGACCAACAAGGTCATGACCAAACATTGTGCGATTGGTTGGCTAATCCAGAGTGGCACTGGGCAGATCCAATAGTTTTAAACTTCAACAGACACCCGCCTCCAAGTGAGTGAACGTTTGCCAATTACAGCAGTTCCAGACCTTCTGTACAAATGAAATGAAGTATGATGGTCTGGTTGGTCCAGGCTATAAAGAAACACCATGATGACACAAAAGCACACATTCGTTTGTGGTGGCTCCTGGTTTAAGATGAGGATGAAAACCAATGATATTGATGATGACTTTAATGGCTGCAACATTAATCGACAACTACAGTAATAAAAAGGCAAAATTATGACACTGAATACTTTTTTCCGGGAAATTTGCCAAGGACAATTTCTTTCTACTGCCAGTAATATATGCTGTGTGCACAACACATCCCTCTGAGGAATCTCTCTTTCTCTCACACACGCGCACACACACACACACACACACACACACACACACACTCAAAACACACCAAAAAGCAGTACGTCAGCCTTATTAATAATGGATCAAAGGGGACCATGTAACCCAGCAGTCGTCCGTGTTGGCTTTGCATTGATCCATGTAATGTAAAGCATTTGCTACAGGATACATGACCTTGTGGATTGAAGAAGAAATAAAATCATCTCACATTCAGCATTGATCCATGAGTCCACACTGAAAATTGGCCTCAGTGACATGAGTGACATGTTATCCAATGCATCAAATTACTTGTTTAGGAAAAAGTACAGAATTGCTTTTTAATTGCTTCCATTTTAAATAAAATTAAACTTGTGTCATCAAGTCGATCTCTGCGGAAGCAAAATCAAAATTAATTCAACACAAATAGTTATCCAATTATCCATCCAAGGTCCATCTTCTATTCACATTTTAACATTCAGGAATCTAAACCACTTTATCGGAAATCATTTCGGAGTGTGACTATAATAGGTCACTCAAACTTTCTATTACTTTTGTCAAACTCTTTAAAAAGATGGCTTTTCTTCTTCTTCTTCTTGACCAACCCTGTCTCATCAAATTACGTTCCCAGAGGACTATTCGGCATTCTCAATTACGTTTGACTATTTACGTATTTTGTCCGTGATTACGTTTTTATGAACATATTCGGCATTCTCAATTACGTTTGACTGAAAAACGTATTTTGTCCGAAATTACGTTTTTATGAACATATCGCAAACAAGTTCGTTCTCAGCCTAGAGCTGTTCAGGATGCTCAATTACGTTTGGCTACAAAACGTATTGATTACGTTTTAATAAACATATCGCATACATTCGTTCTCAGCCTATTTTTTGCCATTTATTTACCTCTAGGATTATGTTTGGTTGAAGTGTGCATTGTCTGGTCGGCTGCCTGAACTACAGCGCTGCAGGAAATTAAAATGTTCCATAGATATGTTCACATGTTTCTTCATTCATTCATTCATTCAAACAAACTGGTGGAGGCAATCGACGTTCCGACATGGCCACGCCCCCTTTGGGTGGAAAACAAAGCGATTTTGACTATAATGCAAAAAATTGCGGTCCAAAACAGCACAAAAAGAAAACGATCAGAGGTAAATAAGTTACAATTTGACCGACAGACACAATGTTAAGATCCTTTACAACTACTCTGCCAGCTAGATAACGTTAAACTAGACTACGGAACTACACAGGGCTGCAGGGAAAATAGGGTGACGTCAGACGCACGCCCCTCTACAAACCAATCAGTATCGAGGAATGCTAAACGAGCCTATCGGCAGCCCTGAGCTAAAAAGATTTCTAGCGAGACCTATGTACTTTATTTTCATAATCTTGATATTGCGAATTCATATGATCTGTCTGAAGTCTGATAGGCTAATTCTCAAGAAATGTTCGGTACACAAATAGGCTACGTGCCAAGCTGTTGATCAACTGGACACAATCAAAGATAGCACACACACACACACAGCTGACAAGAGCGCTCCCTCCCTCCCTCTACCCTCCGCCGAGTTTTTTTTCCCAGAGCAAATTTTTGAAGTCAAGGGTTATCATGGTGACACAAATACGTCACACTTCAGCTAGTAAGTGCATAAACATATGTTTGAAAACATATCTAGCGAGAAATACATCAGAATATCATTATATTCGGTAATTGGGAGTATCTGATCTCTATTTGGTTAGTTTGCTGACGTATTTACCACCGTTGCTATGTAATCCTACATTTCCCATCATCCTTTTTAGGGCTGGGTGGACCCGTTCGACTCCTATCAGAGTGTCTGCCGATTCAGGGCGCATTCCATTTACAATTCAGGGCCTCCGCCGTAAAACCACAAGTCAGACATGTTCACACGGCTGACACTTCCGTTCTGCCCCATCATAATAAAAAAAACTTAACAGGAAGTAGGTTACATTATTCCCCTCCTCCGAAACGTCCCCGTTTCCACACAGAAACATCATAAGGGCCCTTAGGAATAATGGAACCACTTACAGAAACATGCTGCACTACCAAAAAATTAATAAAATAACTTGAATTGAACACATTCTTTATAGGCCTACCCTAAACCTTAAAGCATGTAGGCTCATTGTAGCCTACCCACTATTCTAGGGAAACTATTTCTGTAAGAAAAATGTGTTTTATAGCCTTTGTGGTTGTATAATTTAAAGCTTCTGATCAAATATGTGGCGGATTATATATGAAATTATAAAACAATTAAATGTACAGTTTAAAATGTCATTGAATAGGCTTCTTGAACTTACTAAAGCAGTACTCTACAATGCGTGTGTGCGTGTGTGCGTGTGTGTGTGTGTGTGTGTGCGTGTGTACGTGTGCGTGTGCTTGTGTGTGTGTGTGTGTGCGTGTGTGTGTGTGTGTGTGTGTGTCACATCTTGTAGCCTATCCTGACAGGGATTTGGTTGTTTTCTTTTAGTTAATGATATCAAATGTTGCTATAAATTGTGCATAGCCTACACATAATATAAAACTAGGTGCATATTGAATGTGAATCCTGCAACTGAAAGTATTTGGAAGGAGTAGGCCAGTTACTCAAATGGGAGTAGTTTAAAGATTGCTTTATTCATGATTTTGACCTTAAAAAGGTAGAATTTTAGGCAGTCTTATGAACAGTGCTTAATCAGTGTTTGCAGCATATGCAGTTGACTCAGTATATTGTCCCCTGTCTTAATGGTAAGTGGTCTTGACGGCGGTTTGTCCACCACACACTTGGCATGATATACAGGTGAAATTTGAATATCGTGCAAAAGTTCATTTATTTCAGTAATTCAACTTTATAGGTGAAAATAATATCTTATACAGACTCATTACATACAAAGTGAGATATGTGAAGCCTTTATTTTTTATAATTGTGATTATTATGGCTTACAGTTTATAAAAACCCCAAATTCAAAATCTCAGAAAATTAGAATATTACATAAAATCAATAAAAAAAGGATTTTAAATACAGAAATGTCGGCCCTCTAGAAAGTATAATCATGCATATGTACTAAGTACTTGGTTTGGGCCCCTTTTGCATGAATTATTGCCTAAATGCGGCGTGGCATGGATGCTATCAGCCTGTGGCACTGCTGAGGTGTTATGGAAGCCCAGGTTGCTTTGATGTGGCCTTCAGCTCGTCTGTATTGTTGGGTCTGGTGTGTATCATCTTCCTCTTGACAATAGTCCATAGTTTCTGAGTTCAGGTCAGGAGAGTTGTCTGGCCATTCATGCACAGTAATACCATGGTCAGTCAACCAGTTACCAGTGGTTTATGGTACCATGGGCAGGTGCCAAGTCGCTGGAAATGGAAATTGTCATCTCCATAAAGCTTGTCAACAGACAGAAGCATGAAGTGCTCCAAAATCTTCTGGTAGATGGCTGTGGTGACTTTGGACTTGATAACACAGTGGACCAACAGCAGCAGATGACATGCTACCTCAAATCATCACTGATCCAAATTAAATGTTGCGTTTCATTTGGAAATCAAGGTTCCACAGTCTAGAGGAAGAGTGGAGGGGCACAAAATCCAAGGGGCTTAAAAGACCACTGTCAAGTTTCAACAGTCAGTGATGATTTGAGGCACCATGTCATCTGATGGTGTTGGTCCACTGTGTTATCAAGTCCAAAGTCACCACAGCTGTCTACCAGGAGATTTTAGAGCACTTCATGCTTCTGTCTGTTGACAAGCTTTATGGAGATGCTGAATTACTTTTTCCAGCAAGACTTGACACCTGTCCACAGTGCCAAAACCACACGTAACTGGTTGACTGACCATGGTATTATGTGTTGATTGGCCAGACAACTCTCCTGACCTGAACCCAATAGAGAAACTATGGACTATTGTCAAGAGGAAGATGATACACACCAGACCCAACAATACAGAGGAGCTGAAGGCCACTATCAAAGCAACCTGGGCTTCCATAACACCTCAGCAGTGCCACAGACAGATAGCATCCTTTGGAAGCACATTGTGAAGCGCCTTGTGACCCTGGTCTGTGAAGGGCGCTATATAAATAAAAGCTTACTTACTTACTTACTTACTTACATCCATGCCACACCGCATTTAGGCAATAATTTGTGCAAAGGGGGCCCAAACCAAGTACTTAGTACATATGCATGATTATACTTTATAGAGGGCCGACATTTTTGTATTTAAAATCCTTTTTTTATTGATTTTATGTAATATTCAAATGTTCTGAGATTTTGAATTTGGGGTTTTCATAAGCTGTAAGCCATAATAATCACAATTATAACAAATAAAGGCTTGAAATATCTCACTTTGGATGTAATGAGTCTATATAATATATTAGTTTCACCATTTAGGTTGAATTACTGAAATAAATGAACTTTTGCACGATATTCTAATTTTTCGAGTTTCACCTGTATTGATAAGAGATTTATTCTTGTTCTTTTCATACGGGCAGCGACATTCCACGTGTGTATCGCGCTGGACCTGTGGTGTAGCATTGGGCGAGGAAGCCTTGACAGCGCCCTGATTTAATCTGCAAGGTTAAGATCGCTCTATAACAGTTTTTTCCAATGACTCTAGCCTATTTTGTTCAAACTGCCTTTGTATTTCACATCCCTCAATTAGCACCTGTCACTTTCACATGGGCCTATTTTAATTAAATATTCAGATGATTCAGCAGATGCAAGGTGTGTCAGTTCTGTGTGCAGTTCACAGGACAGTTTACAGGGACAGGGAACAGGTGGACAGTAGTGTTCGGGCATGGTAGGAGCTACACACCTCTTAAATGTAACCAAGGTTGAGAGATTGATATGGATTTTGGGAGGACCAGGAGGATAGGCTAAGTCATTCCTGATACAATCCACAATAACTGCTGCTACAATGCCACACTTTCCCTATGGCAATAAATAAAGTACATTATCCATCTATAAGTCCATCCATCCATGCAGGTATATTTAAACAACGCCTATGCATATGGGTTCTGTATTATAATCTCTGAAGGACACACCTTTTGGTTTACTATTTCCACAAGAAAACAAATGAGCAAACAAAAAGCTTAATTTTCCATATTGGGCCTTCAAATTTATCAGAAAATCAACCTTGCGGTAAAGAACACCAACTGAATACATTGCTGGAAAGGTGCTAATGTTGAGAGTGTGAAGATTGTACAATTTTACATTTAAACACACCTACAATTCACCACCATGCTTTTGATTAGATTTAATTTATTTGCACAATAAAAACAACAAAGAACATTGGCCACAGAAATATAAAATATAAAACATTTTTTAAAAGGCAACATATTGTGCAGGTGAGATATATATATATATATATAAAAGTTGTGAATGATATCTTACTTCAAAGATCATTTAATGTAATACTGAAGAAAATAGAAGTAATTTAATCCACAAGGTTATGCAGAGGTAAAAAGACAAGCAAAGTGGGTATATGGTTGTAGTTGTCCTGCTTATTTATCTGTAAAGGCCGCCTACAACTCCTTATTCGTGATAACCATCAAACTACATCGTGCACATTTACTGAGTGACGATTGTGTTGCATTTCTCACAAACAACAATGATCATCTCACAACGATTTATGCTCTTCGTAGCTCAGGGCTGCCGCTATAGGCTCGTTTCGCGTCACGTGACATTCCTCGCCATTGATTGGTTTGTAGAGGGGCGTGCGTCTGACGTCACCCTTCCTCAGGTCGGCAATACGTCATCTAGACGGAACTCTCGTGGCAGTAGGCTACTCAAAGACAGCGCGATCATTCAAAATAAGCGTTATAGCTCAAATCTGCAATGTCCTGAGCTGTTTTGTGGTTTACAAAGTAAAAAACAAACATCATGGTTGTATTCCTTTGCCATGCCCCCAAAAATTCCCCTAAAGAAGGGCTGTATGACAGCAGGAAGCTCCCGGCTGCGCTCTGCATTCAGTGGGAGTTTGCTATCGTAACGAACAATTAGTTCACGTGTAATCAGCTTATAGAGACTCAGTGAGGTGAATATATACATCAGGGCATGATATCTCTGGCCAATGGGTCGGATCATTGCGCCAGCTTGATGCTGAGAGACTACACACATGGTTTTAGATTGATCAAATTAATCATTTATAAGTGTCTTTAACGTTATCTAGCTGGCAGAGTTGTTATAAAGGATCTTAACATTGTGTCTGTCGGTCAAATTGTAACTTATTTATCTCTGATCGTTTTCTTTTTGTGCTGTTTTGGACCGCAATTTTGCATTATAGTCAAAATCGCTTTGTTTTCCACCCAAAGGGGGCGTGGCCATGTCGGAACGTCGATTGCCTTCACCAGTTTGTTTGAATGAATGAATGAATGAATGAAGAAACATGTGAACATATCTATGGAACATATTAATTTCCTGCAGCGCTGTAGTTCAGGCAGCCGCCCAGACAACGCACACTTCAACCAAACATAAGCCTAGAGGTAAATAAATGGCAAAAAATAGGCTGAGAACGAATGTATGCGATATGTTTATTAAAACGTAATCAATACGTTTTGCAGCCAAACGTAATTGAGCATCCTGAACAGCTCTAGGCTGAGAACGAACTTGTTTGCGATATGTTCATATAAACGTAATTTCGGACAAAATACGTTTTTCAGTCAAACGTAATTGAGAATGCCGAATATGTTCATAAAAACGTAATTACGGACAAAATACGTAAATGGTCAAACGTAATTGAGAATGCCGAATAGTCCTCTGGGAACGTAATTTTGATGAGATAGGGTTGTCTTGACTGATCTTCTTGACTAAACTAATCTACAATTTCCAAATACAATTTAACAAAAATATGCATACAATTCCCATGAAATGTCTGGACACACACACACACACACACACACAACACACACACACACACACACACACACACACACACACACACACACACACACACACACACACACACACACACACAACACACACACACACACACACACACACACACACACACACACACACACACACACACACACACACACACACACACACACAGATCGATACAGCTTATTCCTCCACCCAATCTCCGGTATCAGATGACAGCAGTTTGACCACATCCTGCCTTGACTCATTTGATCTTTTGCTGAAGCTGATGATGAAAACCTTTTCAATGGTCCTTGATAGGGACACACAACAATTATCTAACATCTAGATTATCAGAAAAAATAAATCTGTAAAAGGTTACAAGGATAAACATTGAACAGCATAGGTTGAATTGATGTAACGTATGTTAGTAAGAAGAGGGTAAAACTTTAAGATGAAAAAAGGCACAAATAGCTTTAAAATAAGTTAATAAGCCGCCACTATAATATACTTATTTTTCTCTTAGCTTGTTGCTTTAATGTGGCTGGCATTATATTTTCTTTATTCTTTTTGTCTTTATTATATTATTTTAGAACATAATCTATTTGTAACATGTAAGTGTCAGCACAACCTTGACATCAGTGTCCGTCTTTTCTCATTACTTAGCGGTACAACAGGAAGATCTCCCATCAAATTGGATGTCTAACTTTAAGAGCCCTGTTTGCAGACTGAGGAATGTGCTTCCTTACACTTTGACCCGCTGTGTAATGGGCCTTTGCAGCAGTGTGTATGTCACTGTGTGAGAACTGAGCTCATCTCCTCTCACTTCCTAAACTGCTGGAGGTTTATGCAGGAAAAGTGCCCGTCCCATCCTCCCCCCCCCTTCACACTCCTCTTTCCGCTTCCCTTCCCTTTTCGTCTTTGCTTCCGCTCAGCTGTGACTGAAACTGGCCGATTTCAAACGGAGGAAGAGGAAGAAATAGAGGAAAGGAGAGGGGGGCTGGTCGATCTTAACATCCTCTTAAATGATATCTGATGCCTCAAAATGCTCCTAATAGATCACATGAAATACCTTTTTGATTTGCTGCAACAACAACTCCTCTAAGCAGCACTGGAGCTTAAAGGTGCAGTGTGTAATATGAAATCATCACAACAGTTGGTGTCTATGGCTCCCGCTCAGAGAAGCTACAGAAATTCTTCAAGAACATTCCAGCTGGTAGTTCTGATGGACACAGTGTGGCCAACTGTTCCATTCTGTGCTTCTGTAGAGCTGAAGGCATTCCAACTATGACGCTTCCAAAATGGCGACGCCCAGGCCTTGGTCCATGATATGGAGAAATACGGAGATATAAGAGACCCTTTCTAAGGGAAGAAATAATAACAAAAAAAAAATGTAGCTATTATACACTAAATTAAATGTATGTATGGATATTATAATTATTTTCTACCAAGTCTGCTATGAAAAAAAATCCCAAAATTCTACACACTGCAGGTGATGAAATATTTTCCCTCTTTAATATTCTGCTATTACTGTAGCCTCCATTTTGTTTTCTACTCTATATTTCATGTTGAGTCTTTGTTATGTGTCCATGCTTTAAAGCAGTCACTTTAATGATAATGAATTGCCTTTCTAGCTCAAGTTAATCACCAACAAAATCTCATTGGAAACACTCGTCTTTTAAATGTCAGTCAGGTGTTGGATTTGGACAGCTTTGACTGTGTGGCTTTTTCTTCTCTTTGTTCAGCGCTTGAAAAATGGATCAAAGGTTTTGGCAATTTGGTCAGGTAAAGCTACTGTAGTATCTTTCTTTGTAATATTTTACTGGACTCTCTTTTGCATTGTAAACGAATTAAAAGCCTTTCATAGATGATACAATGAGTAATATGTTCAAGCTATGTCGAAATACATAGATGGATTACAAAATGGGATAGTATGTCTGCAAAAAAAAAAATATTATTATTATTATTAGCATAGCCTTTATTTAAGGTAACAAGAGTGTTATTAATTCATAGTATAGTATAGTAGATTTTATTTGGACATGGACATGACGATGTCATTGGACGAACCAGATGCATTGTTTACAGTGTGTTAGCATAAATGCTAGTTTACAACACCTGTCCACAGGATGCTTTTTAAAAACAACAAAATAAACTAAACAAAACAGAAACAAGATCAAATACTGATAAAAAAAACTGATAATTAAAAGAGTAAAAATGCAGAATACAATAGAGTACAGAGCAGCAATATAATGAGTCAAATATATATAGGCTACGTAGAGTAAAACAAAGGCAGCATGATCAAACAATAAACCAGTTGTAAATTATTTGTGTGAGCACTGTTGAAGGTAAAGTCAGCGATTCTGTAGATTGCTTGTCCGCAGCTAATATGCGATCATTAATGTAATATAATTGTTGGAATCTAATGAAAAAGCTTTGAAGAAAGGTGGACACGGGATTCTTTCATGGAGCCACGACTGGCTGCACAAACATAAAGATACAGATAAAACGTTACACACACAGTCAGACTCACAGATCAAAGAATATTGATTAGTTGATATGAACGCCCTGAGATAAAAAGCTCCACAGATGAGGTGTGAGGGGTATACATTTATCTTACTAACATTTGATCGATGACCCAGGGCAAGCTCGTCACAACTCAGCACCAAGCTATTGAAAGACCAGACTGGGCTGCTATTAACCATCCATTCAAATCCCGGTTAGACAGCAAACAAGTCGACCCTCAAACTGTCAAAGTAAACTAAGGTTGCGTTCCGAATCGCATACTTTCTACTATATAGTATGTAGAAAAAAGCTCAAGGCGCAATGTTATGATGAAATAAGAGAGTAAAGTATGTCCTAATAGTATGCCTACTGCATCCTAACTAGATTCTTTTTATCGTCGGATGTAGTATGTAGAATAGAATAAAGAAAGAGAATGCGATTCGGAACGCAACCTAAGAGTTACTGGGATTAGTTTTTACACTCACTCAACTGAAAAAACTATGCTACAAAGGAATGCCTCACACTAGTTCCAACACTAGTAGAGACAACATAGTAACACTTGATCTGCCAAAAAAAAATAGGTCACTAGATCGACACTACATTGTAAGGAATTCACTGACAGAATAGGCTACCAAGCATTAATAATACAGAATAAAAGTTTTAAAAATATACTCATACATATGGGAATATAAGGCTTTTGAGACTTTCTGGAAAAAGTTAGAATGCATAATTAAAAGAGACTTACTTTTAGGTTTTCAAGAGTACTCTTTAAAGTACAGCACACAAACTTTATTCAGAGGAAGTGGCACTGATGTAAGGTGTGTCAAAGTAAAGTGCAAAAAAAGATACATCTGTCATTCCTCTGCTTTTCTATACACTGTTATTGTCTCCGCCTTTTCTGCACGTGGGCGTGAGGAGCTAAACATCAAGAGACTCCAGCATCCCTCCATGGATCATTCTCTTTAATGGTGTCGCAGGAAAAATGACTAATTAAAAAACGCTGCAGGTGCGCCCCGGCTCTGAAGTCTTGAGTTGTAGAGAACAAAATAAATAGAATTTCATCGCTGTTATGGATCCTTCTCTGCAGCAATCTGAGATCAATTAACACCAATGTCCTGCAATGCTGAAGGCTTAAGTAAGCATTCGGAAAATAACAACCTCTAATACTGTTGGAGACATACTTGTTATTTGTTTTTTAGTTTTTTACACAGCGCTGAGTTACTGGTGTGGAAGGTTTTCAGGTTCAATGGAAGGCGAAAAGGCAACATTTCATTGAGAACTTTGGGCAGGGCTTTATGTGTTAATATGACAGCCAACGCATTGCATAAGATGTACATTTGGCTCTGTTGGTTAGAAGGTTTTCACTGTCAGCCGGGCTGCTTTGATCTCGCTCCAGGTTTGAGACGTGAGTTATTATCTCCTGTGTGTTTTCCACAGTCTGCCTACACACTGTTAAGGCAGTGTTTATAAGCCAGAGGATGGCAGTGGGAGTCTATCCAGAGGCTTAGCAAGCAAAGTCCCAGGCAGGAGCGTCTTTTAAGTTTTTCCTCGCTGAAGTGGCGACGGGCAAAGTTGCTGACATTTTGGAAAAAGTGAGCATTAGCGGAGTTGTATAAGCAAAAAGGACCGAGGGGAATACATGTTGAGGGAGAGGGCTGTGTTCAAAGGCTTGAGTCTGATTCATATATTTTACTATGTTGTCCAGTTTCCCTACAGGCCTATATGAATCCCGGCCACATTGGACCATTCTACACTACTCTTTTGATTTACGTCCAATGTGGAAATCCAGGAAAACCAGTTCACATCTATCCCTTACACAATTAACATTATATACTTCTATTTATTACACCCACAATTTATTCCTAAACGTCATCAATTGTCTTTGTTGCCTAACTATACCTTAAAGGCCTACTTCACCGGTTGGAATATGAAGGTGTATTGAACTGGGAGATCCTATTTAGTATAAATGTGCAAAAAAAATTGAAATCGGATCATCTTAGCCTGAGAAAAGGCAGAAAGAGTGTTTTATGGTCTCACTGTCTAACCCTACAGTTTCCTTCTTGTGACATCACAGTAAGGGTTGGATTAACAGGACAGCTGGGCCAAGGGAAGACTAAGGGAAGACTGAGGGAAGAAAAACCTCATTCATTATATTATAATAGTGATTTTATAATGATAGAACGCTGGTTCTGTATGGGTGAAGTATTCCTTTAATGTTATTTGCCATAACCATCATCTTTCCCTTGCCTTGCCATCCTGGGCTCTCCCTATCTGCACCATCCTTAAACCATTGATTGCTACTCAAGATGTAAATAAAATAAAAACACAATCTAGTTACTATTTTGAAAAATGTATTAAATCTTTTGTGTACAGTAGGTTTTAGCAAATATTGCTTAAAGGAATACTTCACCCATACTGAACTGGCATTCTATCATCACTATTATAATATAATGAATGAGGTTTTTCTTCCCTCAGTCTTCCCTCAGTCTTCCCTTGGCCCAGCTGTCCTGTTAATCCTGACCCTTACTGTGATGTCACAGTAAGGAAACTGTAGGGTTAAACAGTGAGACCATAAAACACTCTTTCTGCCTTTTCTCAGGCTAGGATGATCCGATTTCATTTTTTTTTGCACATTTATACTAAATAGGATCTCCGAGTTCAATACACCTTCATATTCCAATTGGTGAAGTCGGCCTTTAAACTGCAGCAAATAGTAGGGGAGAACGGGGTAAGTAGGCACACTTTTTACTCTAGTGAGAATTGCTCATCACCAAAACATCTGTCAATAGCCATTCCTACGTTAAATTGAAGCTTAAGGTGTTGGCTTGAAATGTGTGTCTCTCTTTTTTTCCAACTTATTGTAATGAAGAAGTAATTTACCATCAAAGACACTCTGACACATTGTGACAACCAACCCCATCAAGGGGTCGGTTGTCAAACACTATGGGGTTGTTTGTCACAATGTTATCTTAATGGGAAAAATCTTAAAAAGAAGGCAATGAGGCAGAACCAAATTTGAAAGTTTAATTGCATTGTCAAGTTGACAAATAGGCCTACATAACTTACTGTAGCCTTGGCAGCTGGTCTAGTTTGGGATGCACTGGGTTGTTTTGATTTTGTTGCCCTTTTTTCTTTTGCTTGCCAGCTGCCTTTTCCTGCTCTATTCTTTCCTTCTCTGGGGTGTCAGTGAGGATACAGCTTGACAATTTATTTCGTTATTGGGTTCCTTTTCTGGCTGCAGCCTTGAGATAACATGTGACAACCAACCCCCCAAAAAATTTGACGACCAACCCCAACCTGAATTTCTTGCTAGCATCAAGGCCAACAACCATCTGACAACTAATTAGCTTGCTAACAACAATCTAAACTATAGCTTACCCTTCACACTTTCTGAGGGTAACAAGTGTTTTGTTATAAACCCATTGTGTAAAAGCCTAGAAGAAAAATACTGAGAAGCAAAATATTTTGAATTTGACATGAAAAACACAAAACATCCTCTCACCTGAAATGCAGCTGTCTTCCTCCAAGGAAGTCTATGTATGTGACCTCTGATCCCAATTCTGGACCTTTTTTATATCAACATTTCAGAGCTAGCGCGCTCTGGTGGCGAGATATAACGAATGTGACATCCAACCCATGTGACAAATTACCCCGTTCTCCCCTACATCTATTGGGGACTATTTTCAGCCTTCGATTAATACACATTTGGGAGTTTCCCTGAGTGTTCAGCAGTCAGCAGTCACAGCCTTGATTCTGACAGTCACAGTTGGTGGAGGTTGTCAACATATTCTTCAATGATTAAAATCTGCAATAAGAATCAAGTTTCCAAAGCCTTTATAAACAATATATGAAATATCTTGCTGTATGTTGTACATAGTAATTGCCTGTGTCAAGAAATAGTCACAATATGTGTTTTTAAAATCATCCGTATAGCAGGAGGAGCAGCTTGACTAATTTTAAACTTGAAATCCCAAACACAACCCGCACGCAGCAGAAACATGGCAGCGAGTTGTTGTGACTTCACTTGTACAAATCCGATACAATTTTTCCACGCTGGTGGAGACCCAGATATGTCATATCTGTGATGTGTTTTTAACAGAAGACTCATCTTTTCAATTTCTGAAGCTGAATACTTCTTACTCCAGTGGCTGAGCATTTTTCGCTCCGCTATAGATTTGCTTGTCAGATTGTGTAAACGTCACACACTTACACGCACATGCCTACACACAGCTGCACAGTGAAGGCTATAGTAAAGCAACATTGAAATGAGAGAAACACCTTAAATATTTAAACAGGTACTTGAATTCTTAAATGCCTTCATTAGCATGAACGAACACACTGAAATATTGCACAAACAACGTTCTGTTACTGAAATAAGAGCTCAACCAAACAGTCCCCAACCAACGCACAATTAACTCCTGTTTCAGTAACATTGGCTTAGCCTCTAGTCTACAGTACAGTAGTTAAAAAGATGAACATTTTCAGTAGGACAGTCAAAGTATTGAGAGATGGATTTTCATGTTGTTTTAACTCGTCATGGCTTGTTATCATTTGACCTACATTACAGGTTTCTTTAGAGTGTTTTCCTGCTATAATCTGTATCAGTATATATGCTATAGTGTATAATAGAGATGTTTGAGAATATGTCTGCTACATCAGCACTATTGAATAGTCTCTCTTCATCTTCTCAGTTCAGGATCTGTTTTGCACCAGCAGCCGAACTTTAGTCTCAACGACGGTTAACCTGCAAGTTTCCACAGAAAAAAACAAACACCCAAAGTGGTTGAGAGTGAGTTGGTGCCCGGGGACCCATTGTCTCATAATCTATCCATTAGCACCAGATGTGACATGTAGGAGGGATTGCTTAATCTTATCTCCCAGGCTCCCCAAGGAGTTCTTGTTCTATGAAGACAAAATGCAACATGTTTCCTGGACCTGATTCTGATCTGATTTTATTATTTCAAGGCAAGTTGACAATAAGCATGAACGCAAATCCTCTTGAAGAAGCAATTCCCGTGGTAAATAATTAAAAGCAAATGGTTTTGGCCTGCAGCCACTGCACACTTGCTCTGGCTCTTACTCAAAAAACCTGTAGTTTCTGAGGGCATTAAACTCAAAATTTGAAGTCCAGTGCCAAAATCAGTTGGAAACTGCTAGATTGATAAGATTATTTCAGCTCACTTGGTGGCAGACTGGCAGTGAAATACAATATTGCAAATGTACTGTGCAATGTGACCAAAGGGACTCAATTAAGAGACAGCACTGCTTTAAAGAGACACATAAATTGTCAGCATTGTCATCCATAATAAGTGAATGCACAAGCTCTTCTGTGTCTGCAATCGGTTTAGTCCAGCTGCAATCTTTTCATGATAAAAGCAGCCAGATGGATGCTTCAGGCTCTTTTGTAGTTTTCTTTTGTTTTGTAGTTCTTGGGCAGTGAAACGGCCAGTTTTTAAGTTCCAGGAAGAGGATGGCAGTTCAACAAAAGCAGAGTCGTCACAGTGTCTTCTTTGCTGGAAGACAAAGGAATCAGGATTACGCTTTAGAGACCGTTCGCCCCCACTCTTCGTGTTGAACGTGTGTGTGTGTGTGTGTGTGTGGGGTGTGTGTGTGTGTGTGTTTGTGTGTGTTTGTCTTTGTCTATCAGGCATATCTTTATGAGTCCTCAGGGGACACACACAGAAGATGTTAGCCCGTGTAACATAGCCAGCAGTTTGGCTGTGTCACAATCAGAAAGAGCATGTGCTGCCTGTGAGTTAAGCATCTTACAGATTTACATGTTTTGGTGTAAATCACCTCCATTGTGTTTTTTTTGCACCTGGAGTTCTTTACATGTGGACGGATAGGACAGTTCAGAAATGTGACAAACCCTAACCGGACAAGACTCAAGACATTTTACACCAATCATATTTAGAGCTGCAATGATTAATCGACGAATCGATTATTAATCGATTATTAAAATAATCGACAACTATTTTGATAATCGATAATCGTTTCAAGTAATTTTTTAATAAAAAATTTCCAAATTCTCAAATGTGAATATGTTCTGGTTTCTTTAATCCTATTATGACAGTAAACTGAAATATCTTTGTGTTTTGGACATAAAAATACATTTGAGGAAGTCAACATGGGCTTTGGGAAATTGATCAACATTTTTCACCATTTTCTGACATTTTACGGGCCAAAACACTATCGATTTATTTAGAAAATAATCGCCAGATTAATCGATTATCAAAATAATCGTTAGTTGCAGCCCTAATCATATTACCAGAACCTGACCATCCATGCAACCTGGAAACATTTTTTTTTGCAAGTAGCAGTATCCCAAAAGTAGAATTCCCAGTCGCTCACTTTGCCGACGTCATGATATTTACTAAGGGAACAGCCAGATCAGCTGAAGGGGTGGCGCTAGATGAGCAAATAAAGGGCATTGATTAAAATGCGCCTTTGATTAATGCTGCATGACCACAGCCTTGTCCATCCCATCAGCGCAACAATGAAAAGCCCTGGATGTACCGTGTATGGGTTAGGTTTACTCTTAAATATGTATCCATTATTTTCTGACTCTCCTGGGTCACTCGCCGGGGAATAAGCCAGCGACCTCATTGTTACTAGTCGGCCCACTTACCTCTAGGCCATCCTACCTCCCAAATAAGAATATATACAAATAGTATTACAAAAGCAATGAAGAAGTCTTAACAGCATTCTCACCTGGATATTAATTAAACTTAGATTTGTCTCTTGACATTACAATACTGGAGCTTCGTTGAATCTTTTAGGTACATGGAGTGTGTGTGCGTACTTCCAGCATCACTAGTGTGCTCCCAAAATGTAATCTCCTCAGTTTGCTTCAATGCTGAATCTGCTCTGTAAACACTGGCAGCGTTTTATGATTGTTAATAACTCCTCAGGCGGCTGGGGTGTATTATTCCCACTCAATAATGAATGAGAATTTGAGACACACCATTGCGCAGGTAGCATATCTGATGCTTTAATCCCCCAAATAATCCGTTCACTGCTGCATATGAAACTCCATTTTAGGGCAACAAAGTAACAACTATAAAATGTATCTGTGTGGGAAGCATACAAACACAAACTGTTCGGTTCTTGTTCTCATATGTGAACATAAATGATCTGAACTGTTACTTCAGATGCAGTCTGACTCAACACTTCTTCCAGTTTGTCACAAAGTATCAGTTCATTTTCACTGCCACGCTAAGGCTGATCCCTGCGCAGTTTCATTCAATCATTTCTCATTTGAATGTATTTAATCCTGCAAAATAAATGCTGACCCCCAACCGTGAAAATGATAAAGATAAGTGCTGAAATTGAACCGCCATAGCGTGCCATGGTTTTCGGACCCATGAACTAGAGGCTTATCAGGCCACATCGAACAGCTTAAGTGTCTGGCGGGAGAGATGATTTATGGTCCCATTTGTTTGATATTTTAGCTTTTTTGTTCATCATAAAGCACAGAAATAGCACGATAGCTCCTCACAGTATAATGCAGTTGCCACAACGTTGACTACCTTCTAAAATTGAAACGGCTAACGTGTTAGCAAAAAGTTAACACCTACACATAGATCTGGCAGACAAGGAGCAACATTAGCATGAATTATGATGCCAATATTCACTCTCCCTTTACCTGTGTTTCAGCCAACTTTAACAAATATAAGCTGCACTGTATTTACTTGCTAGCCCTTAAATCTGCAGTGTGTAGAATTTGGGGTTTTATTTCCTAGCAGATTTTGTAGAAAGTAATTATAATATTCATAAGTAGGGGAGAACGGGGTAAGTAGGCACACTTTTTACTCTAGTGAGAATTGCTCATCACCAAAACATCTGTCAATAGCCATTCCTACATTAAATTGAAGCTTAAGGTGTTGGCTTGAAATGTGTGTCTCTCTTTTTTTCCAACTTATTGTAATGAAGAAGTAATTTACCATCAAAGACACTCTGACACATTGTGACAACCAACCCCATCAAGGGGTCGGTTGTCACACACTATGGGGTTGTTTGTCACAATGTTATCTTAATGGGAAAAATCTTAAAAAGAAGGCAATGAGGCAGAACCAAATTTGAAAGTTTAATTGCATTGTCAAGTTGACAAATAGGCCTACATAACTTACTGTAGCCTTGGCAGCTGGTCTAGTTTGGGATGCACTGGGTTGTTTTGATTTTGTTGCCCTTTTTTCTTTTGCTTGCTAGCTGCCTTTTCCTGCTCTATTCTTTCCTTCTCTGGGGTGTCAGTGAGGATACAGCTTGACAATTTATTTCGTTATTGGGTTCCTTTTCTGGCTGCAGCCTTGAGATAACATGTGACAACCAACCCCCCAAAAATTTGACGACCAACCCCAACCTGAATTTCTTGCTAGCATCAAGGCCAACAACCATCTGACAACTAATTAGCTTGCTAACAACAATCTAAACTATAGCTTACCCTTCACACTTTCTGAGGGTAACAAGTGTTTTGTTATAAACCCATTGTGTAAAAGCCTAGAAGAAAAATACTGAGAAGCAAAATATTTTGAATTTGACATGAAAAACACAAAACATCCTCTCACCTGAAATGCAGCTGTCTTCCTCCAAGGAAGTCTATGTATGTGACCTCTGATCCCAATTCTGGACCTTTTTTATATCAACATTTCAGAGCTAGCGCGCTCTGGTGGCGAGATATAACGAATGTGACATCCAACCCATGTGACAAATTACCCCGTTCTCCCCTACGTTTAATTTAGTGCATAATAGCTGAAAAATGGTTTTGAATTATTTTTTTTCCCTTAGAAAGGGTCTCATATATGTCCATATTTCTGCATATTTTGGACCAATGCCTAGTGCCGCCATCTTGAAAGTGTCATAGTTGAAATGTCATCAGGTGCATTGTTTAAAATTTAGAATTGTTCTTGTCCTTGAAGGCCACTGTAGCTTCTGTTATTATTCGAAAAGGGTTGGGGTTACCCAGGTAGCGTTGCATTCTAGAACTTTGTAGAACTTTCTTGATGATGTCATATTACACACTGCACCTTTAAGTTAAGTCTGTAAGTGCAACAACCCACGCAGCAATACTAAAAACAACCCCTGCTGCCAGCGTTTTGTGGCAAGGCCATCAGAAAAAAAATGACCAGCCGTCATGGTGTGACCCATAAAAGCAGTGACTGGGTGTTTGCAGAGGCACCAGATGTGGGCAGGTGTTGCCATAGCTCCCAGAGCAGGTCGTTAGAGGCAAAATAGTGGCAGAGACGCTGTAGGGGGCAATGCTGCTGATGCGAGGGGACAGAGTGTCACTGCAGACCACTGTGGGCTCCACAGCCTGCTGTCACATCCGCTGACACTCAAAGCAGATATGTCTTTGAAATGTTCCAAATATTATAAAATAATATTTATTCTATATCCATCATTCTGGATCTGGAAAAAGGAATACATACAGCTCTGGAAAAAATGAAGAGACCACTCCAAATGTTCAGTGTCTCTCGTTTTACTATTTATAGGTTTGAGTAGAATGAACATTTAGGATTTATTCTATAAACTACTGACAACATTTCTACCAATTCCAATACCTTTTTTGTCATTAAGAGCATTTTCAATAAGGTATGTAGAGATGAAGATTTAAGAAAAATCCAGATTGGTCTCTTCATTTTTTCCGGAGCTGTGTAATTTGATTAAATTGTTTTATGCCTTAGGTTTGAAGAGAGTTGCGCTCAAAAAGCCAATAAAGAAATGTGATTTTTGCAGTTATATTTCCATTTGCGCTTTCTCACACACATACACACATTGCTGTGCTTTTCTCTTTCTGTTAAATGATGAACTCCCACTTTGCCACCTTCGGGAAAACATCTCATTCTTATTATCTCCTAATTCCTTCCAGTTCCACTCAAAGGAATTTAGACTGTGCCGTTCGGAAGAGCTTCTTCTTTACACTGTTGTGGCTTTTAATCAATAAGACAGTGTGTTTACACTCGAGGAAGTGGTAGCAAATAATCAGCTCTGACACAAAATGGATGAGAATGCACTTCAACGCACATGGATTTTTTTGTTTAAATGGTACAAACTGCAGTACCACAAATACAAAAATGAATATGAAGCTTTGCACTTTCAAGATCTGTATCCTTCAATTTCTAAGACTGCACATTATAAAATGGCAGAGCTGTGTTCAGCATTGATTGCTTTCAGGCTTCCCACTGATTTAATGAAAGACGTGTTGTGTTTTCCTTTCTCTCCGTGTCCTTTGTTTTCCGCCTCTTTGATGGGAAGTGTTGCAGGGAGCCACAGATTAAATGAACAGTGGCACATTCCCCCAGGAAGCTGAAAATGATATCTCACCAAGCCTTCGTTGTGCAGACACTGCAGAATGTTGATAAGGCCGCCTATTGCCTTTTTAAATGGATTTTATTTTCGTCAGTTCAGAGAGAATTTGGTGCATGTTCTGCTTTATTGCACCACCAACATACAGTGTAATCTGTCAGTATATTAGATGTTGATTTATATATATTTTTTTTTTTACAAATTGCACATCTTTCTTTCTGCATTTCAGGACTTAAACCTGCAGTGTGTAGAATTTGGGTTTTTATTTCCTAGCAGATTTTGTAGAAAGTAATTATAATATCAAGTACATTTAATTTAGTGCATAATAGCTGAACATTTTTTTTTTATTATTTTTTTTTCCCTTAGAAAGGGTCTCATATATGTCCATATTTCTGCATATTTTGTACCAAGGCCTGGTGCCGCCATCTTGAAAGTGTCATAGTTGGAATGTCATCAGGTGCATTGTTTAAAATTTAGAATTGTTCTTGTCCTTGAAGGCCACTGTAGCTTCTGTTATTATTCGAAAGGGTTGGGGTTCTAAAACTTTCTAGAACTTTCTTGATGATGTCATATTACACACTGCACCTTTAAAAGCATGTGACCGTAGATTGATGTGAAAGTCACATGTTCGACATAGCTGCAATCTATTCTATGAATGACTTCATCATGTTCTAGAGGAGAGTGATACAGAGGCCTCAGGGTGTCAGTGCAGCACTGCTGAACAGGAAAAGCCTCTGCACTCACCCAGGCTCACTATACACAGTTGACTCAGTTTAGACCCACAATGACACACAAGCAGCCGGCATATTAAACATGTAGCAAAGCCGCCATACTTCATTAGCCAGAACGCAACAGTGACTGCTGGCTGCTCATATCATTGCTAGTCAACGGCGAGGGATGTGTCACATGCATGTGTGTGTTTCAATCAAATGCAGCACTCTCTATCACTGTCACAGCTCATCAAGGCTTCACAGTTTAATCGCTTGAAGCTATTTGGTGTGCAATAATAACAGGAGAATGAGGGAGTAATGAAGTGCATTTTACAGCAATATTGTGGTCTGAATGATAAAACTAATTGTGTGGCTTAGTCGCTGAGCTGTAGCTATGAAAAAATAGACTCCTCAAAGGCAAACACTGATAGTACAGCTTGAGTTGAGTAACACTTTTTTGAATGTCCCACAATTTCCCTATAATTACTAAGAAATAAACTGATATGCAAAATTGAAATTGCTAACAGTTTGCACTTCATTTATTTAATCTGCATCATAAAGTTTGATTGAAATGTATAATTTATACATTCGCATCAATGCTATCATTAATAAAGAAAGATTGTTCTGATCAAACAAATAAGATAATGAATAATGTTGATGATGAGTTGCATTCGGGCCTCTACATAAGGAATGTAAAAGGACTTTGGCTTCACATGGTTTTTTTCCTTTTTGAATGTATGGATGTTATTCTATGTTTAAGGCTCGGGTGGTGGAGCATGTTACCACAGCTGTCCACAGGTCAGGGTCCAAGCACTGAGTAAACAGCAATGCGCTTCAGCTACCACAACTGTAGAAAAATCAGCAAATTCTCTGCAATCACATAGACAAACATTATTTCCAATGCGTCGCGTTTCTTCGGGGAGGAAAATCCACTGTTATTTGACACGGCTGACTTTGAACCAGACCAAAGATCATTTGTGGCTCCCTGCAGATCTTTCTCCTCCCCCAACATTAGAAACAAAAGGACCGTAGGTGTGACATAGTCTTCATGGGCTTTCCAAGGTTATTACTCTGTTAAGTGGGACAGTGTTCATCTCAAACAGAGCAGCATCAGATTGCTTTAATGGGGAGAGAAAGACAGACGCAAGATGCCAATGCAATGCTTTGTGTTGTTGTTGTTTTCACTTGAGCCTGATCTTATTAGTTTATGTGGAATTTATTCTGTTGTCATAGTTTCACTCTCAAGTTATGTGAATGCAGGGGATCAGTGCTGATCTAAACTCATACATAATGCATTAGCATTCATGGTGACAATATGCATCCTAGCTGCCTTGTACATGACACATTCACTTTGTACTGTTAGTTTCGGTGACTGTGAAATGTGGAAGTTGGCATGGTTTGCACGAACGCCCCAAATGTTTAAAAGATGTCTGTTGTTGTTGCATAATCTGTGTTATTGCTCTCAGCGTTTATTCAAAACAGCTTTATTCTCCTAAAAAAAACACCATTAGAAGAAAACAGCACTCATGTCGTCATTTTCAAAGCAGTTCTTTTAATGGTTCCTCGTTATGTTTCTGATTATTCCAATCTGAGTTTGTGCGTGGTTTGGCCAATATCTTACAAGGAAAAATCTCATTTACTTTGAATTGATCCAAGATGTGTAAACAAAATGATAAAAACTGTAAGAAAAAATGTTGCCTTTTAAAAAGCATATTACAAGATCCTGCTCCTCCTTCCCACTCACATTGGATTCGAGACATTATGGCATGTATGAATTTAGAGAAAGTACGTTACACTACCCAGGGATCCGAGAATAAATTTGACAGAAGTTGGCGCCCCTTCCTAAATTATTTTAAAAAACCAACAATAACTATAGAAGAGTAGCTTCCTCCCCCCTCTTTTATTTGATTTAATTTTATTTCTTTGTGTTTTTTTTTTTTTTTGTTTTTTTTCATATTGATTGTTTATTTTTGTTTCTTGTAGGGTATATTTTGTGTTGTTGGGTGTGAGGGTGGGATGTGGGTGGGGTATGTTCGGGAAAAAAAGGGGAAAAAATGTGTACTTATTGTGCTACAATGTCTTTGTTACTAACATTTAATAAAAAAACCTTTGAAAGAAAAAGCATATTACAACAAAACGAGAAAAAAAAACAAGATATCTTGACATAGAGACTCGAGAATGGATTTTCCATCATGCTCGTCAAACATGAGGTAGCTGGCATCTTTGGCATCAATCAGCTCGTGCTGTGATGGAGGACTATGCCGGGGAGAAAAATAAATAAAAAAGGAAATCTCAGCGGGAACAGCGAGGTCATTACTATCTTGTGAGAGGTCACAAAAAAAAACGCCACTGGGTAATTCAGTGAAGCTTGGCTGGTTACTGTGAATCGGAAAGAAGCACTTCACCTCCATTTGTTGGGAGGGAGTGTGGGGAGGGAGGGGGGGGGTGGGGGGATCAGAGCTATTTTATATCAAGGCTGGTTATGTGTGGCCAGGAACACAGTTTTTTATTTAGCCATTTTGGGATGCTCAGCAAAAACATGCAAGAACCAACAGTGACAGTAAATTGACAAAGGCGTAAGTTTATCTGCTGGAAGTGGCGTCCGCTTCCCCACACACACACCAACCCTTGTCGCCCCCTGCCAGGGCCACAAAGGAAAGCACTCTCGCCGGAATCACAGTGTTGCGGCGAGTGCATTGGCGAGGAAGTGAATTCACGTTATTTTTGCCCATTAACCTGGAGGCGCAGTACTGCTGATGGCAGGGGCTTTTTCCTATATCACTGGAGCCTCTCCGCCCCATCAGTACCTTGTCACAACCCATCCAGCTGCTGGGCCTTGATAGCTTTCTTTCATTTGCCGCTGTCTCCCCGCATCCCAGGGCCTGTGCTTGTTTTGGAGAAGCCGTCAACAATGTCTCTCCAAAGGTCCCACGTGCCCTTGACCCCCATCTTCTGCTGCCGATGTGTGTCTCTTTGTGTGTGTGTGTGTGTGTTTGTTGTTATGTGTGTGTGTGTGTGTGTGTGTGTGTGTGTGTGTGTGTGTGTGTGTTGTGTGTGTGTGTGTGTGTGTGTGTGTGTGTGTGTGTGTGTGTGTGTTTGCCTTTGTGACTGTATGAATAAGCAATGGATGGTGACATTGTGTATGTAGAGGTAAAGGTTAGAGGCTTTTTTTCCCTCCTAACCTTTTCAGAGCCCGGAAAGGAGAGAGAGAAAAAAAAGAAGCAGCAAACTGAATCCTGGTTGGTTCAGAATGACTTAATGGAAGATGGAGGAGCGGAGCATATGCAGCATTTGCTCCAACAATCATCCACAGGCCCCCGCAGAGCAAGAGATAATATATGCCACACATGCCGGCACATCCACACTGACTTAATTTGCTCTGAGCAGGGGGGAGGGACACATTTCTGTCAATTTCGGTGCATTTTCCTTTAGAAGCAAGTTTCGACAGTAGCGATTTGAGATTTAATAAGATAACAGTGCGACTTTCTTGCTGGCATGGGAGCAAAGAAATGTAAGCCTTTTTGTGTCTTGAGCTTTAGAAAGTAAAGTCTTGTTGTAAAGGGTTGTCCAGATGGCTAGCATAATTTAGCTTGCATAAAAACAATACGATTTTAAGTGGTAATCTGTGAGCTTTACAGGTTGTGGTTGGCAGATATTTGCTAGAACTGCAACGTTAAATGTCACCCCCTTTCTTTCCCCATATTTCCTGTCTGCCTCAGTCTGTCCTATCCAATAAAAAGGCAAAAAAAGGCCCAAAATATTACTTTAAAAAGCAAAAAGGTAATGATATTGTTCAGTCCTCAGTACTTTGCTATATGTTGTATTTTTTAAATATAATTATTCCTTAACCCGAATCCAACGTGAGTACCTTGGCAACAGGATTTACCTGTACCTGCTTCTAGTCATTGTCTGTGGATTATAGAGCTACCCTGAATATAAATGTGTTAGTCAATCTTTGTGTGTGTGTGTGTGTGTGTGTGTGTGTGTGTGTGTGTGTGTGTGTGTGTGTGTGTGTGTGTGGCGCGTATGTGTTGTGTGTCCTTCACCATCCTTTAAAGCACACAATGCTGCAGGCCCACCCAGCCGAGAGACTTGGTAATCAGCTGTCAAAACCTATTTCCCTCCTTCATCCGGCCCCCGCTGTCGCACCATGTCTGCATGGTCGGGGATGGTGGGCTTTATAATCTTGCTGTTGCTTAGTTGCCTAGCTATTGTCTTTATTCACTTATCTAGTATAGGTATCATTGTAGACTTATGACAAGTTTTTGTGTAGAGTTCACTTTGTAACATCTGAAAATACAAAATGCCCGACATACCTCAAGATTTCTTTCCATCAGACTAAAATAAGGAAATGCATCTCTCCATAGCTAGTTTTCCACAACAACGAGATGATTATTGTTTTGTTTTCTTATTTTATTTTTATATAGGTCAACTGTAAAGCACTTTGTGTTACCTTAACTGTGTATGAAAAGTGCTATAGAAATAAAGTTTGATTTGATTTGATTTGATTTTCCCTAGTGGAAGAGGCATCGATCAAGGCTTTTTCTCTCTCTCAAAGTATCGATTGTAGACTTCCTCCTCAGGAGCTCTGGACCAAATTGGGCGGCCTTATGAGTTTTTTCGCCGAGGATGAAGTGCCATATGGAGGGTAGATGCTGGGTTGCATGTTGGGAGGGAAGCAGTGGGATGATTAAAGCAGGTATAGGCCTATTGATTGGCCCATAGGCAGCAGATAGGTGCACCATTGATTGGGCAAACAGCCAATTTTTGACCTCGAAGTGCACTGGGTGAATTGATGGCTTTAATCCAGCTGGAGAGGTGAAAGAATGAGAGGACTGCTCCCAAACATTTCCTGAAGTTGAGAGTTACTCCACAGCCTGACAGAATTTGGCGCCCCTTCCTAAATTATTTTAAAAAACCAACAACAACTATAGAAGAGTAGCTACCTCCCCCCCTCTTTTATTTGATTTAATTTTATTTCTTTATGTGTTTTTTTTTGTTTGTTTTTTCATATTGATTGTTTATTTTTGTTTCTTGTAGTGTATATTTCGTGTTGTTGGGTGTGAGGGTGGGATGTGGGTGGGGTATGTTCGGGAAAAAAATGTGTATTCATTGTGCTATAATTTCGTTACTAACATTTAATAAAAAATCCTTTGAAGAGAGTTACTCCACAGCCCTTTCTTTCTGGATTACTTTACTTGTAAGTGTAACCGCAATTTCCTTTCCAATGCCAAGCTATTAAGATTCAAGTCCTCTCCTGTGTGCTGTGTTTTCCATCACACCAGTAACCCGAAAGGCTTCCATTATTGTATCTAGTCAAATTCATTCAGTGCGACTGCTCCGGATGGATTATTTTGACCTTTTCAAAATGACTTGGTCAATCGATACCACCAATGGATACATATCAGCTTCTTTTCTATTCATGGAGACAAGAGAAACAGCATGCTTTTATAATGTAGTCGAATGTACCATTGTTTCACATCAATGCATTTCGTAATGTGACTTTAGAATCTTGTCCCATTTTTCTAATGACCTCAAAATTCATTTAGTTTTTTACCCGACGACAAAAGACATTATAGAAAAACTAAAAGGCAGACCTAGATCGTAGACACACCGGTTGCGTTCCGAATCGCATACTTTCTACTAGATAGTATGTAGAAAAAATATTTAGGATGTCCCGATTCTTGTGGCCAGATTTAGGATGGTTAGAAGTACCCGGATGTCCTACTTCATGCGGCCAAGATTGTTAGTGTTGAAAAGTGCATCCTATTTGGGCGATTCTGACCCACAATCCAGTGCGCACGTGAAGTGACGTCACATCGACGAAGCCTCCATATCAAAACAAACGGGGATGCGACGGATATAAAAGCAAGAGGCAAGATCAAGGCGCAATGTTATGATGAAATAAGAGAGTAAAGTATGTCCCAATAGTATGCCTACTGCATCCTAACTAGATTATTTTTATCGTCGGATGTAGTATGTAGAATAGAAAAAAGAAAGAGTATGCGATTCAGAACGCAACCACCATCCTCTCCGGCTCCGCACCTATTGCTGATATCCCTCCACCTGTTATGGCTGAAGGGAAGATTCAAAAAACAGAGCGCAGGTTGCTGACGGTAACATGACTGGATACCCCAACCCGAAATTGGGTCAGAAATGGTCGGATGGTTGCCCCTGTCTGATTGAGGGAGGTCAGCGGCCTCACCTTGTCTGGCACGCCACACACACATACACATGCCTTGCGCTGTAGTCAGGCCCAAAGCCAGGAGACAGGGCCATAGCAATAGCAGCGCAATATGGTCTCGCTTCAATGCATACCACTGTAACCCTGCCGTGAGTCATAACGGGGGGGGGGGGGGGGGGGGGTAAGGCCAAGCACACAATTTGATATGTCAAATGGATTTTATTTAATGATGCTGTGGGGTAAAGGTTACTAGGACAATAGTGAAGCAATCAAAGGAGATTATAGTTGCAAATACCTATTTTTGATTCCTTGCTATTTCTCTATAGTTTCTATTGTATAAGTTAAGTAGGACAATACTTCTAAATATTATACATTAACATTGACCAAATTGTTATACCTTTAGGCCTATATGCTGGTTTACAGACTATAGACCCGATTACATTGAAAATGATCAAGAAGGCAATGTAAAATGAATGATTCCATGAAAAAACATATGTTTAATTCCTCTTGTAAAGGAAGAGAATTTTGTTACACTCCCAGACATTCCACGGACCTTTTACTTGACCTGAAATAATAAACCTGTAGGTAACTGTTAGCTTTCTCACAACATCTGACCTTTTAGGATTTGTGTTAGCTTGTGTGGTCACTATATGCTTCTCAAAGGTGCTTTGCCCCTGGGTGAGTATCATGGTGGTGTGTGTAATCCAACCGTGAAGAGCTATATCAGCCCTGGGGGGGAAGGGGGTGGGGGGGGGGGGGCTGATGTGTTTGATGAGCTTGTTGGAGCTCTTCCAGCTGTCTGCAAACATTAGCCGCCCTCCTGTGTAATCTTGTTGGTCAGTTTTTTCTGCCGCAGGCTAATTTGAGCATTTAACTCTTTTAGTGCTACCTTTGCTGGTGTGAGTGCAAATGCCACACACAGTCCACAGAGAGTCTTTTTAACTGGACG
This sequence comes from Ammodytes dubius, assembly GCA_026122265.1. Taxonomy (NCBI): domain Eukaryota; kingdom Metazoa; phylum Chordata; class Actinopteri; order Uranoscopiformes; family Ammodytidae; genus Ammodytes; species Ammodytes dubius. The sequence goes on along the minus strand of CM047528.1, from coordinate 1,637,249 downwards.
ATCCATTTGCAGTTAAACCTTTACAGACGGTGACCTTTCAGAGAAAATGTCTAAACAAACAAGAATCCATCAGAAATGGTGTTGAAATGCTAACACTGCCATTCTTTCTTATTACTGACACATCCTCCTATAGATTGTGTAAATTCCTTATTGTTCATTGCCTCTGTGTTCTACGTAGGTGGCTCTTGTCTCAGGCAGGAATGGTGTTCATCCGAGTGTGTGACGAGAGCCGGAGAGACAGCTGACGTGAACACATCAACACACATTACGCTTCGCACCGTGAACTTGCTCGGATGTGTGTCTATGCACAGATTGAATCTTATAGTGGTATGGTAAAAGGTCTCCGACTGCCTTCCCCTATTGTTTTGAAAGAAAATCTATCAGGTTGGGAATAGTTTCATCCTCCAATGGGTTGACAAAACAGCAGCATTGTACAAGGAGAAGAATGAATACGTCACCGTCGGGCTTATCGAGTGTGAAAACCCCATCCCTTTATCAAAGTGTATTAGAGTCACAACGTGACTGCAGCCACCCTCCCAGTTCTGACAAGGACTGTGATCTTCGGCTGTATAGAATGTAAACTGAAGCGCAGGTTAAACAGGGCAACATGAGCTGTGGCATCACAAAGCCCCGTTCACACCCTTATAGCACCAGGCAGTCATTGCAATGTGGCTTTGTGTCATTCAGCCTGAAGGTGTAGAGGCCTACGGATGGACAAACAATGATAACAGTTGTGTGATCCAATGATACAATGCTGTATTCATGTTCCTGTAAACATTCGGATAACTTTGGGGTTTCATTCCAAAAGATGGGTTTTCAGAAATAACTGTTGGCGCTTACTGTATATCTAGGCTGGTTGGAGTTTCATTTGTCCATTTTCTGACTCCTGATTTTGATTATTTTATTATGTAAACCTTTATTTCTGAACCATTAGGCTGTGAAAACTCGCTTCAGGGTAAATTCAGTCAAATTGTGGATAATTGGTTCATTCGTATCTAGGGCTGCAACTAACCATTATTTTAATAATCGATTAATCTGTAGATTATTTTCTCGATTAATCGATTATTAATCGATTAGTGTTTTGGTCCGTAAAATGTCAGAAAACGGTGAAAAATGTTGATGCATTTTCCAAAGCCCATGTTGACGTCCTCAAATGTATTGTTATGTCCAAAACACACAGATATTTCAGTTTACTCTCATAATAGGATTAAAGAAACCAGAAAATATTCACATTTGAGAAGCTGAAATCAGAGAATTGGGAACATTTTTTATTAAAAAATTACTCGAAACGATTAATCGATTATCAAACTAGTTGGCGATTATTTTAATAGTCGATTTATAATCGATTTGTCGATTAATTGTTGCAGCTCTATTCGTTTCCAAGCTGTTTTCCTGTAATGAGAGAGCATTTAATGCATACACAATTTAACATAGGCTGGTACACACCAGCCCACTTACATAGCCCAATGAAGTCACGTTGTCTGTTTTCATTTCATGGGCATTAGACGTGACAGAAGTTGAGTATTTTTACACACATCCAGAGAGCTTTACCCTGTCGGCACCGCACAGCCCTGCCAATGTAATCCAAACAGACAGCGCTGAGAGACCGTGGCAAGGTTTTAACGTGCCTTCAGAAATGTCACCCTACCTCTGGTCCCTGAAAAAATGATGAGCGCCGACACATACTCACACACAGAAGCCATGCGGACGCACACGAGAATTGAAGTTTTTAGTTAGACAAACATATCTTGCAGGCTTAGCTATTCCGGAGGCAGGAGGAAATCTCGTCGGCTGAGTTAAATGTCAGACAGGACTGAAGCACAGTTTGGACATAAAGAAATGTTACTTTGAGGCCTGGTTAAAAGGCAAGAGATAAGAAAAGGAGGAAATATGAATCCCGACAGCAAACGTTAAGTGTGTGATAAATTATCTCGACTGACCTTCACAGTTTCATCTTGCCTGGGCAGCTTGTGTCTCCAGAGGCTCCTGTTGACTTTCAAAAACCACAAATGCTGCACTCATTACTGAATGAAAGATGATGATTTATGGTTCAGGTATTGATTTTTCTAAATGCGTATGGGATCCAGGGTCTGTCTTTAACATCGAAGTGTGGCTTTACATGATAGTTCCGCCACATAAAAACTGATTTATTGCATATGTCAGGACGTTAGGCCAACATTAGCTGCTCTGTCCCCCTTTTTATAATCATTAATCAATTATTATTCTAAACCAAACAGGATTATAAAGACCAGAATGTTGGCTACCCAAGAACAATACTGGTGAAGAGGTCGACTCTTTGTCTCTTTGCATGATTTGCTGCCATCAAGTTTATATTTAAGACCCTTTAACACTTTTAAAAGTAGAATTTTCAATCAACTCATTCATCTTATTGTAGGCTACCGCTACCCTAATAAGGTGTTGAACTGAAAACACAGCAAAGTGAAGCTGCCTTTGTATTCCCCTGTTTGACATCAAACCCATAGTTTCAAAAACTTACCGCAAATTTTGAGCAGTAAATACGCCATTGTTATGAATTATGTGCCATGCTACAGCGTAAAGCTAGACAGACATAGGAGGACCTAGGCTTAGCAATAATAATTGTTATGTGCTTCACAGGCTCAAAGGCCCTTAATGTGGTTTGGTGCATGTTGTATGGCTTTAGCTCACTCTGTAAAAAGTTAACATTTAGACATTAATTTGAATGCGTAATTTGTTCAGTCCATTCAAGTACTACTAACTACTGTAGATATCACATGTGTTGGATCTGCTGGCATTGAGTGTTTGAAGTCACACACACACACACACACACACACACACACACCCACACACACACACACACACACACACACACACACACACACACACACACACACACACACACACACACACACACACACACACACACAACAGGTCAGATTTTCGGGTACATATCCAATCTAAAGTTTAAAAGGAACCTGGTGGAAAAAGCAATTGATGGAAGAGAAGGTTTTGCTCTCGGAGTGAAAGCACGCAGCGTTTATTAAAGTTTTTCATCTTCGTCTGATGGTCAGAAATAGATGTTGCAATCACGTTTCCATGTATAGCTGCTCCTTCCATTTTCTCAGGCTGTTGAGAGGAGAAACAGTTGGGATATCAATCAAAGCAGAACGCATACTGGAGCACTTTGTGAGCTTTTAACTTCGCAAGGCTCACATTCATTCATGATATGTAAAGTCATGTAAAATGGAAATGGCATACATTACCAGGTTGCCACATGCTTGAGTGGTCTCATATGCAAACCGTGTAGTAATTATCTTCTTCATAATTACTACTTGCCGGAATTTTAATGAAACCTTCGCTGCGTAAATGAGCATTTTTTCAGGTGTGACGTCGAAAGCAGACTGAACAAAGCAGATCTGAGCTAACAGTGATGGGGGATCTCAGGGAGGGAAGGGGGTTTAACAGTATACCAGAGTGTGCCTTCAACTACCACCAGTCACTTGAGGAGCAACAGTAGGGGCTGGTGGTGCTCGGGGCCCTCTCTAGTCTACATAAATATAAATGTATGCGCCCAGTGCAACAGCAGACACACATCGACTGCTGCCTCATTAGTGCCTGCAGCCCCTGGGCCTACAAGTGGGGAAAAGCCCTAATTGCAGTTCAGCAGCACTGACATCGCTCACAGCGTTTTGGAGCAGACTCTGACAAATGAGCATCAGGTGCACACACCTGCAATAATACCCTCTTATTTCTGAGCCCTGCCTAGTTTAAACTAGTAGTAAAGTCTCTGCAACTTTCCAGAGCACCAAGGGGCTAGACAAGCTCACTGGATTTGTGTGTTGGACTGCTGTTGTCTATTTATGTTATTTTCTACCTCGTACTGCTTTTTATAGTATTTATTTAAATGATTTTTTACTGCGAACTGGAACTGTTAACTAAATTGCCCTTCTTGGGATAAATAAAGCTTTTTCTGATTTCTAATTTCTGGAGAGTGAACAAGCGGAGAAGTCAGACAATTTTTCTTCAAATATTTCATTCATAATCATGACTATAGCCTTTAATTGTATTGTACTGTACTATAGGTTAGTATTTAGTATAATAGGTTGTCTTTAGCCGTGTTTGGCCCATAGGTGTAAAGCATGAATAACATGTTACACACACAGCATTTCACATCGCTTAATGTTGTCATATACATTATCAAATAGTTCACCTGCAAGCTAGCTAGCCGCTATTCCCAAGTACCCTGTAGATTTGTATAGCTTTCTGGGTTTCAACTGTCTAGCTGATCTGTTACACATACTGTAGCTGTGGACTCTTAGTCTTGTTATGCCACCATGGCAGTATTCTGGAGTGCAATGGATACTTGATTGAGCCTCTGTGCGACTTCCTGGATATATCATCAAACTATTACTGTCCTCTCCTCCATGCTTGCACCTGGTGCATATTTGTTAAAATGGATTCCAAAATGCTCTGAGCGTTGTCGGTGGCGCCGATGATGATTTCCCATGTGCAAGCCCGGGGTTTTTACAGTCACTAATGAGGTAGTGGCGCGTAGGAGCAGTTATTCTGTGTCCTGTATATAATTTATGTATGTTTCAGGAGTGAGCTGCTCATGCATTTTACATCAATGCCCACTGTGGCCGTGTTCCCAAGGTCAAGTCAATCAGTGAAGACACCACAAGTGAGAAAATGGATGATGGGTTTGATGTATAGTATATTAACCCCATAGGTGAAATACACTTATAAGGGCCTATAAATTGCAGACATTGCTAAGGTCCCACCCCAGGAGAGATGTTAATGAGGCCTTGGACACTGATGGTAGTGATGCAGAAGAGGATGAGAAATTACATCGTTTACATAAGTCATTTAAAGCTCCCATATTATACACTTTTCGGTTCTATTATACACCATATTATATGGTCTTAGTGGTCCCTAATACGTTTTTCTTTCATTGTTTGCTGAAAAAAAACTTTCAGATAATTTATTGTACTATGCTGATGTTCAGCTAATCTCACAATGGCCTATTTTTTAAAAAGAGCTGCAGCTCCCCTCGTAAATATACAATCTTTGAGCTCCCCCGCCCCCTGTCCGGAAGCGAAGCCAGATACGCCCTCTGTCTGTCAGGGCCGTGGACCAATAAGAAATAGGGGTGTGGGCTGCACAGTGGAAGCTTCTGGCTTTCCAGTTTGTGAGGTCAGAAACGAGGAGAATTCTGACTGGAGTATATTGGGGGGGAGGGGTGGGGGTTTCAGAAAGGGGGAGAGTGAGAAAAGGAGAGATTGTTATTTTTTTAAATATTTTGGCAGTCTCTAGGCACACCGTGGACCCATGGATATGTTAGAACACATTTAAAAAGTGCATTTAGCATAATATGTGACCTTTAAAGAAAAAATCACAAAACGCACCTCAGTGAATTCATTGGTTGATCATTAAGACCTGGTTTTCTGAATTTCACATCTATCTTACTGGAATACCTTTTCATAATTCATAAATGTTTCTCACAATATCCTGGCAGTTTTTTTGCGGGATTTCTCTTTTACTATGGAGTGACAGCTTCCATCGGACCTTGGAGACCAAACTGTGGAAACACACAGATACACTAAATAATGTATAACTTTCCTGTGCTATCATAAAACATTATAGTCAAATGCAGTTAAGTCCACTTCAGCATGCACACTTTTGCTGTATACCCACCTAAAGAATTCACATTTAAAGCCATAGTGCGTAACGTTTTCAAATAAATGAATGTCGGTTACATTCAAGCCATTGCAAATTAGTTGACAAAAAGTTGATTAAGCCTGATCTGCTCCACAAAAACGCTCTGAATTTCACATTATGGCAGCGTTAACAAACTGTTGTCACCTTCTGACACAGGCGCAGAAGCTCAAGAAACACCCACGAAAGGTTTCTGGACTTACAGCAGAGGGTATAAAATCAATACGCTTTAAGGCTTACCTCATGTAGATGCGCTGACAGTGTTGTTGTAATCACTCAGAATTACTCACAGAAGTTACGCACTATAGATTTAAATGAGTAGATCTAGTGAAAAATCACGCAATAGAGTCTTTATGAATAGAAATGTCAGTACCATAGGGTCTAAAGCTGTTTCGCATTGGCACTAGGGGTGTTAAATCCCGGACAAGCAAGCATGGATAAACAGTCAGGTGCAGCCATTGGGAAAAGCATGACCAAATCTGTAGCATTCCCCCGAAAGATGGTTTCACACTTGACTGATGGTTTTAAGATTTATTGAATAATCCCCAAATCCAACGTAAGAGCTGGTTGCAAAAACACAAAAACAATAAATCATTAGCTTACTTTACACGTTTTTCATCACATTAAGCTAGCATCAATTAAACTTATAACAAGTGCTAACAAAGTTATCACTCACGAAATTAAACATAAGCCACATGTTGCTATATCAGTATAACATCATTACTAACCTTGTGCCTCTTCGGAGGGTGCTAAATACCTTTAACCGTCGGCATATCTGCAGTTATATTGCCGTTTTTACAGAATCTCCGTTCATCTTAATATTGCAGTCAAAACCCGCAAGATAACAGGAAATACCAAAACGCACGCTTCAAAATAAAAGCCTTGTACTAATAAAACAGGAAGTGAGACAATAAAAGCTTATACCAAGCCCAAATACACTGTTTAACAGGGCTTTCTCTTGTTTAAAGCAAAAACACGATTTGGGTCAGTTACACTCCCACTAAAATTATGAATGTCTCATTAAATAATGTACAGCATTAATAATTTTCACACAAAGAATGAAACTGTCCTTTCACAGTAATGAGCTTAAGAAGCTTCTAACAACAGAACTAGCTTCTGCACAGGCCGTTCCAACATGGACAATTGCCCAAGGCGCTCTCCTTTCTTATTCAGTCTCTTATCTCCAACTGAGATCTTCACTCTCCGTACGAGTCCATCCTTACCACTGACAGTCTCCAAGACCCTTGCAACTTTCCATTCACCTCTGGGCGATAGTTCATCAATGTCCATAACAACATCACCCACTTGGAGATTTCTCTTTGGTGTATGCCAACGCTGCCTTGCAGTAATGTCGTGAAGATATTCCCGTTTCCAGCGACTCCAGAACTGTTCAGCCAGATGCTGTACGCGGCGCCATCTTTTTACTCCATACAAGTCTTCTCTGGGGAAGGTGCCGGGTGGAGGCAGTGCTGTGCTGGATTTCATCTGGACCAGATGATTAGGGGTTAGCGGTTCCAAACTGTCAGGGCTGTGTAAGTTATCAACAGTGAGAGGTCGACTGTTGACTATGGCCATGGCTTCGTAGAGTAGAGTCCGTAGTGAAGCATCATTAAGTCTCTCCTTAGAGAGTGAAAGAGTGGCATTCAGGACACTCCTTACAGTCTTGATCTGGCGCTCCCATACACCACCTGCATGACTGGAGTGGGGCGCATTCATGACGAAGTCACACTGCTTTTGTGACAGAAACGTACTTAGTCTCTGTGTGTCGAGCTCCTTTAAAGCTGCCTTGAATTCGTTCTTCGCACCAACGAAGTTGGTGCCTTGGTCACACTGGATTTGACGGACTGCACCACGAATAGCAATAAAGCATCTCAGACCGTTTATGAAAGCATCAGTGGACATATCCTCTAACATCTCAATGTGGATGGCCCGTGAGCAGAAACAGGTGAAGAGTAGCCCGTATCGTTTATGCTGTTTCCTGCCTTCCGTAGTGACAAAGGGGCCGAAGCAGTCCATACCGCAATACGTGAAGGGTGGGGACGGCTCTAAGCGCTCTACAGGTAAGTCACTCATTCTTTGGCCCTCTGCGGGTCTCCTTAGCCTGCGACAAGTCACACACTGGCGGATGTAAGATGATACTGCTCTGCTCATTCCAGGAATCCAGTAGCCACTGGATCTGATCATGTTCGTGGTGAAGCCTTTGCCCTGATGCTTTGTCTTCTCATGGTTATGAGCTATTAATAACTTTGTCACATGATGCTCCTTAGGAATGACAATTGGGTGCTTAAAAGAGTCAGCAAGGGATGAGTGTCGGAGTCTTCCTCCCACCTTGAGGATACCATCAGCGTCGACAAAGACATCAAGTTGGTGCAGTTTGTTGCCACGCAGTAGTTGACTTCCTTTGTTCAACAACTTGATTTCCTTTCCATATGCTTGACTTTGAAGGTTCTTAATGATGACTCGTTCAGCACTTTCCTGTTCACTCACTGTAGCAGGAGCGTGTGATTTGACTCTCTTTGCCCTTCGCAGAAGACGGGCTACAGCTTTGGTAGCTCGGGACCATGAAGAGAACTTGGACAGACGGTCGGCAAGTCTCATTGGTTCAGTGGTGTTTGTTTGCAGCGTCTGTGCCTTTTTGACTTCTGGATCTCCTAGGGGTAGGTCTAGTACAATATCCGTTTGTTGAGGTAATTCCTTTTTGTATTTCTCATCTCTGCTGAACTTCCGTTGAAGATGACTGAGCCTGATTTCCGCAAGTTTCTTATTATCTGGTAAGTGTGGCCGTTGCTTAAAGGGCAGGGGCATCTCCAGAAGACCCTGTTTGTTTTTCTTAATGCCTTCTTTCAGTTTGCTCAGGAATACGAGATCATCTTGTGAGACAGTCTTGTCGTCTCCTTTGGTGTCTTTAAAGTCTGACTCAAGTACACTTAAGACATCCATAGGTGTAACTGGAGGGAGTTCCTTTAAAGTGACTCTATGACACAGGCTGGTTTCTGTTTCATCCAGGCATGGTGTTGAGTATCCAACAATGCTCCACCCCAAATCTGTGAGGATGGCATAGGGCTCGTGGTCTTTACCAGTAATTACTTGTCTGGGTGGTTAGTGTTCTGGGACAATTATACCCGATCAGGAGTCCTACGTCACAGGTAAGGAGAGGTGGCATCTTTTCTGTAAGTGCCGTTAAGTGAGGCCACTGTCTTGCCGTTTCACATGAGGGTATGTGATCCCGATTCACAGGAATGCATTCTTTGGTGTATGATGGAGGAAGGTTGATGTGATGGCATGAATTGTAGCCTCTCACACGGAGCCCAGACACCCTGTCACTGTCAGTGATGGTGTTCTCTCCTAACAGTGTGGTAAGTTTTAGTTTCACCGGGTAGGTGTCTGCCTTTAATGTATTGCTCACTTCTTTGTCGATGAAGCAGCTGTCGCTTTGAGTGTCTAATAATGCATAGACAAGCTGTTCGTCAGATGGGTTTTTAACAGAGGACACCCACACAGGTACGATCATGGTAGTGATGCCTGACTGACCTCCTTCCGTGACTGTGAGTGCCGTGGCTGTCTTGGTTTCATTCACAGTGGTTGGTTCTTTGTTCCCAAGTGACTCCGTTCTTTCTTCCTCTTTACGTCTTCTGAAGTTTTCATCATGAAGACAGGTAGGGTGCCTTCCCTTGCATGAGTCGCATGTGTGGCGGTGACGACATTCCTTGGCGCTGTGATTTGCCTTTGTGCATCCGTAACACAGCCTGTTATCCTTTATGTATGTTCGTCGATCCTCAAGGGACTTTCTCATGAAGTCTGGGCACTTGGAGAGTGGATGTTTATCATCTTTGCACCACATGCAGGTGAGCCTTGGTTTTACATAGCTTGTTTTTGATTCATCACTGTTAAAGGCGGTTTGGGTGCTGAACACATTGGCTTTGTTTCCTTTTGTCTCCCATGAGCTTCTTTTGTCTTGGGATGAGTTAGAAGAATGAAGAGCATGTAGGGACGTGACTGGGTTACATGCTATCTCTGCTTCTACTGACACAAAGTTAGCGAAAGCCTCAAAGGTTGGAAAGTCCTTATTTTGCATTAGAGCCACTGTAACCTGGCGATTCCAACGGGCTGCTAACCAATCAGGAGTTTTCTGAATTAGCTTTTGGTTTTCTTCGCAGTCACTTAATATTTCTAGGCCTTTAACATGTGGCATGGCTTGCAGGCAGGCGTTCAGGAAGTCTGAAAATGTTCTTAACCCTTCTGCATCTCTGGGCTGTATTTTCGGCCATTTTGACAATTTTTCCCTGAAGGCTCTTTGGACGACAAATGGCTGTCCATAGCGATGGTTGAGCCTATTCCATGCATCCTTGTATGCCTCTTCATCGCTTCGATAAAAGGTGCCTTCAAGGCATTGGAGAGCAGGGCCACTCACGTATTTCTTGAGGTAGAAAAGTTTATCAGATGAAGCAATACTCTTTTGATCCACAAGCGAGATGAATGAAGCCCTCCATTCAATGTAGAGGATGGGGTCTCCACTAAACACTGTGGGCATTGGCATTGGGAGTCTGTTTATGGCTATGCTTTCTTGGATTGCCTTGGCTAGATGGGACACATCAGTAGGGAATGCTGGCGCTGCAATAAGAGGGCTTTGGTGGTTTACAGGAGGGGTGGAAGTTATCTGTCTGTTGTCTAGCTGTATAGACCGGTAATCAGTTTCCTGTTTGATCTCTCTGTTGTAGACCGCTAGCCTTGCACGCGCAGCCTCCATGTCCTTTTCTACTTTTAGACGCTCCAATTCAGACACCTGCAAATCCATTTCCTTCTTATGTTGCTCTTCCATAAGTCTTATTTTTTCCTTTTGCTTTATCTCAACTTGCATTATTTTGTATTGAGCCTCCTTTGCAGCGAGCTCTGCAGCTGCTTCTGCCCTTTTTGCACCAATGCTCGATGTGTCAGAGCGGTGGCTGGCACCTGCCTGAGAGGCTGCTGAACCATAAATGGAATGAGCATAGTCTTGGGCTGTTAGTTGATGAAGACGAAGCCTTTCATGTTCTGCGCCAAAATCTCCATCTATTGCTGCTAAACGTTCATGAACGATTTTCAGTATATCATTACTCACAGCCTCACATGCATCGGTTTTGCGTCTCAGTTCATTGGATGGCGTGGCACGCTCTCTTATGTCATTGTAAGCTTTCGTGATGTTCCCTTTTTCCCTTTTCAATTGTATCTGCCATTGTAGCCAGTTCTGATTCTGAGATGTCTTTCTTTAAATTTTCCCTGCATGTTCTGATTTGAATTTTCCATTCTTTGTACAGGCTGAGAAATCTCTTTTCTTTTTTACTGAATTCCTCATTTAGGTAGGCAGCCATTCTCTCTGTGGGAATACTAGGACGCTCGGAGCGTCGTGGTAATAGTAACCCATCCGCTTCATCCATTTTGAGTTGAAGATAAGCCAATTCTTTTTCCTTACTTTCAATTATTTTCTTTAATTCATGCCTTGCCGTGCCTTCATTCTCTTGAAGCAGATATCCTTTGTTTTCTTCTATTTCTGTTCGCAATATATTTATCTGATCCTTTATGTCATCCATTTTGAGCGTAGTTTTATTTTTTACCTCCGTTGACCATCACGTGCGTGCTGCAACTCACTGCTTTGTTTGCCGTGCCGTTTTATAATGGATTCCGTAGGGAGTGAGATGTAGCAGGTGAAGGTGAAGCTCTTACTGTAGCATTCCCCCGAAAGATGGTTTCACACTTGACTGATGGTTTTAAGATTTATTGAATAATCCCAAATCCAACGTAAGAGCTGGTTGCAAAACACAAAAAACAATAAATCATTAGCTTACTTTACACGTTTTTCATCACATTAAGCTAGCATCAATTAAACTTATAACAAGTGCTAACAAAGTTATCACTCACGAAATTAAACATAAGCCACATGTTGCTATATCAGTATAACATCATTACTAACCTTGTGCCTCTTCGGAGGGTGCTAAATACCTTTAACCGTCGGCATATCTGCAGTTATATTGCCGTTTTTACAGAATCTCCGTTCATCTTAATATTGCAGTCAAAAACCCCGCAAGATAACAGGAAATACCAAAACGCACGCTTCAAAATAAAAGCCTTGTACTAATAAAACAGGAAGTGAGACAATAAAAGCTTATACCAAGCCCAAATACACTGTTTAACAGGGCTTTCTCTTGTTTTAAAGCAAAAACACGATTTGGGTCAGTTACAAAATCCATGTAACTCTGCTGTCCTTAATGGTTGTCATCCATACACATACCAAAGAAAATGGAGAAATAGGTCCATTAACGATTCTAGCGGTATCATTAGATAAGGAGTGTGAGCACGGTTTAATAGCATGCTGACACAGGCAGGTCGCTCCAAATGGCTGAGAGGGATATGTGTGTGTGTCGACAGTGGATGAGAAGTGGCAAATAGAAAATTGCCGATTCCAGACTGGACCCTTTGTGGCAGTGACAGCATAGCAATAAAAAAGAATAAAAGAAAAAAAAACCTTGACTGACTCATGGCTTTGTCTTGAGGTTCTCAAGGCTTCGCTGCACGTCCACACCCAGTCAGTCAATGCTGTCCAGGGGGAAAAAGCATTTCCCAGGGCAGACACTGTCCTATTATTTTATATTGGCTAATGGCAAGTCCGTACATATACTGTATGACCACAGCCACAGATATACTGACAGGAATAAAATAGAGCTATTGGAATAAATTGAGTAATTTTGTTAAAGGAATAGTTACACATTTTGTTCTTTGCTCTATATCACTGACTGGGAATAAAGACTTAACCTTGAGCTATGGGAACTTGATATTTATTTGTCTGCCAAACTCCTTTATTTTAAACACAACAGACTGGTTAATGGATAGTCAAATAAAATGTATTGGTGGATAGCTTCAATGTTTGTGCAGTGGCATGTCTCACTACCAAACAGAACGTTTTTCTTTAAATTCTCTTCACTTCCAAATGACAATACTGTGTAGAGAGCCCGAGGTGAAGCATTCATTTGGTGGCTGCTTTCGAATGCTTGTGTGTGTGTGTGTGTGTGTGTGTGTGTGTGTGTGTGTGTGTGTGTGTGTGTGTGTGTGTGTGTGTGTGTGTGTGTGTGTGTGTGTGTGTGTGTGTGTGTGTGTGTGTGTGTGTGTGTGTGTGTGTGTGTGTGTGTGTGTGTGTGTGTGTGTGTGTGTGTGTGTGTGGGAGACTCGTTGACAGCCCGGCTCTGCGGGTTCCACATGCCTCATCACCCCACACACACACACACACACACACACACACACACACACACACACACACACACACACACACACACACACACACACACACACACACACACACACACACATCACGTTGCTGCAGCTGCCCACAGTGAGTGAAGCATGTTGGTCCCAGGGTGAATTCCCACTACATATCCTGTCAACTCAGAGAAAGTGTCAATCAGCTTGTCCTAGTCAGCTAAAGAGATGTGTCTACGGCAGTGAAATATGCTTTACTAGCTGACCTTGTACTGACAGCAAATAACACTGTTTCTGATCTCCCTAGAACCATAAGCAACAGCAAAAGTATCTGTCCTTAGACATGTTCATGTTTTGTCTCCATCCTTCCTCTATTTTGATTATTTATTTATAAAAAAATGACATCATGGTAGGCAATTCCACGTCAGAAATAGGCCTTACAATTAGCTTAGCAATTCAAAAGGACAAATAAGAAGCATAGACGGATTATGAGATAATGGGCACCTGGGCAAACACTCTTAAAGGGCCCCCCACTCCACCCTTTCCAGTCAGGTACACTGACTTTTCCGCACAGATACAATGAATGGCAAAAACATGTTAAGGAAGTCAGTGTTTCCCACATTAATTTGGGACACTGTTGGAGGGACCCTGTACCTTGTTGGGGGGTCCAGGGGCATGCCCCCCAGGATTGTTTGTATCTTTTTAAAGTACAATGCATCAATCTGGTGCATTGTGAGAAGAAATTTTAGAGGTTCTATCAAATCCTGAGATGCAGAAGGAACATTATTTTTCAGATTTTTCTTAAACAGGCAGCACTCTTTACTCTGCAACTGTATAAACAGTACAGTAGATTGGTCTGCAGACCCATGTTCTATGATGGAGGGGCCCATTTCAACAGATAAAGGGTGGATAGCTTTTTATAAACAATTTAGAATTCACACATAGAAAGCTTATTTCTGTATGTGTGCGGGGGCCTTCAAGGCCCCTCATGGAGCACCTTAGACAGAGCTACTAATGCTGTTTTTAACTTGCTTTTGTATTTCTCCCCTACTTGTTGAGGGGCAAATGATGATTTAGCCTATGTCTTGTTAAATTTTAACGAGTAGGCCTATCCTTATATTTAGGCTATGCCTTTTTGGACCCTGTTATTGACATCAGTGACTGAGCTCTTTGACTATGTGCAGTAATCCACCCCTGATAAGAAGGCATACAGAGGCAGTCCTTTTAACCTTGCTCATATTAACTGTGAATGTGCTGCCATCTTGTGGTGAAACATAGTCAAACACATTTTATAAAGTCCTATGCACCTTCGTTACAAATGTCAACATGCTCTAATATTTATATCGTCTTACAATAGAACATTTCACCTTGAGAATAGTGAACATGAAGGTCTCTTCTTTCATCATCATTGTCACTTTAACACCAATAAACTGAAATAAACTGGTGATGTAACTGTTATGCAAACTGCGCGTGAGTTTTTTGTCCCTTGTCACTTACCGTCGTAATATCGCTAAAGAGTGGAGCAGCGGTCGACCAAGTCGACAGGTAAGAACAGCTTGTTCTTTCTATAATGTCATCCCATTAGCGCATTTATATTTTCAAATGACTTCATACAGAATACGGAGAATCTAATTGTCTTCGTTGTGGGGTATTTTTTTTGTTAGGCGGACTCGAGTTAGGAAGTGTACAAGACTGTCTAAAAAAGGAAAGTGTAGGTCAAAACAACCTAGCATATGGGATAGCAAACGGTAGCCGCTAGTTCTGTCTTGTTTGTGTTGGCCCTGTCGCTCTTTGTGACCAGTAAACATGCTATCATTTTACGGATGTTTTTAGTTATGAAAAAAGTACATTTAAAAACTCGACACTTGCTGCCTTTGCCGTCCCGTGATACGCGTGCTACCATTGCATCATATTAGCCATGTTAGCTTAAAGTGTGTTGTTTTAGTTTAAAAATATCCTATGTTTCGTACATTGTTGCTCTGTTTCATCCCACAGGTTTAAAGTTGAAAAGCAGAAGGACGAAGCCACAATGTCCAGCAGTGTAAGTGAAATTTAACTGCTTCATTCTCAACTGGCAAGTGAACTGACAGTGCGACTGATATCACCCATATGTCAACCAACTTCTCCTACGTCAGCCAATTTTCAAGGATTGTTTTTTATGGTGCAAACTACACACACAACACAAATGATCTTGGGGTATTATACTGGTATATATCCCAGGGCGTTGTATTTTGCTTGGTATTTTGCGTCAAGCATTATGTGCCTTTTTTTTATAGCTTTACGTTTACCTTGATTTATAAATATTTCTGGAATTAATCCCACTTGTTGTGAATTTGTTTTGGAATCCTTAAAAGTCTAATTTACTGGACGATTTCAAGCAACTCCTAAAAGTTGTTTCACATAGGTTGTGGATGTTATGTCACAAGAATGAAGATAACTAGGCCTAATCTCGTGGCTTTAACTCAAACATAGAGGAGTGTGTTAGCTGCAGGCAAACTGTCAACTATGATAAGGAGTAATGTAATACTGCACCAGCACTTGTTACCTTCTTTCAAAGTTTTTTTTTATTAAATGTTAGTAACGAAATTATAGCACAATGAATACACATTTTTCCCCCGAACATACCCCACCCACATCCCACCCTCACACCCAGCAACACGAAATATACACTACAAGACACAAAAATAAACAATCAATATGAAAAAAAAAAAAAAAAACACAAAGAAATAAAGTTAAATCAAATAAAAGAGGGGGGGAGGTAGCTACTCTTCTATAGTTGTTGTTGGTTTTTTAAAATAATTTAGGAAGGGGCGCCAAATTCTTTCAAATGTATTCTCGGATCCCTGGGTAGTATAACGTATTTTCTCTAAATTCATACATGCCACTTGTTACCTTCTAAAACGTCGCTGCTTGTTTACCTGTGATGTTGGCTCTATTGCAGGTGCTGTGTGGCCGAGGCAGAATGGTCCTATCTCAGACCTCAGCGGGCCGTCAAGCTGCCTTAGCTGCTCTCCGCGCCGGCAGAAGCAGAACCTTCTCTGCTGCTAGCTCAGACGAGCCTTACATATCTGTATCACCCACAGACTCAGGTGGGTCTAGTCCTTTGTATGTCCATGGTCTAGTCTAGTGTATCTGTTACTGTCTGGTAAAGATGGCCTCAGTCTATAGTTTAAGACAGAGGTTTGATACACTTCTGAAGTGAGCATTGACTAACATTTTAGCTTGTAGTGTTTTTACTAGGGCTGTCAAGCAATTAATCTATTAGCCTGTAATTAATCTAATTAATTACAGGCTCTGTGATTAATTAATCTAAATTAATTGCATACTTTTATGACACTTTTATACCTGTTTATAAACAGCTGTATAGCCTGTTACAGTTTGTTTCTCTCTCTCGGTCTCTCGTAACTTCTGTCTCCACAACATGGTAAATGGTAAATGGACTTATATAGCGCTTTATCTCCGTTATTCACAGACCCAAAGCGCTTTACATTGTTTTGTACACATTCACCCAGTCACACACACATTCATACACCGATAGCAGCAGCTACCACGCAGGGTAGGCTTAGCACTAGGGTGCTAAGTTAACTAAGCTAACTATCGGGAGCAATTCGGGGTTCAGTGTCTTGCCCAGGGACACTTCGACACAACAGACAGCGCTGCACTGCCACAGATGCCTATGCCGATTCATTCACCATCATCGTACTCATAGGCAAAAATATTGACATACACACACACGGAGCGGGTGTCCGTTTACGCGGGAGACGAGACAGCTAGCAAACAAAATTGAGACACACGGAGGAAAATTGAGAGATACTTTTGAACCTACATTGTTGCACCCAATAAATCAATAATGCACAGACACTGCGGAGAATAAAGTAAGATGTCTTCCTACCTTCATGCTTATTTGCCCGAAGCATCCCATAAACCGTCCATAGAGCCCTCGGCCCCGCCCGTTCCCGTTTACACTTGCACTTGTGTAAGATTATGGTTCCAAACCAACATGTAGAGACAGGCTGGCCGGTCAAACCTGGCCAGGTAAAGTAAAGCCAATCAAGAAGGAGCCAATGTAATCAGATGGTTTTTGGTCCAGGCCCTAGGACGGTGTGGCCGGACGAGAGCATGGGACCATTCGGACCTCAGGACCATCGTTTCCAGTTGCCGGGTAATGTGGGCTTTGACTGTCACCTGGAGGGCGTGGCCGAGAAGAAGAAGACGACGCCGGTCCACAGAACGGTGCCCGATGTGCTGACGGCCCCAAGCAGCGACGAGAGACAGCAGTTCATACTGGCCCAGTTTGTTCACGAGTTCCAAGTAAGCTTTTCAACAGTTTGCTTTACCCACAGACACTAGGAGGAGAGTGCTGGACTATAACTGGAATATAACTGGAATCATCTCATCTCATAGTTGGACATTCAAAAACTGACATTTTCTTTCTGTTCCTTTAGTGTTTTGAAATCAGATTTCTTTTGTTTATCAGCGCGCGCACAATAAACTGGGGAGGAATTCAGTATTTAGTGAAAAAAACTCATGTTGATTCAGAATTTATTGAATTTGTTTAATTGATTATAATGGCGTAATTTTTTTTTTTATGAATGTGATGGTTTTAGGAGCCTGGGAGGACTTAACATTGTCTTATTTAAACTTGATGGGTTTTGTTGTACAAGCTGATTCCTGTGTGTGTGTTTGTGTGTGTGTGTGTTTTCTTCAGGGTAAACTGGGTCCTATATCTACAAGAGTCAACAAAGCTGAGCAGTACTTTACTCAGACTGGTACAGACTGCTCCATAAAGTCCTGCCCTGAGCTGCTAAAGAAAGGTAAGTTATGTGGTATTAATTCACTTAATTCAAATCATTTATTAGTTTTTTTTTTTATCATCTGTTTCTAGCCTTTCTTTTGTAATAACAGAAGTGTGTTTGTGTGTGTGTGTGTGTCAGATCTAGAGCTGCTGTTCCCCTCGGCGCCCACCACCTCCATCACAGTGGTGACGGTGACACAGAGGAGCGCTCGCCGTGAGGCCGCAGAGCAGGACAGAGACCAGCTGCTGGACAGAGTCAGCCATTTTACAATTCATTGGTTGCGTTCCGAATCGCATACTTTCTACTGTATAGTATGTAGAAAAAAGATTTAGGATGTCCCGATTCTTGTGGCCAGATTTAGGATGGTTAGAAGTACCCGGATGTCCTACTTCATGCGGCCAAGATTGTTAGTGTTGAAAACTTCATCCTATTTGGGCGATTCTGACCCACAATCCAGTGCGCACGTGAAGTGACGAAACATCGACGAAGCCTCCATATGAAAACAAACGGGGATGCGACGGATATAAAAGCAAGAGGCAAGATCAAGGCGCAATGTTATGATGAAATAAGAGAGAAAAGTATGTCCCAATAGTATGCCTACTGCATCCTAACTAGATTATTTTTAATGTCGGATGTAGTATGTAGAATAGAAAAAAGAAAGAGTATGCGATTTGGAACGCAACCATTGTTATGTTATATGTTCAGAAATATGACGTAATGTTGAAACAACCGCGGATTTCTTCTTCTTTTTTTAAAAATATGTTTTCTTCTCCTAACTGCAGTTTGTGAGCGGCGCCAAAGAAATGTGCTTCGCCCTGTGGACTGCGGGCTACTGGGCTGACTTCATAGACCCCACCACAGGGGAAGCTGTGAGTTCTTTCATGTTTCTAGTCCCAAACATGCAACATTTACTGTGAATACCACAATATATAACAGTGACTTTATGAACAAATAGTTATGTCATAATTAACTGTAATGATGCCTATAATGTATATAAAATATTAGATTTGGGTCGTGTTCCTACTATTTGATTGTCAACTGTGGTCTGATGCACCACTAGTAAACACCTGTCAATATAATGCAGTGTAGTACAACAGTATCACCATGCCCTTATGTTCCCCAACAGTTCTTCGCACTCCCTCCAGTCAAAGCTCACTGCGGACAGAGGAGGAGCTGAGACACATGGGCTTCCACATAGAGGCGTCGGGCTCCTGCACGGTCATTCGCCACATCCTGAGGGGAACCCCTCTGTTTGTGGGGACTGTTTTCACCAACGCACCTACTCAAAGCGCTGCTATTGCAAGACTACAAGGACGTTTGAATGTACTCGATGACGAGGAATAGGCTTGTTTTGTTTGTTTGTTTGTTTTTTTCCCCACACAACAGAAGGCCTTATATTTATGGTTTGAAGAAGTTTTTTAACTTCTGTACTTGGATATATGGTTGTGTCAGTGACAGGTTGTGCAAAGTTTGTCTTACTGTAACCCCGCAGCATCCAGACAAATTTTTAGGATCACAAAGGACTTGACTGAGACTCTCATTTAGACTGACACAAGGCCATATGTGAACCCGCACGGATCCTGCACTATATCCAGGGAGCAACATGCACTCAGTGCAGTGGGAAGGGTTCTGGTGACATATAAAAGGCATTTCAAAATGTAACGTGCCGATTGTAGACAGAAATAATAATTGAGAGAAGGAGATGGTTTGTTTTATGATATAAGAACCTTTGATATATATATGAAATGGAAATGCCTCAAATGGTGTCAGGCAGCACTTCGTAGCCCAGATTCAGACAACACTTGAGATTCAAGCTGAGTGACTTTTCCTAACAATGTACAGTATTGTTTTTCTGTTGCACAGAATCTAATGAAAAATGGATGCCGTTTCAGTGTAGGCACTACAGTTGTGTCGGTCAGACCTGCTGATCAAATAAAGAGAAGTTTCCATCAGGATACAATGATGCTGCGTTTTCTGAAGCTGTGTGTGCCCCATCATCACAGTGTTTACTAAGACATACCACCAGAGCCCTGTTCTTCATCCGTAATCAATTCATTGATTACAATTCTTCATTTTAATATAGATTTAAGACGTTGATATGATAAAATTATATACCCAAATGTCATTTTCGACCTGTTTTTATAGTATCCTTAACATACAAACAGTATACTGTATGGGAAGGGACTTAATTGCTCTTCTAATATAAGCTTTGAAAAATCTAATTATAAAAGTAAATTCCAATCGCAAGCAATGCAATGAAAATGTACCATAATACTCTACCCCCTTGCTATTTGGAGATTTTAATAATGCAGCAAGGGCTGCAACAAATGTAAAGCTTGGAGACCCATTTTTACTATCAAACCCCTTTCACTATAAACTGCCTCATTGACATTTTTATTTAGCAGTTCATAAATACAGTATTTTCACTCGTTAGCCCTAAAGTAAACTCATTTGCTGCATCAGTAGATATGTACATAGCATAAAGGTGCTCTATGTATAGGGAACAATTTCCCCTTGTTTACTGTACTTTATCAACAATCAACTACAACACCAGTAACTTATCTGAGGCCAATTTTTGTGTGCAGCCTACACTTGTGAAAAGGTCCAGTCATTGGGCCCCCTTTACTCATACTAAACTTGTATCAATGTGCATGATGCTAAATTCTACATAAACACATACCCATACACAGGGCCGGTGTTCTAGCCAGTTAGATTATGGTCGGCTACTGGAAATAATAGTGGGAAGAGATACCGACGATGCGAGCAAATTTTTTTTTGCCCATGCAAGATCTCTGCACCTGCTTTTTGGCACATTTGCTGTAACATTAACTGTAATGTAAGCTTTTAGACACACCAATGCTGTAGGGGGGTGGGGGGGTTAACCATGATAGCACTGCTACCAGAAGCTTTCCTCATCAGTATAACAACCATCTGACACCTTCGTTTAAAGGCTAAATATGTAATTTTCTGATTTTCTTAGAAAATAATAGATAAAATATACAGAATTATTTGCAGAACACCCTCACAAAGACACCTCAAAACTTGATGAAATATCACAGTATCTCTGAATTAAAAATCCACTGCTGGCAGAAATACTGATATTAAGGAATTTTCCAGGGGTCTAAAGCCCTTGAAAGTTCCCTCTTTTTTTCCTTTCTTTTCTGGTACCCTGATTTATGTCCAGGTCCTGCCATCACTGAGCTTGCTAGGTTAGCTTGCTCATCATCAATATAGCTAACGCTTGTTTGGTTGACCTGCTGCATGCAACGGTTTTGAGGGGGAAAAAACGACCCATGATGTTTTTAGTTTTTCAATATAAAATGTGATATATATTACCCAAGTAACAATGAATAAAATGTTTTCTTTTATTATAGAAAGTTCTCTTGCGAATATGCAATTTTTTTTTTCTCTGGGCCCCCCCTGGTGGCTGGGCCCTAGAAAGCTTTCCCACTTTCTACCCCTTATGGGCGGCCCTGCTTAGAACACATCTCCTCAAAGGAAGATGAACGTCGCAATGTGGAACTCCGGGGCGTTCGAAATGCACGTACTGCGTTCGGCGCGCCTGCCTGCGTGCGCGCGTGCGCGCGCAGAATACTCCAGCCCTCAAGCGCCGAAGATCCAAATATATTTTCCAAAACATAATAATCAAATATTTACACGACAATAATTACTATGCTTATTTTCCTAACACTTTACATTTTATTCTACAACTGTTATACTGCTTTATTATTATTTTCCTTTTTCGTGTGTGTAACAGCCATAAAGCACACCTTCTCAAAAATGTTTTATTATAAATAATTATAAATGTGCACTCTAGTTACATTATCAGTGTTATACATGAATGCCAAATAAACTCCTCTCAATTAAATGAGTAAGAAATATGAACAGCTGATGGAGACACATAGGACTGTGCATGCAGAATGGGCATACGTATATACATTTTACATCAGAGCTTGTTTTTGACATTTGATTTGTGGCCTATTATATCTCCCTCTCTATTCCTCTACCTATACAATCAGTTATATTAATAATTACATTTATTGCATATAACAAACAAGATGATCACCCACTCTAATTGTAAAGCAATGACAACCTCAAATGAACGCTGAAATTTAAGATAAGTGCTGAAACAAGATGTAAATTCTAATTGAGAGAGGTAATACAAACCTAATCTATATGGAATATGGTGCAGAAGTTGACAGGTATGGACACAAGTTTTGTTTTTAACTTCAGGTTAAAAGTGAACCCATCAGAGCAGGATAAAATAAACCCAACCCCCCCCCCCCCCCCCCCCCCCTGTCTGGATGATCCATTTGTTTGAAATACATTTCTCCTCGTTATTCTTCGGAAAAGGAGTCCCTCATCCATTTTTTGATGCGTATAGAAAGACATTCCCTCTCAAACATGTCCATCTTTGAAGACGATGCTGCTGCTACTGAGGACCAGGAGGGCTACGTAGCTTAGCGTAACAGGAGGGAGGAGCTCTGTGCCGGAGCTGACCAGGGGAGAAGTTGAGGAGAAAACGGCGCTGCTCTCGTTTCTCGGCACCAACACATTGCAGATGTTTCCCTCGCAGCAAGACGAACACACCTGGCAGATGACATTCAGATGCTGAGATTGCATTAAACATAATCCCTAATAATGTTAAAGGAATACTTCACCCATACGAAACCAGCGTTCTATCATTATAAAATAACTATTATAATATAATGAATGAGGTTTTTCTTCCCTCAGTCTTCCCTTAGTCTTAATCGTAACCCTTATTGTGATGTCACAGTAAGGAAACTGTAGGGTTAGACAGTGAGACCATGAAACACTCTTTCTGCCTTTTCTCAGGCTAAAATGATCCGATTTAATTTTTTTTGCACATTTATACTAAATAGGATCTCCGAGTTCAATACACCTTCATATTCCAACCGGTGAAGTAGGCCTTTAAGTTGTTGGGGTCCGTCTAACCCTAGACGCGTCATTTGTTTAGTAGCCTACCTGATCGCCATTATCGGTGACGTGGGCACAGCCAGTGAAGCGACAGTCCTCCAGGGCCACACAACGCTTGGTCACAGACACACTGTCTCCATGGGTGTTCATCGTGTGGAGTGTGAAACAGTATCTGGCATCTAGAATAGAGGGCATACCATCAACCTTACACATCCCTTGTTTCTAGTCTAGTCTTTGGGAGTTTGTGTATGCTCAGTTATAGTGCACACGTAGCCTAAAGAAAAGAGCATGCTGTACCTTTTGGACAGTAAACATCCGGAGCCCACCGATTACACTCGTAGTTATCTGCAGCGGCTTCACACGTGAAGCACTTGAAGCCACCGGGATGAGGAGTAGCTGAGGAAGACAGACAAACAGGGCCTACAATTAGTCTATTTTCTTACTTCTATTTAATTTAACCTGTAGGTCATTTTTAAGGGGCCAACTCGCCACCGATTCGATCCCTGTCCGTTGTTCTTTGCTGCATGTCTTTCCGTTTCACTGCTTTATATTTTTGTGACATCACAGAAAGAGAAATGTAGGGTTAGACAGTGAGACCATAAAACACTCTTTCTGCCTTTTCTCAGGCTAGGATGATCCGATTTCATTTTTTTTTGCACATTTATACTTCATAGGATCTCCGAGTTCAATACACCTTCATGTTCCAACCGTTGAAATAGGCCTTTAACCAGTAACATGCTACTATGTTCTTGATAAACTTGGTTTTATGTTATAGGATTTTTTTCTCAAATAGCTCAGTGAGTCATTTATACTCAGACACTGTTCAGTATTCAGCACTAGGTGTCACTATATGACTGCCTACTCTATACCAGTACATACCAGCCTATTTCAAATGTAAACTGTCGTAGCCTGTCATTTCTGTTATAGCCAGGGTATGGCACTGTTTTATGATATACAGTGTAGTTTCTGTGAAATTAGAGGGTTTTACCACTTGTGTTCAGAACCATAACAATATTCATTTTTCTGTTTTTTTTTAATAATAAAAAAACACTGTTCAAGTCTTAAAATATCAAACATTTTAAGACTTGATATGTTTATGGACTAAATTGCTTCTGGGATTATTTTAAAGTTTAACTGAAAATGGTTGCGTTCCGAATCGCATACTCTTTCTTTTTTCTATTCTACATACTACATCCGACGATAAAAAGAATCTAGTTAGGACGCAGTAGGCATACTATTGGGACATACTTTTACTCTTTTATTTCATCATAACATTGCGCCTTGATCTTGCCTCTTGCTTTTATATCCGTCGCATCCCCGTTTGTTTTCTTATGGAGGCTTCGTCGATGTGACGTCACTTCACGTGCGCACTGGATTGTGGGTCAGAATCGCCCAAATAGGATGCAGTTTTCAACACTAACAATCTTGGCCCCATGAAGTAGGACATCCGGGTACTTCTAACCATCCTAAATCTGGCCACAAGAATCGGGACATCCTAAATCTTTTTTCTACATATTATATAGTAGAAAGTATGCGATTCGGAACGCAACCAATGTTTTGCCTTGCAGGACATTTATTTATTTATTTATTTATTTATTATTCTTTCGGACAATTCCACACAATACACAATTTTCTCTTGCAAATATTCATACATCATACTTTGTGTTGTCCGCAGGGAGACGGAAGAAGCCAAAGGCTTATCAGGTCCCGCCCCCATTTTCATCAAATTCGGATTCAGATACACAGTTACTGTTACAGAAAATAAAAATAAAACAAACAAAAAACATTTTTTTTATATATATATTTATATAGCTATATATATACTATATATATATATATATATATATATATATATATATATATATATATATATATATATATATATTATATATATATATATATATACATATACACATATATATACATATACATATATATATATATACATATATACATATATATACATATATACATATACTTTTTTTTTCTTTTTTTTTTTTTTTTTAAGAATCTGCAGTCAATACACAGTCAATTTTAATCTAATTGCTTCAGCTTTTAAGATCAGTTCAGCACAGTTCAGTTTTTCTGTGACAATGCCAAGTGTATAAAGTGTGAAGTGGCCTTGTATTTGGCCTGTTCCATTTCTTATCTGGTAGTCTAAACACTTCTGCGTCTGTCTGCTGGCCTGTATTATTCGTTACAATATTGTTATGAAAGTGACATTGACATTGTACTCAGGTTATTAGTCTGTAATTTTCAATAATTTTTGAAACATAATTTGCTTTGAAATTGCGCAAACTGCAACTCCCTGTGACAACTTCATCAAGTCCATTCCACAGCTTAATACCATTTACAGAAATCGAAAAGGATTTAAGTGTGGTCCGTATATTTTTCTCAGTGAATTTACCTTTTCTTCTTAAATCATGCGAAACTTCTCTGTCTTCAAACATTACTTGTAAACTGTTAGGAAGGCTTTTTTTTGAAGCCTTGTAAATAATTTGTACTGTGTGGTAATTTACCACATCACGTAATTTGAGAATTCTACCTTCAATAAAGAAGTTATTAGTGTGTGCCCTGTAATTGGCTTGGTAAATAATTCGTACTGCTTTCTTTTGAAGAATCTCCAACGGGTGCAATGTACCTTTGTAAGTGTTTCCCCATATTTCAGCACAGTAATGCAAATGTGGGGAAACTAAACTCCAGTATAATACAAGTAAGGCCTTTTGATTGAAACATTGTTGTGCTTTCCAAAGTATAGAAATACTCCTGGCTATTTTGCCCCTGAGATGGCTAACTTGTGGTTTCCAGCTTAATTTATCGTCAATTATTACCCCTAGGACTTTGTGTTGCTTGACCCTTTGAATTTCAATCCCATTTACCTTGATTTTTACAGCGACATCTGATGCTCTCCTGCCAAACATCATGAATTTAGTTTTTTCTAAATTTAGTGATAACTTATTTCGGTTTAACCACCCATGTAAACTTAGTCAATTCAATGTTTACGATCTCAACCATATTATTCAGATCTTTCCCCGAATAGAAGATGTTTGTGTCGTCAGCAAATAAAATTATATTTTATTCAAGTCTTGGTTGGGATAAAATTTGAATTCAAGTAGCTATAACTAGAGCTATGGATTGGATGCTTTTCAATACCACAACTAGAAACAGTGGGAATATTCCCTGCAATATTTAAATTGAGTCATCCCCCTGCTGGCATGAAAACTGGAGAAGATTGGATTATGGACTGTTTGGTTTTGTCATACAGTAGTTCACATATGTTGCTGCAGTGTTTTTACTTCTCCTCTTTCTTTCCTCCTACTCCTCCCATTTCACCTTCACACCTGGTCTAGGGTCATGTTTACTCTGTCTGCGGGCTCTTGGGTTCTTGACAGCTGTGAAATGGTGTGTAATATCTCCCCCAAGGAATATTGCTTAATTCCTTAGAATCACATTTTCAACTCTGATGTTTCGTTTCAGCACCTGCACTCAGCCCATGCAGTGAAACACTAGAGAGTTGCTTGTGTAGGACGGGTGGCTGTTTCAAGTGCTTTCATGGGGCCACTGATCCCATGACATGCGTTGGAGCGTATACGCAAACATTCCCTTCAGTGTGTGCCTGTGTGGTTGCAGACATTCTTGATAATGGGCACCTGGTTTCATCTAGAAGCTATTGCTAAAGCTACTCCCACTCCTTGACAATCAACAACACAAGGGAATGCCAATGTACACTACAGGAAAGTCTAAGGGCACTATTGAAAGCCCTTGACACAGTAACCCATCCTCAACAAGCAAGCTCCAGACTGTTAGCACTACATGGTCCGGTGCAGCCAGGCACTGCCACCCCCCTGGATGAGATCAGAGGAAAGTGTGTGAGGCTTTGGAATGCAGGAATTTCTCCCAAGGGCCGTATCCTTCCCCAAAACCACGAGACACTGTTGCACCAATTTCATAGCCGGCAAATATCTAACAACCAGGTGACTTGAGTTAGCATGCTCCTGGACCAGTCTGAACAGGGAGAAGCAGAGGGAGAAGCTGCAGGACAAGTGGACACAGGCTGCAGACACATTACATGAGAGGCTATGTCACTCCGATTAAGAGAAGAACACAAATGGTTGCGTTCGAATCGCATACTTTCTACTATATAGTATGAGAAAAAAGAATTAGGATGTCCCGATTCTTGTGGCCAGATTTAGATGGTTAGAAGTACCCGGATGTCCTACTTCATGCAGCCAAGATTGTTAGTGTTTGAAAAGCACCTATTTGGGCGATCTGACCACAATCCTAGTGGCGCACGTGAAGATGACGTCACATCAACGAAAGCTCCATATGAAAACAAACAGGGATGCGACGGATATAAAAGCAAGAGCAAGATCAAGGCGCAAGTTATGATGAAATGTAGAGAGTAAAGTATGTCCCAATAGTATGCCTACTGCATCTAACTAGATTATTTTTTATCGTCGGATTGTAGTATGTAGAATAGAAAAAGAAGAGTATGCGATCGGAACGCAACAATGTCTCCTTTGAAATGTAAAACAAAAAATATGTTATTCAGTAAAATAGACAAGGGGTACAAAACGGAACATGACTGTGGGACCAGCTTTCCAATCTGCCCCAAACTTGGGTCTTATCTTCCGAAAGAGTGCGGCGGTATAGTTCGCTGAAGCATTTTGAGCCGGGCCGACGTCACGAAAGCTGGGCTGGTGGTCGGCGACGGGCGGCATGCACTTTCAAAATTTCCGCTGAATTCTTTTAGTTTTTTTTTACAATGAATTTAGCTGCCACTTTTCTACATAGCTTAGTCTTCATGACAGAGACATACGATTTGTTGTCCACTGTCATTGTTATGGGGCTCCATCTCTAAAATGACACCTTTAATCTCAGTGGGAATCCATCTAAATACTCCTTGCTTCTTGTGTCTTGTATTTTTGCAAAAAATTTTACAGGTATTTCATACTTTGCTACAGTTCCTTCGCTTCCCTTCGAATGGTCTTATCTCTTGAAAAACCGCCTTTTCACTGCAAGTTCTGCATGTTTGTCAATTCTATCCCAAAACCTCTTCATTTTATTACCTGTGTTCTGAAAAAGCAAAGAAGGCTGAAGAGTCCACTGGAGAACTTAAAGATCTCTGCTCTTGATCAGCATATTCCGACCCCCATGTGAGTGATGTGCTAATTGTTTCCTTGTCTGAGAATATCTCTGCTTTTAGGTGCTTTTCATTCCTCTGTTTAAGAGGCCACTGAGCTTCTGCTTTAAACATGTGGTCACACACACACACACACACACACACACACACACACACACACACACACACACACACACACACACACACACACACACACACCGGGTCTTCCCATGTATCTTGTTTCAGATAAGGGCGCGGTCACCTCCTGCTTCTGCCAGCCTTTTTATATTATTATCTGTAAGTCTCTCCTTGGGTTTCCATCTCTCATTGAGCTCCGTCACAGGTCTGTCACCTGTCCAATTTGCACATGGGGACCAACCCCTGTTTCCTGGCAGGAAAAGAAAGGTCATCCACCCTCTCTGTTCTTATCTGCTCGTCCACCTGCTATACATAAAGACCACCGAATGCCATCACACTGCCTGTGATCACCCTACGAGAGTGGAGTCTTACAAGATGGCTTCTGAGGCCCCCTTCCCATCAAGTAAATCCAGTTGTAGTGCAACGGTGCAGATCAGCTCGCCTTCCTTGTCTCCTCAGTTGTAGCTGATGTAGATTGTTTGAGAATATCATTTACCTTTTTGTGACATCACAGTAAGAGAAATGTAGGGTTAGACAGTGAGACCATAAAACACTCTTTCTGCCTTTTCTCAGGCTAGGGTGAACCATTTTTTTTTTAAAATTGCACATTTATACTACATAGGATCTCAGAATTCAATACACCTTCATATTCCCACCGGTGAAGTAGGTCTTTAATGAGTGAAATGTATTAGGCTTCAAGTGCTGGGAAACTAATTCATCAATTCCACCTCACAAATGCCTCAGTCTGTCTTTGTCATATCTTGGATCTGCTAATCTGTGTAGTGAGCAGCTCCTTTTCCCCCCGGGGCCCCCTAGCAGGCCAACACAAAACATGACCTGGCATACTGAAGTGGCATACCTTTATCAATCAGACTTTTTCTAGAATGACTGGGATCTAAATGGAGCTGTTTTTACAGTAAGTAAATTCATAACTGAATGTCTGGGATGTGGGACCCAGCTATAGAAAACATATTTATTTGACTGTTACAATGTAGGTTTTTTTTTTAACATTTGATAATTTTTGTCCTCTTTGTTAGTGCAAGATCTCATGATTTTCTTAATGTTCCGTTTTTTTAAAAGATTTGCAACATTTGCTCAATTCAGAGCTAAATACATTGTCTTTATTTTACACACCTGTTGCTTGATGTTTTCTGTTTGATCCCTGGCAGTGTGAGATTGTTGAAGCATGTTTTTTTGTTTCTCAAAGAGAAAGCCAAACGTACGTCCTAATGCTAACATGCTATTGTTTTGATGTTTACAATGTTAACCATCCTGGTTGAGTAAGTACTGCAAAACCAATTGAGGAGTTGAGGGATAACCAAAATGATTACTATTCATTTTGACAGGGCGTTAATGTCTGCGGATTTTTTTATATCTGGACAAAGCAATGGATCAACATAGAAATTGCAATCCATAGGTAGAACGGGTAATTGGTCACACGGGTTTGGTTGTCACAATCGTTATATCTCGGAACCAGAAGGGACTGTCTGTGAAATTTTGGTATGTAATATCCACGAATTGGGATCAGAGGTCACCTACATAGTCTTCCTTGGAGTTAGACTGCTGAATTGAGGTTGAGACGACTGTTTGGGTTGTTCTGTCAAATTG
The DNA here is from genome assembly GCA_026122265.1 of Ammodytes dubius. Taxonomy (NCBI): domain Eukaryota; kingdom Metazoa; phylum Chordata; class Actinopteri; order Uranoscopiformes; family Ammodytidae; genus Ammodytes; species Ammodytes dubius. Next base: position 1,607,726 of record CM047528.1, on the reverse strand, counting down.
AAAATTTCAGCTCCTCAGTAATTTTCTTCTAGCTTTTACACAATGGGTTTAATAACAAAAACACTTGTTACCCATTAAAGTGTGAAGGGTAAACTATATTTAGATTGTGGTTAGCAAGCTAATTAGTTGCAGATGGTTGTTGGCCTTGATGCTAGCAAGAAATTCAGGTTGGGGTTGGTCGTCAAATTTTTTGGGGGGTTGGTTGTCACATGTTATCTCAAGGCTGCAGCCAGAAAAGGAACCCAATAACGAAATAAATTGTCAAGCTGTATCCTCACTGACACCCCAGAGAAGGAAAGAATATAGCAGGAAAAGGCAGCTAGCATGCAAAAGAAAAAAGGACAACAAAATCAAAACAACCCAGTGCATCCCAAACAAGACCAGCTGCCAAGGCTACAGTAAGTTATGCAGGCCTATTTGTCAACTTGACAATGCAATTAAACTTTCAAATTTTGTTCTACTTTCTTGCCTTCTTTTTAAGATTATTCCCATTAAGATAACATTGTGACAAACAACCCTATAGTGTTTGACAACCGACCCCTTGATGGGGTTGGTTGTCACAATGTGTAAGGGTGTCTTTGATGATTAATTTCTTCTTTATTACAATAAGATAGAAAAAGTGAGGGGTACATATTTCAAGCCAACACCTTAAGCTTCAATTTAATGTAGGAATGACTATTGAAAGATGTTAAGGTGATGAGCAATTCTCACTAGAGTAAAAAGTGTGCCTACTTACCCCGTTCTCCCCTATAGCTACTTTACGTCGCTGACATTGCTCAAAACAAACCCTTTTGGGAATCTGCTTACAGCACTTTTAACACTGAAAACACGCATTTATTCAAAGAGTATTTTTATGTTCCTACTTGAGGGATGCAGCAGGATAATGTCCGTCTTGGTGAAGTCTCGTGATTGGACAGTGTTGAGCCAATCAGCAATGTAGGTCATCAACAGTACCCAGGCCACTGTTGGCCAGGCCTCCATCATTGGTCCAAAGTTCCTTCATGCACTTTTCTGTTTGGGCAGAAAGAAAAAATCACAAGTGTCCCTTTTTATAATTAAAAATAAATACATACACAAGAGATAAAACAGATGGTTCGAAACCTTGGAATTGGTGCAGTAAATGATGACATAAAGATTTTGTATGACGAAAAAGAGATGCTGCTTTTTTATTGCTTGACAAACAAATAGAATGTTAGCACTTCAAATGTATGTGTGGGAAAATTAAAAAAATGTCCCGCAATGAAGAAGAGCCTTGGCTAATAATAGAATGAATTAGCCTATAAAAGTGAAAAGCTGGGTGTTCTGCTCAAGCTGTGAGATTGCCTAATTTTTCAACCGGCAAAGGGAACCCTGCCAGTCCGCTCTCAGCATCAATCCCTGGATTTGAATAATTGCATGACAAAGGCCTGGAGGACATCTGTTTTAACTATTAGTATTTGTCACTGCTGACATAATCATGAGTTATGTTTCCATTACAAGCCCGCCTTTTGCCCTCCGGGAATTAAGCCATTAGCCCCCTTGCCTGCCAAATGTCTTTTTGTCATGCAATGGGTGAAGTCAGCATGTATATTGTCTTTGATTCTGACTCCTTATTAAAATGGCAGCAGCAGGTCTGTTCAAAGAGGAAACGTCCCCTCCTTAGACCATAGTGGCCAGCTTTACTGCCCCAACAATAACGTGTTTATTGTGTTTAGCCTTTAGAGAAGAAACTCAAGATCCAAATCAATGTGTAGCTTTGTATGCAGGTCGATGCAGCGACTACTAAGGCTCATTTTGAACATCAATCTCAGAGATGTCACATTGAAAAGGTATATTAATATTGCTTTTCCCATAAAAAAAATCCTTAGCATTTAGCAATTAGGGGAGAACGGGGTAAATAGGCACACTTTTTATTCTAGTGAGAATTGCTCATCACCTAAACATCTTTTGATAGTCATTCCTACATTACATTGAAGCTTAAGGTGTTGGCTTGAAATGTGTACCCCTCACTTTTTCTAGATATTTACATACCAAAATTTCACAGACAGCGCCTTCTGGTTCCGAGATATAACGATTGTGACAACCAACCCGTGTGACAAATTACCCCGTTCTCCCCTATTGTACCGTATGAGCCATCCCTTCATTACTGAACAGATCAAACAAATGGTATGAAAAAATCTACTGCACTTTGGTATTCTTCAAAATGATACTTCTCTATTATTTTAAGAAACCATTGATTTCAAAGGGGGAATAATAGATTGATGGGATTGTCATTAGTTTTCCTGTTCAGTTATAAAGCAAAATGTTTGACTAATGGACCTGATGATAGTACTTGATCAAATGTTAAGAGATCACCATGCATGTCTATATAGAATGTCATTGCAATTCATCCAATGGTTAATTGAGATTCCAGTCCGGACTAAAGTAGTGGACGGATATCCATAGCTGCTGGTGTAGCCAAAAGGGAAAAGCCTGTTAAACCTTTTAAGACTACAGCTTGAGGTTGTAGATACAAGGGCTTACAGTGAGGGTAAGGCAATCCTTTTCAGAAAGTTCAAATTCCTCATTATGAGAGACTTTGTGGAGGAGATCATGGAATACCCAAAGCCGCAGTATTAATCCTCTGAAACATCTCCGAGTCAGGTGCAGGTCATCTTTGTGCAGCGGGTAAAACCATTTGTTTTCATACCAGACTCCCAAAGGAGGATTTGACAAGCCGGTGAACATAGAGAATAACCCCCCCCACCATGAACATTTCCCCTTATTACTTCAAACAGGGCTGGCCGACAATGTGTCAAAGAGGGGGTATTCCGGGGGCGCCCTTAGCTCAGTTGGTAGGGCGTCCCCCCCCATGGGCCTCGGCCAGCAGCGGACCCGGGTTCGATTCCAGCCCGCGGTCGTTCTCTGCATGTCACTCCCCTCTCTGCCCCATTTCAACTCTGTCTCTACACTATCAATAAAGCATAAAAATGCCAAAAAAAAAAAAAAGAGAGGGGGTATTCCTCTTTGCAAAATATGTGAGTTGTAAGAATAATTAAGATAATCCTTAAATATTGAGATGATACCTGGTTTATAAGGATTTAAAGCAATTATTACATGAAAAAGTGTGAACATTTCTATGGGCTTTCCTTGATGATATCTTACAATATTCAGCGTCAGTCCAGGCTTAACACTTTCTAGCAAAAGACTCTTTTTGAATTCACCGAGCTGTCAATCAGTACATTAAGCAACACATGACCTGGTTTTACCCCTGACTTGAGATCAGTAGGTCTGTATAGGATCAGTGCTGAGTTCAGATTCTTTATCTTTCTCCCCCTGGGCATCATGCTAGCTGTATGGTTGTAAATGATTGTTTTTTTTACATTATGCATGCCCCAATAACATTGACCCCTGTCTATGCTGCAGGCACACCAACCATAATGTACTCTCTACTGTATGCTGTATTGCAATGTACTGTTTTGTTGTCTGCTGTTTTTACTTGAAGATTTTTTATTATTAAAATCTGGTATAGGACGCTGAAAGAATAAGCGGCTGAGACATTGATGTTTAACTGTATACTATACCCATGAAAACTGTTATAAAAAACACGAAAATAACATAGGCCTAATTGTTGTTTGCACCTGCAGCCCTAATTGGATCCAACTTGGTTCATTGAAAGCTAAAGGAATATGATGAGGGATCCTTTCTAGAGTCTGTGACATAATTAGCTTATCGTTAGCTTAGCCGTTGTTTCAACAGTATCGGTTCTGTTTAAAACCTAGTCCGTACTACAGATGTTGAGCTCTGGCAAACGTGACCTTCTTGCATGATTAAGTGTTTGTCCATGGCCCCTGCATTCATTCGCCTCCTCAGAGCGTCAGTGCTACTGTATGGCTCATAATGATATTCTGCACGCTGAAAGGAATACTTGAGATTGAGCCCTCCAACTTTTGAGCCAGCTAGATAGATGCCCGGGCCTTGCCTGGAGTGAAAAATTGGTGCGGGTTTGAGAGGCCGGAGAGTGGGGGGATTAGGCACAATGGCTCCCTGTTATAACTGGAGAGGGGTTTATGTCACTCAGGGTTCAATCGGCACCGACCAACTCCTCCAGGGCCCAGTTAAAAGGCCACGCAGGGCTGAAGGAATCTGAAGGAGGGCAGGTTCTAAATCTTTCTGTCACCCCGAACAACAGGGGATACTAGTTTGCAAATTGGGAGTGAAACAGTTGATTTGTGCAGGTTCTCAGACACACAGAGATATTATTAGCTGCAGTGATAAAACTGTAGGACAGTGTTCTGTGTTCTCTTATCCAGATACTGTATAAACCCCACAAAAAAGATGTTTATGTACCTGCTTGTGACCCCTTCATACCAGAGATAAGTTGGTTTATCCACTGGGGCCAGTGCCATAAATCAGTCATCAGAGGATAAGTGGTTAAATGGTGCCTTCTGCAAATGTATTAAACTATAAACTGCTAAACTAAACATGTACGTAAACCTGAATTAATAACATGACTCAAGCCAATGGAAATAAAAGATCAGGTTGTTTCTAAGAAACAAATACATTTGTATTCAGACAAACTGGTTGCCAATTACTTTGCACCTTCTGGGCTCCCTTCAGGGGCTGTCAGAAATATATTGATGACTAAAATACACACAAATGACCTCAAGCACTGTGAATATTACATGGAAGGTGGTCTTTATTTTTTTTTAAATAATAAGTTATGTACTTAAAAAAAATTATTGTACAGGGATATTAGCATTTATTGACATCTCAGAAAAGAAGGAGCACATGAAGGCAGGATTACTAATGGACAAGGAGGAGAAACTCGGAGATGGTTTTATGTACCCTAAAGCCTTTACAAACCCATTTAACTTGAATGCATTGCCTACTGTAAGGTTAAAAACATCCACGGCTTTACGAGAGTTGGGCCAAACCAACAAAGCCAAGGTCAATGTAAAACAAAACTCCATCTGGTTTAACTGAGTCACAACATGACTAAGACTGTTATGAGGTCTTTGCTGAGCCAGCGTCTCATAAAATACCTTGAGCCTAAACAGCAGTGTCAAAGAAGGTTACAACAGACTAGTGGTTTCAGAAAAAAGAAGAAAAAAACGTTACTGTAGTATAAAATGTCTGACTGCCTAAAGATCAATCATTTTGTTGGGGAATACAACTCTGTTAAACAACAAATTAAAAAGACGTCGGGCAAATACACGAGCCTCCAACAATGGTGATTGTCTTGTTCCCATGTACAAGACATCTTTCGGTCAGTCTGTTTTCTCTGTAAAAGGGTCAAGACTATGGAACCTCCTGCCCACTAGTCTAAAACTAGAGACTAACAGCAACACTTTTAACAGAGAACTTAAACAACGGCTCAAATCAAATCAACAGTGCTCACACAAATAATTTCCAACTGGTTTATAGTCTGATAATGCTGCCTTTGCTTATGTATAAATACATTTGACTATCATTATATCGCTCTGTACTCCATTGTATACTTATGGGGGCGGGACCTGATAAGCCTTTGGCTTCTTCCGTCTCCCTTCGGACAACACAAAGTATGATGTATGAATATTTGCAAGAGAAAATTGTGTATTGTGTGGAATTGTCCGAAAGAATAATAAATAAATAAATAAATAAATAAATACTGCATTTTTATTCTTGTAATGATCAGTTTTGCCCTTATCAGTATTTGATCTTATTTCTGTCTTGTTTATTTATTTATTTATTTTTTGTTGATTTTAAAAAGCCTCCTGTGGACAGGTGTTGAAAACTAGCATTTATGCTAAAACACTGAAAACAATACATCTGGTTCGTCCAATGATATTGTCATGTCCATGTCAAATAAAATATACTAATAGCCTACAAAACAAAGCTGGTTTGATGAGAACATAATTTAGTGCTCTGTATTCCTAAAAAATAGAAAAAAATTATCAGTGTTACACAATTATATTATTATTAGTAGTAATTATTAGTAAGGTAAAGGTGAAGTTTCTATTAAGTACTCTATACTGCATCAGTAATATAGCCTAGGCTGGGAGTAACCATAAAATCGTGTAGAAAGTTCAAAACGTCCTCGGAATTTGACTAGTGTCAAAGTTAATGTACTTAGTTATATTTCAACTCTGCCATCATGCACAAGTGACACAAAGTCTTAATGCACAACCAATAAAAATCACAAGCAGACAATGTGAACATGCTGCTTCACACACGTTGCAGAAATGTCTTCAGCAGGTATCATTTAAATTACATTAATTAGGCTATCACTTTGATTATATTAAAATGGCACTCGGGCAAAAATGCACTCTCGAATTAATATGCACATGATTAAAGAAGGCTCTTTTTAACTTCAAATCTCAGCCGCTGCACATTAATTAAAAGCGCCTTTAATAATTCAAAAGCCTGGGCTATATATACGGGACTAACTCTGCGCTGTAAACACTGGCAGCAATGTAATCTGCTGAGGTGAATGAAAACCGGTCTATCCTTACACTGAAGAGTTCTCACTCAAAGGTAGGTAGGCTATATAAAGCATAAACAAACTAATATTATGCTTTTAAACATTGCATGCTCAATTAACCTTATAGTAGCCTATCGCTTAATTCCACTGAAGCGTGACGTCAATAACTGACTTTTTAGTACTTTTCTAATGCAACTCACCCTATATCTGTATCCTCCTCGACTTGCAGCCTGATGGTCCGCGGATGAACATCACAAAGCGCTTCTGCTGCTCTGCACTCTGCTCTCTGCTCCGTCCAGCTGAGAGGGAGGAGGGGGCTGCCGCGTCACAGTGACGTCACATTACTACTACTGGGCTACTACTACTCCCCATCTGAAGCGTTGCAGCTGGACCTGGCACCGACATATGGCTAGATTTGATCTTGCTTAGTGCACGGTTAGGGAAGTGGCATTATCATTGGTATGTCGTGGAGCAACGTAATTAACCGTTAACTCAACTAGCAACTAGCCCACACTGTGCTTGAGTTTAATTTTCAAATACTTCCAATTTAATATACATTTATTCTTGTACATTTCAGAGGGAAATATTGTATTTTGTTTTACTCCATTGCATTTGTAAAACAGCTTTAGTTACTTTTAAAAAATCCACATTACAAATTATTAATATACTGATTCTGTTATTATTGTAATCAAAATGACAAAATAGCTGTGACGTAAATTGATAATGCATCAAATATTATCAATACTTGCCTATTGTAGCCTATAATATTTTTAAATAGGTTATTCTGCATAATAAGTAGTAGCCTACTCTTGGTACTTCATGTCCATTTAGCTGTTTCTGCTTAAGTAAAAAATGTAATTGTATGAAGGGCTTTTACTTGTAACAGTGTATTACACTGTTGTATTGGTAGCCTACTTTTACATTAGCTCTGAGTAGGGCTATTTCCTCCACAACTCTACATTAAATAGACAAATATTGTACTTTTTATTCCACTACATTTACCCTACTTACTGTCAGTCTGATTTTTTGGAATTCATGCATCTGTGCTCTGAATAAATGATAAAAAAAACCACTTTAAACACATTGAAAAGAGCCTTGCAACCAATAAGTAAACGCAGACCTCATTACGACTAAAATCAGTTTCTTTTGATATGTAAAACTTATCCTCAAGGGGTCAGGATCAAAAGAGATCAAACGGCAAGCCTTCCCTGTGAGGAGCATTTATTAATTCTGTGTGCAAATTACGACAAGGCCCTTGAGAACTATACATGCACGCCCTACAAATGGCTTGCTCATTCACATTCCTTGAGTGAATGGTGTGGTATGCAGCGTATGGACAGACCCAGACTCATGACCGACAGTCGAGCTGCACCTCTGACCCGGCTGGATATGGGATCCTTGACAGAGAAGCGAGGAAGAAGACAGAACGCCCTTTAGACCCTTGTCAAACTGATGAATTTAAGGAGCATGTGCACACAGATGTGCCAAGATATCTGGACAGATGGCCAGTCCGTCATGGAACAAGCTTTCAGCAGCACCTCAGGAACTCACGTAGTCCACAAATACAAAAACTGACAGCAAAAGACACATGTTATGTATCTTTATTACCTCAGTTCAGTACAGTATATGGCTTTGGAAAATAGTGTTACATTGCTGTTGACATATTGTTGACATTGCTGCAATGTTGCTGCAAATATTTATACATATTGCATATTTCTGATGTAAATATTTATACATATTTCATATATCTTAATTATTCCCAGCCCTTAATTGTGTAAATATTGTAGTTTAATGTAGGCTATATTTCTTACATTCATATAAAGGCCAGGACACACCGGCCCGATAATCGCCGTCGTAGAGTTTCGAGGGGACGGAGAGACGAATCTGTTTGGTGTGTGCCGTGAAATTGGTCGTAGTTGATGTCGTCGGGCTTCTTTTGCGCCGATTGAACATGTTCAATGTTCAATCGGCGGTGGACAGTCTTTCAGTTTGAGCAATTTGATTTGTGGAGGGCTAGCGAATCAGTGAAGCCCGGAAGTGAGGCGGGTAGCACAAACAGCTAAGAACAGTTCATCATTTTGATGTGTTTGTTTGTTTCGTTCAGCGAGTACTCGCATGCATCAACCCTTGTTGACTGCCCGACACCATGCTCGACACTCTCTGCTAAAAATAGTGCTCTTTATGGTCCATAAATATAAATACGTATTTCTATCTATGTTTATCGCCTAGAGAGCCGTCCCATCATTTCCGGCTTCCGTATTTTTTCGGGCCACAATACAGATTAGCGCCGCCTGCTGTTATGGAGACATTACGTCCCGCGCAAGCGCAGAGCGTACGGAAAATCAGCAGTCGTTTTGGTGTGTTCTTTGCACTTTTTCGGCCGCGACGGGAAGACTGGAGCTCCCTGAATCGGCAGTCACCATTTTCGGGTAGTCGGACTGGTGTGTCCTGGCCTTTAGGCTACGCCCAACCAACTGAGCTAAGGGCGCCCCATAGGCTAATATTGTTAAATTCTGTTGGCCTATTTGTTATGCTTTATATTGTATTATAAGGCGCATATGCTTTTAAAACATATTTCTTATTTATTTTTTCTCTCTCTATTTTTTATTATTAAATTTGGAGCCTCTGTTGCAAACCGGACCCCCCCCCCCCCCCGGATCAATAAAGTTTGCTTTACGCCCCTGACTCAACCATCTGCGCGCGCAGCCGTCGCCATCTTTCAACGCAGGTGTAAACACAAACACTGCTTCTCCACGAATTTAGCTTGATTTAACGTCTCACGGCGTTGCTTAACGTGCTTTTTCGAGAGTATGGCTAACCGGCACATGCAACAAGATAGCATGCAAAGCGATTATTCTCCTCAGCCGTCGAAACCTGGGACCGAGTCCCCGGCCCCGGAGCAGTCTCCGCCGAACAAAGACAGCCCAGCGCAGCCGGAGGAGCAGCGGTCCCCGCCGCCGAAGCAGCGGAGGGAGACGGGGAAAGCAGCGAGGGGGGCACGGAGAAAATGATTCTGGATATTACAAGCTTTCGGAAGCCCGGGGAGAAGACGTTCACCCAGCGCTCGCGTCTTTTTGTCGGAAACCTTCCCCTGGATATCCCGGAGGAAGAGTTCAGAAACATGTTCGCTAAATACGGAAAAGTTAACGACGTCTTCATCAACAGAGACCGGGGCTTCGCCTTCATTTGCCTGGTATTTACAAAGCTCGGCGTGTTGTTTCTAACCTGTGCTGTGTAACCGAAGTGTGTGTGTAGTATGTGTGTTCATTTTGTTGAAGTTTGAGGGCCGACATGCACTAAGAGGAGCTAGCTGCTACGTTAGCATTAGCACAAGCTGTTGGTCGACTTGACACTTCAAGATTCGGTTTATTTGACATATGCACAACAGTTTCAGCAGCAGCTAATGGCAATGAAATAAGTCCCAGGCTCCTCAACAGTGCAATACAGAAGCGAACAAGTATAATAGAAACACACTGCAGAGAGCCACCTGAGACACAAATAAACACAAGTGGTGCACTGCAAGCACACAGTGTAGTTAAAGAATTTAGCGATTTAGGTGAACCATTCAGTACTAGAATGCAAAATAAAATAAAATGTAGACGAAATAGAATAGGCCTACTTTAAATGTCAATAAAATAATAATTAGTGAAATATGATACTGTATAAAAACATACACGATATTAGGGCTGCAACTAACGATTATTTTGATAATCGATTAATCTGTCGATTATTTTCTCGATTAATTGATTATTAATCGATTAGTGGTTTGTCCCGTAAAATGTCAGAATATGGTGAAACATGTTGCTCAATTTTCCCAAGCCCATGTTGACGTCCTCAAATGTATTGTTATGTCCAAAACACACAGATATTTCAGTTAACTGTCATAATAGGATTAAAGAAACCAGAAAATATTCACATTTAAGAAGCTGAAATCAGATAATTTGGACATTTTTTATAAAAAAATTACTCGAAACGATTTATCAATTATCAAAATAGTTGGCGACTATTTTAATAATCGATTAGTAATCGATTTGTCGATTAATCGTTGCAGCTCTACACGATATGTAGGCCTACAGATATATAGTTGACACTTGCCACCCCATTCATTTGTTACCGTATCCTGCATTTAACAGTAACACATTTTTTTATGTTAGTAGTTGTATGTTTCAAAATGGAGGCTGTCACTTCACATGTAATAGGTTAACTTTTCTTTGACTGTTTTTTTCAAGCGCAGCAAGGTTTCATAAACAAATGATGTCCTGTCAAACTGGTGAAGAAAACACTTATCTCAATGTCATAATGTGCCCAAGTGTCATATTCATTTTTCCTTCTTTTATCTCCTTTGTTTTCTAGGAAACCCGGACGCTGGCCCAGATTGCTAAAGCCGAGCTGGACGGGACTATTTTCAACAATCGGACGATACGGATCCGCTTTTCTACGCACGGCGCTGCGCTGTCTGTGCGCAACCTGCTGCCTTCAGTGACGAACGAGCTACTGGAAGAGGTTAGCTTTAATATCTTACTCCCATATGTTGCATTTCTGGTTCCCATACTGTGATATATTTAATGCTAAAAAGCACATCTTCTCCCACCAGGCCTTCTCTCAGTTCGGGCAGGTGGAGAGGGCTATTGTGGTGACGGATGACAGAGGTCGTCCGACGGGGAAAGGCATCGTGGAGTTTGCCAACAAAGGGTCCGCTCGTAAAGCCCTGGAGCGCTGCACAGAGGGAGCTCTGCTGCTGACCAAGTAAGGAGTGTGGGGAAGAACATAAAGAACGTTTCCATTACGTACCAAAAAAGGTTTTGGTAACTTTCAGACTTGCTCCTGTGTGGGGCGCCCTTAGCTCAGTTGGTAGGCCCCCCCTCCTCCCCCCGGGCCGGGCCCAGCAGCAGACCCGGGTTTGATTCCCACCCGCGGTCGTTCTCTGCATGTCACTCCCCTCTCTGCCCTATTTCATCTCTGTCTCTCTGCATTATCAATAAAGCATAAAAATGCCCCAAAAATATCGTAAATATTCGCTGATTTTTAACGTGATATCAGAGGTTGTTTTTCTCTACAGTTTTTGTAAAATAAGTTTGTCATTTATTTTCAGTGGAGTTTAAAAAAAAAAAGGTTTTAAGTGTAACTTGCATTAAGCTGCTGGAAACCCAATTTAAGGAGGTCTGAATTTCAAAAGCGGATGTTTTCGGATTAACAAGTGACTTCAAAACACGGCAGGTCTATGAGCAGGCCATTGCTTTCTTGTGAGAGCAACACAGGGATTTAACGTGGTGCTGTCCCTCCCTTTTCTTCAGCACGCCTTGTCCAGCCATCGTAGAGCCCACGGTACACTTTGACGAAGAGGACGGAATGCCGGAAAAACTGCTGCAAAAGATTCCAAGGTTCCACAAGTGAGTAAAGAGGGGGGGATTTCTGTACCTCCTTATAATGCAAAGATATTTTTCACACATCAAATACATCTCTACACTCCCCCCCCCCCCCTTCCACAGGGAACGAGAGCAGCACCCCCATTTTGCTCAGCCGGGCACGTTTGAGTTTGAATACTCGTCGCGGTGGAAAGCTCTTCATGAGATGGAGAAGCAGCAGAGAGATCAGGTGGATAAGAACATCAAAGAGGCCAAAGACAAGCTGGAGGCAGAGCTGGAGTCTGCCAAACACGAACATCAGCTCATGATGATGAGACAAGGTGTGGACGCTGGCTTTAGGTTGCTGTTTGAACACAAGTGCCTGTCTGTGTGTGTGTGTGTGTGTTGCTTGAATTGTTGCTCAGCCCTCTTTGTTTTGATGTCTAAACTATTGTTGTTTTGGGTATTGTTCCTTAAGCCCCTATCTCACTGGGCTGCGACTGTTTGCGACAAGTTGGAGACTGCATTCGCGAGAGAGTCTGTCTCCAAACGTTCGCGGAGGTCTCAATTTCCTCGCATGAGTCGCAGAGCCGCGCAGTCCTGTCGCTTGAATTTTGAACATGTTCAAAAAAAAGTGTGCGACAAATCTAGTCTCAAAATAGTCTCAGAGTGGTCGCATGTGTCTCAAACGCGTTGCAAACCCTTCTCAATATAGTTTCCGCGAGTCAGAAAGTGCGAGAAATGTGAGACAACTTTGCGAGGGTTTGGCGGCATATGAAACTAAATTGTGACTGATTTGAGACAAAAATGAGACTGACATTCCGTTTCGTGCGACGCTCGCCAGACGTTCGCGAGAGATAAATGCGACCTCCCCGGCAAGTGTTGGGCAGGACATTCGCAAACGTGTCGTGAGGAACCAACTCGGTGAGACTGCAAGATAAAATTGTCGCTAATTCGCATATTTTCTCGCAATTTTGTGTCTCCAACTTGTCGCACACTGTCGCAGCCCAGTGAGATAGGGGCTTAATATATCCACCCCTCTGTCTTCAGATCTCATGAGACGTCAGGAGGAGCTGAGGAGACTAGAAGAACTCCGCAACCAGGAGCTGCAGAGAAGAAAGCAGATAGAGATGAGGTGAGGTTCCTCCTGAATTATTACGGTTTAATTATGTTTTATAAGCTTTTCTTCTGCATATGTTGCTAAATATGTTCACATTGAGAAGCATTGTGTTACCCTGGTTTTAGAAGGTGCTATGTAAATGAAAGGTTACTTACTTACTTCTTGAGCAAACCGTTAGGGCAGACTAGAGAGTGAGAGAGCTGTAGGGAGTAGGGGTGTGCACGTGTACACGTGTACACGTTTAACCGTTTAGTAAATCATAACCGTTTAGGGAAAATCAATAAACGAAAACCGTTTAAAAAAATCTTAAAAATTTTAAATGTTCTTTTTTTTCCTCAAAGTTTTTAAATATGTTCTGGAGACACGCATTTGTTGATTTTACATCACTAATAAACTACTTGGGGATGATAAAAGCTAGTCGGCCCAATCTGTCTGTCCCTCGGCGTGTGTGTGACTGTGTGTATAATCGCAAACACACACACACACGGGGAGGCGCCGTGCTCGAGTAACAGCCACGGACGAGTGATGAAAGATAACCTAAAGACTAAAGTTACCCGGTTGAAGTGAATTACGCGCGTAAGTAGCCCGAACTTTATAACATCTGTTCACCCTCATAAATGTGGACATGTAGAAAGCGATAGGCTATATTTATCAGGAAATTAATGAAGGGCGATAATGACGGCCGACACATGTAAGGCGAACGCGTATGTGTGTGTGCCCGCGCGCCTACAAGACGGTGGACGCAAGAGAACAATGACGTCACAGTTAACCGTGTACACGAAAAAAATTCCGTCGTGTACACGGTTAGAAATTTTTGTAAACGTTCACACCCCTAGTAGGGAGTGTACTTCATTTATTACATTGCTTGGAAGTTGTTACTGTTAAGCGAGTGGCAGTGTGTTTTTAGTTTATTCTTTTTGACTCCTTTCTTTCTCTGGCCGTAGACATGAAGAGGAGAGGAGGAGGAGAGAGGAGGAGATGATGAGACACAGAGAGCACGAGGACGTGAGACGCACACCAAACTACATGGACAACGTAAGTACAGCTGAAATACAGACATACAGTCAAACACAATAAAGTATAATGGCATCGCACACACGCACACAATCAAGGGTGGCACCAATCAAGATTACCAGATATTACTGGTGTCCCAGATTTCTTTTATTGTAATACAAACACAACCGTTCTCTCTACTGAGCCTTACCTTTTGCGGCTCTTAAATTCATCGAAATCAAAAGAAAATTGAAAAAACCTAATGTGGTATTTTAAGCATATTTGCCTTGATGTACAAAAAAGTCAAGTATACCATAAAATGAAATGGATCTCAACAGCGTGCATATTGTACATTCTTTAGCAGTATCACCTGTATGTTACTGCATTACCCTCAGCTATTGGTCTTTGGTATTAAACAAGCTGTTTCATTTATATAAGGGAAATGGACTCAACTGAATCATTTAGTGTCATTTAAAACTGCCACTGTGGATTTAATCTATTCACCGAGGCAAATCTTCGAGGAAAAAAATTGTATGGTTGCACAAGAAGGATCTTCATTTTGATTCTTTTGCATTTGAGCAACACCTTGGTTGTGTTGTGTTGCTGTTCAGGGATAACCCTTTTATCTCATTACTATATACAGCATGTTTATGTTTTAAATGAGGGGTGTAAAAATACACGTATTTGTACCAAAACCGCACAATACAGGCTGTACCGAACCGTATCGTCCTGCAATACGTTCATATGATGACGGATTGGATTCATGGAGTAGCTATATTCATTTCTTGAAAGTTTGGGGGGGTCTTCATTCATATTTATTTACTTTGATGAACATTCATAGTTATGCTTTCAGAGAACACGGCACATATCTTTCCAATAACAACTTTGTCTATGCTTTAATATTTTTAATGGACAGCATGAAGAAGACGGGAACATGTTTTAAAGCATGAATAAAAACTACCTGTCAAATAGATAATCATGGAAACTAGTGTAATGTATGTGGATGAGAGTAGAATGAAAAGTTTGGCAGCACGCTAAAAAAATACAGTTTAAGGAAGATACCGTCATAATTCTGACAGACTTGTGACTGCTCTTTTTACAGCTTGTCCATTTTTAGAATTATTTCTACTCGACAGATCAATTGAAGGGTGACCCTCATTTGCAATGCTGATGAGTCAAACAAACGCAAAGCAAACACAATAATACACACACAATAAACAATGCAAATACATCAAATACACAACAACTGATGAAACAATTGAAACATTTAGGCAGCGAATTCAAGCATGAGCCCTGCCACTAGATCATTTCGACTATCATTCTTAGGGCCTAGCCATTGTCAAAGTTAAATAAATATTCACAAAATATATATTTCTCTTTTCATGACATTCAGTGTCCGTATGGTGTGATATGTTGTCGGTTTCTATCCATGTGATAACTTTCTCTTCAAATTCTTTGCGCTGCTCTGTTTAGCGGGCCTGTTGGAGTCCACATCTTTACATGCATGACACACACACACACACACACACACACACACACACACACACACACACACACACACACACACACACACACACACACACACACACACACACACACACACACAGTTAGAACTCCTAGGACCGTCTGATTACTTTCAGCACAAAAGTAGTTGGAAAACCCGTCTTCACTTGTTTGGTTAATATCAAATAAAACCAACAATTAGTCTCATCCATGAGCACATTTAGATTTCAGTATGATGCAATAGAAGATTAATTTTGATTGTTTATATTAACTGAGCGGTGTGTGTGTGTGTGTCTGGTACCAAACAGTATGTGTGGATTGATTTATGTATGAACATGTATGGAAAAAAACTAATTAGTAATATACTTCTCTTACCTTGCAGACATAACATTATCTCCATATTTGCTTCCTTTCCATTTTGAAAACTATAAAAGTCTATTCTACAAAGAATATGTGGGTAAGATTAAGGCTTATTGATACACATAATGAAGGGCTCTTTCTGGGATTGCCCTTGTCTGGTTAATCTTTTGGTTGATGGGAGAGTAATGACCCCAACACTATACATGTTTCTGCTGCCATCTAGTGCAAATTAAGTGCAACTCACAGCTTTCATCCACTGATGTAAGTGCAATTTAGACACTATAGGATTCTATCATGCTTTTAGTACACTACTTTTGTTATCTTAATTGACTATATATCAGGTAAGTACACAAAGAATACAAAGGCTGAGCATCACAGTAAATCATCATTGATAAGATGTATACATTGTTGATAGAACTTATTGACAATTTTTAAGTTAGGTCATTGTTTTACAGCTGGTTTCAGAGGGCCGGATTAATCCTTGTCTAGATGTGTATTTAAATTTAAATGTTGTGTGTCTGCACAATTATGTGTATATCTGAAGCAAAAGAGACAGGATTGTGTGTTGGTTTGTGTATCCTGAATGTTGGTGTGAGAGTGTGAACAAATAATGGAGCATCTTTGTTTTTGTGTGTTTGCGTACTGACGCACCAAGCCAACAGTTTAATTTGAATATAAAAAAAAACAATACATTTATTTTTGGCTTGGTTTGCAGATTAAATTTGCACTTTGATTGCTATAAGCTTGTCTCAGTGAAACAACAGACCCGTATGAGGATGGAAAATGAGTCTGCATTGCCAAGGTTTAAGTAGTGGCAAGGAAGCAAGTACTACTGACAAAAATGTAGTGTGTAGAATGAATATCGTTTACAGTGAGTGTTGTACAGTAGGCTGTTGGCTGACATGTTGTACGTCAGCAGAGTTTTGTACTGAAGGCTCTTCTTCACTTCTTCCAGAGAGAACAGGAAATGAGAGGGGGTGAGATGGGCAATCGAGGAGCCATTAATATGGCAGGTACGGGCATGACTGTGTTAAGTATGGTTGTTTTTAAAACCAGATCAAGTGACATTGTTTTATGAATTCCAACTGCCTAAATGTCATGATCATGCGTACTTGTCTTGTATTCCAAGTGACTTCTTTTTAACACAGTTCATTCACATTTTTTTCATAAAGAGTTAAGTATTAGCGTGATTTCAAACCCTGTTGGTGTACAATTGACTCACTTGGAATGTAATGCAAATGAGAAAATACAGTGCACCACATGACAACATAATGTATATACTAACAACATTTACAGTGTACTAAACCAGTAGTTTCCGTTGGGGGTTCAGTTGCATAGTTTGAGAAATACTTGGTCCCTGAGCTCTCATCCTCACTTGTATGCAGAATCAAATGAAGGTTAGATGATGTGGTACATGTATGTGTTTCTATAGTGTCCTTTGAGATTGTCTTCAGAGTAATCTACCGTAAATCAAGAAGGCTTAAAGGCCTACTTCACAGGTTGGAATATGAAGGTGTATTGAATTTGGAGATCCTATTTAGTATAAATGTGCAAAAAAAATGAAATCAGATCATCCTAGCCTGAGAAAAGGCAGAAAGAGTGTTTTATGGTCTCACTGTCTAACCCTACATTTTCCTTCTTGTGACATCACAGTAAGGGTTAGGATTAACAGGACAGCTGGGCCAAGGGAAGACTTAGGGAAGACTGAGGGACGAAAAACCTCATTCATTATATTATAATAGTGATTTTATAATGATAGAACGCTGGTTCCGTATGGGTGAAGTATTCCTTTAAGCAACCATCAAGCACGTTCTTAAAGGACTTTTTCCAAATTAATAAATAAATTAAAGACAAACATTTGTTGACTTTGATCGGCTCTTGCAATAGTAAATGTTGATCTGCTGAGTGCTGGATGAGGGGACGGAGCTAATATGGAACCCATCGTTAGAGGTTCATCATATCACCTAGGATTGCACATCATCTATAAACAAACCTCTTTCATTTGTTTTCTTTGTGTCGCACAGACAACTATAGCATCCAGTTTTTACTTATAATGTATATTGGGGGGAAGCAAGTCAGTTACTTAAAGGTGCAGTGTGTAATATGACATCATCAAGAAAGTTCTACAAAGTTCTAGAATGCAACACTCCCTGGGTAACCCCAACTATTTCAAATAATAACAAAAGCTACAGTGGCCTTCAAGGACACGAACAATTCTAAATTTTAAACAATGCACCTGATGACACTCCAACTATGACACTTTCAAGATGGCGGCACTAGGCCTTGGTCCAAAATATGCAGAAATATGGACATATATGAGACCCTGAGAAAATTCAGCTAATATGCACTAAATTAAATGTACTTATGGATATTATAATTACTTTCTACAAAATCTGCTAGGAAATAAAACCCAAAATTCTACACACTGCAGGTTTAAGAACTTGGTTTAATTTTGTCTCAGTTTTAAATTGACAATGCCAGTATTTGGTTTGAAGTGTGGATATCTTTCTCTTTCATTAGGCTATTCAGTCTGCAGTAGTTTTTGGTGTTGTGTCTGTGCTGCTACATGTATATGAACTGTTAATGTTTATACAGGTTGGAAGTTTTTAAGTTTCTATTCAAATGCAATGCACATTTCAAATGAAAAGGCTCATCCAACCGACTTTTAATTTACTGCTGTCGTGCAAATTCTCCAGTCGGTGTCATTTGAAGGGCAATATTAATATGTGTTTTTGGAGCCAGTCAAATCTCACATGCTCTAAAATGACGTTAAAAACCTTGTTTTATATATATATATATATTACAGGAATTTAAGTCTCCTCTTCGCTCAACACGGATTGTGCTGTGTTTTTTCCTTTCTTGAGTGATAAGTCACATACTTCATCAATGTAAGGACTTATTCGTTAAGTCCGTCTCCATTCCTCATTGTCAAATTTTGTTTACCCCACCTCAACCAAACATAAAAGAACCTATTGCGATATATCAACTCTTACCCCAAACCATATTTCCAATGTTATAATATTTAGTTTTCTTCATCGCTTTTCAATGATATGTAAGGTTTAAATCAGTTATAATGTACAGGTGTTGCAGTCAGAATTTGAGTCTCAGTGTACTTTAAACGGTATTCTATATTTTTTTTCCCCCTAAAACAACTGGAGTT
Source organism: Ammodytes dubius (assembly GCA_026122265.1). Lineage (NCBI taxonomy): Eukaryota > Metazoa > Chordata > Actinopteri > Uranoscopiformes > Ammodytidae > Ammodytes > Ammodytes dubius. The sequence continues at coordinate 1,588,824 of CM047528.1, read as the reverse complement.
GGTCTGTGATTGAGGTTGAGCATGTGCAGATCTGACTGCTTTTTGAAATGGGCCCAGTTGGTTGTCTTACAACTCTGTATGCTGCAGGACCAAGGTGATGTGCAATCCAAGGTTTAGCCAGAAAAAAGATCTACAGTTTTGTGTATATAATGTCTACCCTAACCTTTTTTGTTGTTGTGAAGGACCTACTTTAAACTCAGCCTTTAATTGTACTGATAAGGTTGCAAACTTATTATAAAATATATAGATGTTTGTCCTCCATTGGATGATGGATAAACACACATAGTTGTTGACCAAAAGCCAATGTTAACTTCGATTAGTTCAAGTAGAAGTTCCTTTACATGGGTGCCGGTTACATTGAGCTGTTCCACCAAATGTCAAACCAATGCTCCGTTGTCTTGCGCGTAGATGGCTATAACCAGGCCTCTCCAGGGCCCAGCGCTAACCAGGGTCAAATGGGCATGAGTGGAAGGGCCGGAACCATTGGCCCAGAGGGAACGGCAAATATGGGGACACCTCTGATGTCAGAAAATGGAGCCATGGTAATGTATCAGGACAAACGAATTAAGCAGTTTTCTATATGGAATATACTACCAAAAACACTGCCTTCAACTGTAAAAATAAATAAATAAATAGACTTAGTTTAGACTTAAAATAGTTTGAAGAAATTCTCGGTTATTTAAATGGTAGTGCTTGAATTTGACCATATATCCTAGAAGCTTTGTTTTATATAGCAGAAGTGCAAAATATATATTTACTCTACATCGAGGACATGAAAATTGACCTGCAAACTGTAGCCTCCACTAAAAGTCTTATTCCTCTCTCTCTTTTCCCTTTGTCTGCTTGGTTCACCAACCTTTTACTCTTGGATGGCGACACTTGGATCAAACCAAACTCTTGACCGGTGAACTTTGAAAACTGGATATCCTTTTTCCTCCTGTGCTACCCCACAAACTTGCTCCCATTTTGTAACACCGATACCACAGCGAAACAATAGATACCCACAGCAGGGTGCAGCAATAGGGGGCCGACCTGAAGTTGAATCCCCAAAGCGCAGCAGCAGCAGCAGCAGCAGCAACATTCGCCATTGGGCCCTCAAGGTGGGCCGGCCCCAGGATTTGGCAGGGGGAATCCATTAGGGGAAGGAGGCTTTGATGGACCAAATAGCAAGCGCAGCAGATTTTGATTCTTCCTTGATAGTGGACACACAGTTTACATGGATTTGTTACCGTCCCACCTTTTACTTTGACCCCCTGTGACTCGAATATGTTCCCTGCGACAGATTTCTTCTCATTTATTATTATTATTATTTTTTTCTCGCTGTTACACAAGATGCCATGTGATTTGATGAAACAGGATCATGCTTTGTATCTACACGATATGCAATGTTTATATACAACATTTTTCACAGCATATGTTTCTCCTCTGTTTCCAAAATGAAATGATTTGTGCATTTGTTTTTGGGGTGTAAATAGACTGTGCAAACTATTTTCAAATCATGTCAACATAGGCCTTAGTGGTTAAATGAATTTACTGGTACCATTGGCTGCTTAGCCTGTACACACCTTTTTTATAATGCTCCAGGCGAGTGATACAGTTGGAAAACAATGAATTATACAGACTGGACATTGATTAGAATCAAAACAAGATTACTGACCTCTCAAGCAAGTTAAAGGCCTACTTCACCGGTTGGAATATGAAGGTGTATTGAACTCGGAGATCCTATTTAGTATAAATGTGCAAAAAATAAATAAATCGGATCACCTTGACTTAGCCTGAGAAAAGGCAGAAAGAGTGTTTTATGGTCTCACTGTCTAACCCTACATCACAGTAAGGGCTAGGATTAACAGGACAGCTGGGCCAAGGGAAGACTGAGGGAAGAAAAACCTCATTCATTATATTATAATAGTTATTTTATAATGATAGAATGCTGGTTCCGTATGGGTGAAGTATTCCTTTAAAACCTTGTGGGAGTAAACCATCGTATTAACATCTACATCAATTAACACATGCAATAGTACATAGATGTTTGTCTCCCTCTAAACACTCTGTTACTCTTAATCTAATAAGATGTTTAGTCAAAGTGAGTGAATGTTGGCTTCAGTCCATCCTGTATTTGACGGTCAAATGAAATAAAAAAATGTTTTTTAGGAAGTTGTCTCTATGATTGAATGTAAATGAACCAAATCCCACTAGCTCACTGCTACAAACAACCATCGCACCCATTGGACTCTCCATAATATAACTTTCTTATGTTTGCAAGTTCGGTTACATCTTCGATTTTAGAATTGACAAAATGGCTTTGTGGCTATAGTAATTGTATACTTTTAATACATCTTACTGTAACCCACTTATCTTAATCTACAAAAAATCAGCATTACCACAGTTAAACGATTTGCTACAGTTTCTGAGCTATGTGTTTTGTTGATGTGCATTTGCTAAAAGAAGCCAGAACATGATTTTGGTCTAGGCTGAAAAAAACAAACAGTGAGGCTATGTTTTTTTTTTAAATTTTCAAGCTGTCTCCAATATTGACTCCATAGTGTTTGTGTGAGTGTTCAGATTATGTGTGTGTGTGTGCTAATAGTATAAGTGCGTGCTTCGGTTAAAAAAAAAAAAAAACGCTGGTCTTCGCTGTGTTTGTTTCACTGGATGTGAGAAAAGTGATATACCTCGACTAGCTATCCGAGGGTCATCTAAAGAGTAGTTTTATATTAGGTAAATACATTTCAATGTTTTCCTCTTGAGTCATTGACTTGTAATACACTCAATGTACTTCATATTTCCCTACAAACTTTCTCCTTTTGATGTGAATAACGCTTATGTGACAGATATTGTGCTGGGATTCAGTAATCTAGTTAATAATTGCTTATCCACAATGTCAAAACCTAATGATTTGGGGGTCATTAAGTTTGTTCGAATAATTAAAGGTGCAGTGTGTAATATGACATCATCAAGAAAGTTCTACAAAGTTCTAGAACGAAACACTCCCTGGGTAACCCCAACCCTTTTGAATACTAACAGAAGCTACAGTGGCCTTCAAGGACGAGAACAATTCTAAATTTTAAACAATGCACCTGATGACATTCCAACTATGACACTTTCAAGATGGCGGCACTAGGCCGTGTCCAAAATAGCAGAAATATGGACACATATGAGACCCTTTCTAAGGAAAAAAAAATAATTCAAAACTTTTTTTTCAGCCATTATGCACTAAATTAAACGTACTTATGGATATTAATTACTCTCCACAAAATCTGCTAGAAATAAAACCCAAAATTCTACACACTGCAGTTTAAGTGAGAGAAAACCGCTGTGTGATAACTGTATGTGAGATGTAAAATCAATCGTAGTTGTTTATAATGGATTGCTGCACTGCCAAGGGTGAGTTCATTCAGATACTTATGCCTTATGAATGCTGGCTCTCTTATTATTTGTATTTTAAAGGTTCATTTATCCATTAGCATGTTTTTCCTTTTCATATTGAAAATTTGAATTTCTCCAAACAGTCACAATGCTTCCTATTTCTAAAGCACAACACATGTGAGATGGCTGGGATGACATTGGAGAGAATTTTGTCGGCTTTATGTTTTTTTTTGGGGGGGGGGGAATCATACCTTTGCTTACATCAGGCAAGCGTTCAATAATGTTCAACCTAGTTGCATAATGTGGAGACTTATGAGATCTAACTTATCACATTATTAAATAAAAGCTTGTCTTTTATCAGTTATTGCTTTCACAAATCATTGTTGCAAAGGGTTTGCCTTAGAGATTGTAAACTTTGATTATTAATATTACTTCATTGAAAATCCACGGAGAAAAGACTAGTCTGGGGGTTAACATACAGATGGGTGTTCTGCCGGTTCAAATGTGTTTGGAATAAATTATTTTTATTTTATTTTATTGAATAACCGCCATCTGCGCTAAATGTGTCAATAAATATGAGCTAGTTTGGAGTCTAGTTGTTACTGCAGATTTTATGACGACGGGGGCGGAAAAATCTACCTTACCTGTCATGTTGTTCATCTGTGTTTTTTGCATTAAATTGTCAAATGTGACCTTTTTCTGACAGCTCAGTGTTGTAGAATATTTGTTAAATATTCTTCTTTCTCATCTCTCATATAGGTCCCGTTTGTGTTCTGCCTCCAGTTAAGGAATAGGTAAATCTCCACACACACAGGTAAGCTGACAGAATCAAATCCTCATATCATATAATGCCAGCTAAAAGAGGTTAAACCTCACTGGGTACAACTGTCATTATACACCTTCACATTTTCTCCACAATTTTTTTTTTTTTTAGACCAATTACATGATAAACGAGTAAACCATTTGTATCCTTCTGAAGTCCCCAAAAAGGTTATGTTTATGTCTTTCCTATTCCTTTTGATTTAAAATGTTTTGTCATCAATTAAAGACAGGGATTTATGCCGCTTCGACAGTTGGTATTTAAAACGAAAAAGAAATAAAGAATAATGATAGTTAGATGAAGATTGATCAATGTCCACTTTCTAAGCAAAAGATAAAAGAAGACAATAGAGACAGAGTGAGTGAGTAAGTCTTCTCCGATTGGGAAAGTCAAGGACGACCCTGGCTCTCCGTACTGTTTTGTCACATTTCTGATACAAGAAATCTCCACAGTATCGCAATTTTTCTGTCTTGAGCTCATAAAGTCTAGCTGTGAAGTTTAATTTACAAACATCAAGTTTTCCCCTGTTGCAACCTCAATTGTTAAAATAATACAATTTCGAAGACATGGTTAAGTTGAATTCCATTATACATTCAATTTGACCAATGTAAGATTCCACAGGTAAAATTCCAAAAATTGTGTGTTTCTCCATTAAATAAAGATGATATATAAAACCTCACTGCTGATTTTGACTATTTTTCTGATGTAAGGTGATGTTTGTGATTAAGATTTTTTTTTTTTTTTTTAGTTAAGCTTTTTACACTGGGATTTCTGTCAAGTCTTGTTTGTAGATAACTTCTTAATGACCTATTATCATAATTAAATTATAAATTAGATAAGATGCTTCTAATTAAAGCCTCAAACGTTTTAATTTGTTATTTGGGTCATGGGTCATGTTGCAATAACATTGTTTTTGTTTCAGACTTTTTGGTCCATTTGTCATGAAACGGAATTATTATGTGTTATATTTGTGAGCAAACAAGGTGTACAGCTAATATTGAAAGTTATTGATTGCCCATCCATCTTATGTGTGTTTCATTTTATTATGCATGTGAGTGAGTTTTGAACAGTGAGATGTGAAGGGTGCAATGAACTGATGGTTGCTCCCCGGGTGGATATAGTGCGTTGGGAGCCAGTGAGGGAATGGGTGCGTTGCTTTTCTTCGCCTTGCCCCGGGCTGCTCATTATCAACACGAGGGATGGTAATCATCGAAGTGATCCACTTTAAATGGGGCTGATTGTGACCAATTTGGGGAAGGAATACACTGAATCTTTGTTCTTTACTTTCTGCCCTGGTTCGTGCTTTAGCCCAGTTTGTGGCCCACTTCTGTTTTGGGGGCAACAGTCAAAGTTCTAGCTCCAACTTGTGAAAAATCATACACCTCCTATATAATCAAATGAGCCCATTATGTATGAATGTCTAATATTTACCCAGTATATTGGAACATTAGTATCTGCAAATCTTTGTGGAGTGAATTGAAGAAGAATTGGCTCATTATAGATTTGAATATGCCCTGAATGATAACCTTAAGGCCTGTATTGCATTCAGTACTATTGAAGACTGTTTCCCAGAGACGGAGGAATCCAATAATGTGTCTTCAGATAGATGGAGAGCCTGGAGCTGCCTCTGCTGCTGAACCATAATCTGATAACGTTGGTCTAATGGATTTAAGTAACTAATGTTCCCAGTAGGATTCCTATATGAAAGTCATACAGTGGTAACCCTTCCCCCTTTAACCCCAAGGCTAGTTAAATATAAAGGCAAGGAAAGAAAGAACAGTTCTGCTATACATAATGTGTATTTTTCTGTATTTTCTCAAATTTTTTGATTTGTTTCATATGAAAGATTCCACAATTATTATTTTTCAGGCCTCTGAAAGTGAACTGAAAGATCTGATAATACGTGATTGTTAAATTGTTATGTGAGATTACATTTGCTTTTGTATTTCACTGGTGGAAAAACATGTGTAGCCTACATTCTTGTAAAATATACCGATTTTAAATTATTTTATAACTAGAGGCATTTGTTTGTAATAGGCTAATGATTCATTAAATTAATTATTTTGGTATTTCCATGTTTGAAGAAATGTTGCATTAATAAAAGTAGGCCTACGTTACAATTTATCATTCACGTTGACGTTGTATCATCAAGTGGTTTAACCGGCTTATGGGACATGTTTGTGTAAATCCAATACACTTCAAAGGGGATCTCATTGCTGCTAATAGCCGACAGTGGTAATGGCATTTGACTGACTGCGTTTTCTGTCAGTGTCAGTGATCAAAGTGTCCGCGCGGATTTCTTTCAAACGAGCTGATCCCCAAAGCCAACAGCTTTTTCACCTGATAATCTCACTTTAGCCACCGCTTAATGAACGGAGAAATGTGTGGTTAAAAATAGGTAGACCTATTTTTGCGCTGCTTGTTGGCGCCGCCCCCGATCTGTGCGTAAAGACGCATTAAGAAAGTGGCACGGCGGTTAATACTCCAGAAAGGAGTTGCCTTTGGTTACAGCACAGTCTTTCATTGATAGTGAAGAGAGAGAGAGACAGAGACGGAGAGTTGTGTGCATCATCTTATCCTGCTCTCCATTTTTACTGATATTATAGGCTACTAAAAGTTGTTCTTGCCTCCCTAGCAAGCTCGTGTTGAGATGGTGTCTCTGTTGTTAACGGACTTTCTCTCTCTCCTGCACCACCTGTGGACAGTCTGACGGTGAGCCTGGATGGACAACATGTCTCCACAGCAGCGGCAGGACGCTCATAGCCCAGGCGGCGCACAGCAAGAGAACAAACGGGTAGGAAACTACAATTTGTCTATACTGGTTAACTTATTATTGATGGTTCGGGTTTAAATTGTAACGGAAAACAATTATTATTATATTGTTGACGCATTCATTTAGTCATTATTTGTTTTGTTTAAGTCACTTTAACATGAAGGCGCATTTTTATAATTTTTTTGTTATATATATCATATTTTTCTCGGAGGCAACTGACACAGAAGTGAATGCATTTCAAACGCGGTCGGGGCAGGTGAAGGGTTAGTTCAAAGTTCAACGCTTTTTACCCAAGTGACACCCCACCTCCAGAAAGGCGCCCGGACAAACTGAATAGACGTCGGAAAATAACACAGACGAGACAAACACAAGGATCGTTCTAACGGCGCCTTAGGAAATGAACGGTATGATGTTATTATATCAGAAGAGTAGCTGTGCGCCTGAACTTGGATAGGATAGGCTAGATGAATAAAATAAAAATAAACTAGCGCCAACAACAGGAAATGCATTCACCATAATGAGGATCATATCAGTAACTGCCAAATGATGTTATTCTGAGCCAAAGAACATAAAAAATATCCCTTTACTTTATCATTTAAACGTTAAAAGTTTCCAAACCAATAATTAATGTCTGATGTGTGAGAGTGTAACATATATTATGATGTGCCTGTGTAAAACAGCATTTCATTGGCTGATATGCAAACATTTGTGTTATCTTATCATAAATGAATTTCATATAGACTAGAAAGTTAGTTGACAAAATAGTCAAGGATATTTTTCTTATTTTCTAATTAAGTGTGTTATAGTAATTAACAGTCTTATACTGTTGTTTAGAAATCTTGAATAAGTTGGTAAATAGGTGATGGGGCTTGATGCAGAGGCTACAGTATGTCCTGCGTCCTTGTCTTCATTAATAATTGATAGCAGTCAGCTCCAACTGCTTATCCGTATTTTCTACAGCTCCGTACTGTGTTCGCCCGTAAAATAAATCTAGTGTTTAAACACACCCTAGGCTCTGTAAACTGGTATGTAAACAAAGGGGATGTTAACAAAGTGGGCCAACAAGTGACCATAAGCTGTGGATTAACACCAGATTTCCTTTCAGTGTGTATACATAGAGAGGGTCGGCTGATGATCAAAGGGTCGGAGGTTCAATCCCCGCCCTGCCACCTGTGTCATAGTTGTTGTGTCCTTGGGCAAGACACTTCAACCACCTTGCCTCGTGTGAATGTCGATAGTTAGCCTGATATCGGTGTATGAATGTGTGTGTGAATGGTAACGTGGGAAAGGAAAACAGGTCTCCCTTGCAAAAGAGTCTTCGGTCTCAATGGGATTTACCTGTATAAATAAAGATAAAAAAAAAAAAAAAAAAAAAAAAAGGACAGGTAGCAGATTATGAGGAGATATTAGCTGACTTTGACAGAAAGCCATTTGTCATCAGTCTCCAGGATGAGCTTAGAGCTAGTATGCCTTTTAACAGAGTCAATACAGTCAACAGTGCAGATGTGCAGTATCATCATTCATGAGTTGTATCCAGTATTCTCAGACCAGTAGCACCTGTCTCTTTAGATTCATTTCTTCTTAAGCTGGTCTGCTGTCAGTGAGTAAGATTTGTGTTGGCAGCATAATCATATCAGCCCCATATCCTTTACTTTAGCCCCGTGTTGCTCATATTTGTAGCAATGAAAGGTAACATTGTGGTGTTGTGGCTGGACAGTCAGGAATGTTTCACCCCCGTGTGACTCTGCTCAGTCCATGATGTTACATGGTGAAATGTCCAAACTGTGTGGTAATGCATGACTTATGGGAGGGAAGGGGGGTGATGTTTTCTCAGCGTGCAGCTTTGATTTTCTCTGGATAACCAGTTTAGAAAGGCTGACATACTAGGTGGTGATTGATTTCAAACACTTTGATCCAAACAGAAAGATCTCACCAACTTTTTCGATGGATCGCAATGACGTTTGTTTCCACCATTCATGTTCCCCTTACAATGAATTATGATAACTTTGATTTGATTGATAATGCTTTATCTTGTGAAAAAAACTACTGGCTGTTCTTGCATGTGAGACCTGAAAAGGTTGCTACTGCCTGCCAGGTGAGGTTCAAGTGACCGACTAGGGTTGCCTAGCTAGCACTACAGCTGCAAGCTTATTGGCTAACGTGTTTACTGAAGGCTCACCACTGTTCACTGTGTGAGATGTTAATATATCATCTCACAGACTATAATGGCTGTTGTTTTGATGAGTTTGTATGTGGACACATTCATCTATTAATGTAGGCATTCTTAGTTAGTAGAAGTCTATTTCTTGGCCAGAGTTGCAAGAATTTGAAGAGAGTTGTGTTAATTAAAATGGGATTCTTTTATGCGATTGCGAAATCTGATGAAGTTGAAGGTATGTTTGCAGGACTATTTGTTATTGATAAGTGTATCATATTTTGGGCAGAGTTCAGATTAATACAAGTCTGTTTCTCATCATCGTTTTCATTTGATGCTAAGAGTAAACTAAAAACAATATTGATTAAATAATACCATAGATAGTAAATAATATGGATGTAGCATCCGGGCTGACCTCAGTTATTCACACAGCATCCAAAAATCCTGGTTTGTGCGCGTCGCCACTTTGTGAGAGGGAGTGAGATAGCTGACGTATACCTCCGAGGCAAAGTAAGGGACAACGGGCGGAGAGCTGTCACTCAAGAGATCGCGCCAATACATTTTAACCTCCAAAAGAATAAAAACTAGCGTGGGCCAAAAAAATTCACCCCCCTCAGTGTTGTCATGGAGATATGACTTAAACATACAGACTAAAATGGTTTCGTGGCCCAGGCTGTAAATAGGTTTAATAATGCTGTGAAAACGGCATGTTTAACATTGGAGTCAATGAGAGATGGCTGTCTTCTGCTCCCAGCCCCCATTGGCACTTCCTGGTTACTACAGTTGTGGTCACTTCCTTATTGGATGCTGGTAAAAATCGCTGAGGTTGGGGCTTGAATAATACATAGGTTTATTGTATTAATTTTTCTGTAGAAAGTTGTCTTTTGAGGGGATCAATCATAGATCATTAAACACAGCAGGATTTAATGGGTAACATTTAAAAATGGCAAGGGTCGTATGATAAAATGTACTTTAAAATGACGGGATAAATTTAAAATAATCTAAAAAAAGCTGTATACTGGAGCTGTATACTTATTTTTTTTGTAAGAAGCATTAACAATTTTACATTTCGTGTCAACTTTTCGCCATTATGCTGGGACTGAGCAGGTTCTTCACAAAGTCTTATCCAGGAGTAACTATGGTTATTGTGTTACTTGGCATACATTATAGATTAAAATGTCAATGTGGATGGCTGCAGTCAAACAGATAGTGGCCTGTACTAAAGCGTATTCACTTTAAAGGCCTACTTCACCGGTTGGAATATGAAGTGTATTGAACTCGGAGATCCTATGAAGTATAAATGTGCAAAAAAAATTGAAATCGGATCATCCTGTGATGTCACAGAAAGAGAAATGTAGGGTTAGACAGTGAGACCATAAAACACTCTTTCTGCCTTTTCTCAGGCTAGGATGATCCGATTTCAATTTTTTTCCGCACATTTATACTTCATAGGATCTCCGAGTTCAATACACCTTCATATTCCAACCGGTGAAGTAGGCCTTTAAGCTCTACATAACGAGATATTGTACAACTTTCTAACCCTTAAAGATACACACTTACAATACTTAAATAGAGAAATGTACAGAGTGATTTTCCGGCCTGCTTTATCCTGCGTAGGTTGAAGTATGAGAGAGGTCAGCAGTGTCATGTCAGGAGACAGATGAATGTCTCACACTGTGACATGTTCCCCTGACTAATCTTCATGTTCATACATTCCTCTGTGTTTAAATTCTCCTGCATTAACCAGCCCGCTGCTGTCCTTATGGAGGCCACAGTCACTGATGGATGTGTTAGAGCGCTAGAATGCTTACCTCACAATGTACACATGACATAAGCACATAGGGGACACATAGGGGGCGACTGTGGCTCAGTTGGTAGAGCGGGTCGGCTGATGATCGAAGGGTTGGAGGTTCGATCCCCGCCCTGCCACCTGTGTCGTAGTTGTTGTTGTGTCCTTGGGCAAGACACTTCACCCACCTTGCCTCGTGTGAATGTCGATAGTTAGCCTGCTATCGGTGTATGAATGTGTGTGAATGGTAACGTGGGAAAGGAAAACGGGTCTCCCTTGTAAAAGAGTCTTCGGTCTCAATGGGATTTACCTGTAGAAATAAAGGTTAAAAAAAATAAGCGCACAGTCAATTCTGTCCACATAATATGTGTAAGATGTGCAGGTCAGTGGGGCCAAATGGGAACATGTTTGTATCAGTGTATGTTTTCTTGAAGATTATTTCACGGTTGTATTGGTGTACATGTATTATACGTGTGTGTGTGTGTGTGTGTGTGTGTGTTCATAATGCATTGGTAGAAGATATTTATTTTGAAGTGTTTTTTTTTTTCTTTTCTTTTAGCGTACCAAGTCTCAGAGTTATCGGCGTCAGTCTGCTCCGTCTCTGGTCCTGACCAAAGCTCTCACCCGGTCCAAGACTCTCTCCAGGTACTGTGCATTACCAATAAAGACTCCTTTAATAACTAAACAAGCTGGGGTTTACAATACATTTTTAGCTACAATGTAGGTTGATTTAGCGTTTGATTCACCAACTCTAGATTATTACGCAGTTGGCTCCCTTGAAGTCTTTGGTACCTACGAGTTCATCACATTCGCTAAATAAACAACAATGCTGTTAACACAGGTAAATGATAATGTAGTGATCTTGACATAGACCTATTGGCAAAGTAACAAATTAAACAAGATATACACTGGGCGCCCACTAACAAGTACATGATTATGATGCAGCTGTATAACTACTGTGGCTTTGACTATTTTAAGGAAGTGCAAATGATCAGGTGAGGGAAACAGAGCATTATTACCCTGTAGTTTAAGATGTAGTGGGCGGCAGTGGCGAAGTGGGTAGGGAGCTCGCCTCTGGTGTGCAGGGTCGGAGGTTCGATCCCCCGTCTCCCCGCCACATGTCGAAGTGTCCCTGGGCAAGACACTGAACCCCAAATTGCTCCCGATAGTTAGCTTAGTTAGCTTAGCACCGTAGTGCTAAAGCCTACCCTGCGTGGTAGCTGCTGCTATCGGTGTATGAATGTGTGTGTGACTGGGTGAATGTGTACAAAAAAACAATGTGTAAAGCGCTCTGAGTCTGTGAATAACGGAGATATAGCGCTATACAAGTCCATTTACCATTTACCATTTAAGTTGTGTTCATGTTGTAAGTCTACTGCATGCATTTATCTTTAGTAGACTTGACTACTGTATCAGTGTCCTTGCTGGCCTTCCAAAAAAATCTATCAGACAGCTTCAGCTAATTCAGAACGCTGCTGCTCGAGTCCTCACTAGGACCAAAAAAGTGGATCACAGTACCCCAGTTCTGAGGTATTTACACTGGCTTCCTGTCACTCAAAGAATTGATTTGGGGCGACTGTGGCTCAGTTGGTAGAGCGGGTCAGCCGATGATCAAAGGGTTGGAGGTTCAATCCCGCCCTGCCACCTGTGTCATAGTTGTTGTTTCCTTGGGCAAGACACTTCACCCACCTTGCCTTGTGTGAATGTCGATAGTTAACCTGCTATCGGTGTACGAATGTGTGTGTGAATGGTAACACAACGTGGGAAAGGAGAACAGTTCTCCCTTGCAAAAGAGTCTTCGGTCTCAGTGGGATTTACCTGTATAAATAAAGGTTAAAAAAAAATTAAAAAAAGATATACACTGGGCGCCCACTAACAAGTACATGATTATGATGCAAATATATAACTACTGTGGCTTTGACTATTTTAAGGAAGTGCATATGATCAGGTGAGGGAAACAGAGCATTATTATCCTGTAGTTTAAGATGTAAGTTGTGTTCATGTGTTGTGTTTGGTTGAAAGCACACGTACACATGCCCCAGGCCCGAACCCAAGTGAGGTGTTGGATCTATACTGACTGTGGTAGATAATCCCCCTGTATTACTGTAACCAGTCTTCAGAGGATCAGGCCTCTAATAATAACTCAAGCCACAGTGTTAAGTGAAGAAATAACCTTGTTAAACGGCTCCTACAGCAATGGGTTTCCCTGTCTGGACCTGTTGACACTGTGCCTGTCCCCCACCAACCCTGATGAGCTCAATCAGAATGAATTATTTGGGCCCAAAATCCCAGCAATGTGAAGTCATGTTAAATCAAATCAAATCAGTTTTATTTGTATAGCCCAAAATCACAAATACATTTGTCTCAGTGGGCTTTACATTTCATACAATATGATACAATATGACACCCTGCCCTTACACCCTTAGCTCGGCTGAGAAAAAACTCAGGGAGAGTCGACAAAGTAAGGAATCCCTCTACCAGGACGGACATACTGCAATAGATGTCATAAGTAGAGAAAATCACGAACGAATTTGATCATTGACCAGGTGATTACATGGTAATACTAAAGTAAAGTGCGAATAGTGTGGATATCCCTCTTGTGTATAGGGGAAAGTGGGGTGAGTTGTGCATTTTGGAAGTTGCAAAACCCCTTGTTTCTAGAAAACCGTGGAAGAAATTGGAAATGTGACCACATATTTAAGAAGAGCCATCCATTTGACTCATCCTGTAAAGAAGGGAGACACAAGGAATAAGATATAAGCACATTTAAGCTCAAAAAACTGTGTTTTGCCTTTCAAAGTAAAATTTCCATGATCAAGGTTTTTTGATTATTGTGTCTGAACAATTATAGACACGTTTGAAAACATTTGACACATGTTTTAGTGCTTTGGTATGCTACACTTTGAGTCTATATAGTTAGCACAATGTCAACCCTAAATTGCTGCATCATGCCTATTATCCAAAATTCTGGGGATGGGGTGATTTGTGCCAAAGTGCCTAGGTGAGTTATAAGTAAGTAAGTAAGTAAAATGTATTTATAAAAGCACATTTATGACAGTTTGCACTGTCCAAAGTGCTGTACATAGTGCATTCAGTAGGTAAACAATGAAGGTAAAATAACAATAACCAAAATAAAAGACGTAAAGCCCATACATCCACATAAACACAGATAGTAGTGCAGAGGTAAGTAAGTAGTGCAGAGGTTAATGGGGAGGAAACACATGTACATGTACATATGGGTTTTGAGCCTTGATTTAAAGGCAGAAATGTAGGGGGAATCACATTTGTCAGGTGGCAGTTGGTTCCACAAGCACGGAGCAACAAGTGCAAAGTACATTTCTGAGAGTTGTGCCAGTGGCATGGCTGTATACGCTGGTCACCAAAAGAAAGTGATTGTCTACAGTAGCTCAGAAGAGAGTGACATCTCAATTCCACTTAACGACACCACTGATGAGAGATCAGATGGCCAGAAAGATGATGATGGTGACTTTGTCATTGTGAGCTTTGCAGGCAAAACCACCTAGATCTGCTAGGCCTTGTTTAAGAAAATGTACCTTCAATCTTTGTCAACTATTTACTTTATTTACTTTAAATACACCTTAAATAAGTGATTGTCTAATGGATTTATCTTGCATTACAGTTTTTGAGATATATATAAATTGGCACAATTCACCCCATCTTATTTTCTCCAAATGCACAAAAATTTCTCCACGTAGTGGGGTGATTTGTGCGACAAGACAACTTTTTTTCCGAAAACTATATTTCTTAAACAGTTTATTCCAGATCCAAAGTTTTTATTGCCAGGGATGCACAACATCCTGAAATATATGTACATATTTGAGTTGGAGACATAACTGTCAAGGCCTCACTTTAAAATCACTTTGAGTAAAAAGTTGCACAACTCACCCCACTTTCCCCTATACAGTAATTGTGTAAGGAAGTTATTTAACGCATTTGCTATTGTTCCAAATTCTTTGATTGCTTTATTGGTAGAATGTTGTAGTTTGAGCAAATTTTCTTCAATGTCTTAATGCTAATCTATGTTGCTAGCTGGCTGTAGTCATGTTAAAGAAACCCTTGGAGAGAAAAAAAACAAATAAGCGTATTGACACAAATTTCTTTAGTTTTTTTTAGTTTTTAATGGTGAACTCGTAAAAAAATCTAGTAAACAAACCAATCAATGATTTTGGAACTATAAACATTCAATGAAAATAACCATTTACACTGATATATGATTCATCAATACTTTTTATATATCCCCTTTCAAATGGGAAACACATTGAAATCTGCATATTCCCTGACCCCATTCTTCAGTTAACTCTCAGCTGAAATGCCTACGAGTCCAAATGACTTAACACAGTTTACATAATGGAGAGGTCAGGAGTATCTTTCATGTATGATCAAATGCTAATCACCCACCTTTGGTAACAGTCAGTACATTTTTTTGACCAAATGAGTTAGCATCTGCTCACCACCTGCATGACCAGCTACCAAAAGGATCCAATTTGTAGCATGAAGCAAAGGGTTGTTCAGAAACCAAAGTATTGCTAGGAGCATAGAGTATTCCTGTGTGTGTGTGTGTGTGTGTGTGTGTGTGTGTGTGTGTGTGTGTGTGTGTGTGTGTGTGTGTGTGTGTGTGTGTGTGTGTGTGTGTGTGTGTGTGTGTGTGTGTGTGTGTGTGTGTGTGTGTGTGTGTGTGTGTGTGTGTGTGTGTGTGTGTGTGTGTGTGTGTGTGTGTGTGTGTGTGTGTGTGTGTGTGTGTGTGTGTGTGTGTGTGTGTGTGTTAAAAACAGGATATTTTAACAGATAAAATGTCCCTGGCTGTGTTTTGAAAAGCTATACTACTCATCCGACTCATACGTCATATGTGACGGTTGTGTATTCAAGTTTGTGTAGGCGAGAAATGCCCGGATGAGTGCTAACTTCCGGGGAAGATTTTGTGTATGGATCGATGGATACTTTTCCTACTCAACCGCCCCACAATGCATTGCGTCCTTTCAAACGGCATGGAAGTTTTTTTTTTTTTTTTTGCTTCTGTATACTTCAGTGTATAAACTGTCCCACGAACCAGCTGTTAAGTAAACAGTATGGAGTATATACATGTTGAGTATGTAGGAGGGAGGACGTTAGTATGGCTTTTGAACACAGCCTCTGACTGTGTGTGTTTGTATTCCAGAGAGAGCTTCCTGCTTCCTGTTTGCCCAGAGAGCTGCCAATTGGTCCAGTCCTTCCTCGCCGGCTCTGATAGGTCCTTTCTGCTCCATGGACACGCCCAGTTGAAGACAGGGATGCAGAGCCAGGACAGACACCTCTTCCTATTCAATGACATAATGGTGATCGCCAAAGCCAAGTAAGCACCAGAGTGTAGTTAACCGTGTGATGGAGGAACATTTTGGCTGCTCATCAGTC
Organism: Ammodytes dubius; assembly: GCA_026122265.1. Classification (NCBI taxonomy): domain Eukaryota; kingdom Metazoa; phylum Chordata; class Actinopteri; order Uranoscopiformes; family Ammodytidae; genus Ammodytes; species Ammodytes dubius. The sequence goes on along the minus strand of CM047528.1, from coordinate 1,572,512 downwards.
AAATACCTGGGTCTATGGTTAAAGGAATACTTCACCCATACGGAACCAGCGTTCTATCATTATAAAATCGCTATTATAATATTATGAATGAGGTTTTTCTTCCCTCAGTCTTCCCTTGGCCCAGCTGTCCTGTTAATCCTAACCCTACATTGTACTAGTGTGATGTCACACTAGTAAAATGTAGGGTTAGACAGTGAGACCATAAAACACTCTTTCTGCCTTTTCTCAGGCTAGGATGAACCGATTTATAAAACATTTTCACATTTATACTACATAGGATCTCAGAGTTCAATATACCTTCATATTCCCACTGGTGAAGTAGGTCTTTAAACTTAGAGGGTGTGCGCCAGACAGTGTGCATGTTAACACTCATGTCCGTCTCTGCGTTCCCAGATCAGCCAACCACTTCAAGCAGAAAGCCCAGGTGTGTGTGTGTGAGATGTGGACAGCAGGCTGCATCGACGAGGTGTGTGAGGGAAGCACCAACCCAGAGAGGAGCTTCGTTATGGGATGGCCCACCTGCAACTACGTCGCTACGTTTAGGTGAGACCCAGTCAACATGTCTGATCAGTGGCTTATTGTTTAAGTAAGTGGAAGGGTTCAAATAAAACATTAGCTTTGTATAAGCTTTGTTTTGATGCCTGCTTCATCTTCACTGCCTAACGTCGGAGGCTATTTCAAAAGAAAATGTGTTATTCCAATGCCGTAAAGTTGACCTTAAAGGTGCAGTGTGTAATATGACATCATCAAGAAAGTTCTACAAAGTTCTAGAATGCAACGCTCCCTGGGTAACCCCAACCCTTTCAAATAATAACAGAAGCTACAGTGGCCTTCAAGGACAAGAACAATTCTACATTTTAAACAATGCACCTGATGACATTCCAACTATGACACTTTCAAGATGGTGGCACTAGGCCTTGGTCCAAAATATACAGAAATATGGACACATATGAGACCCTTTCTAAGGGGAAAAAAATTATTCAAAAATTTTTTTTCAGCTATTATGCACTAAATTAAATGTACTTATGGATATTATAATTACTTTCTACAAGGTTTAAATGCCACATGAATAAAAAAAGACAGAATGATCCCTAATATAGAAATCGTATTAGTCAAACTGAATGATAAATACATCAGCCAGCAAATGAAAAATGCATCAGCCATTTGCTCTAACTATCTTCAATAACCTGGTATGTGACCTTCTTCTCCGTGTGTGTCTCAGCTCTGCAGAACAGAAGGAGAGGTGGCTCTCCCTCCTCAAAAGGTAAAGTCTGCTGTCATGTCAAAAACCTATAGTGTGTGTCAAGACAAGAGTGGGAGAGACTCACATGTCCTTTCTCTCCAGTCGGATAAAAGAGGAGAAAGAGAGGGAGGAGCCTAAAACCATTCCCCTGAGAGTGTATGGGAAGGGCATCAATACTTTTGCTGTTGTAAGTCTACTTTTGATTTGATCAAATATTTATTTTTTTGCCCATTTTAGCTAACTGTGAGTACATTTTTCTTAATAATCCACTGATTAAAGGTGCAGTGTGTAATATGACATCATCAAGAAAGTTCTACAAAGTTCTAGAATGCAACACTCCCTGGGTAACCCCACCCCTTTAGAATAATAACAGAAGCCTTCAAGGACAAGAACAATTCTAAATTTTAAACAATGCACCTGATGACATTCCAACTATGATACTTTCAAGATGGCGGCACTAGGCCTTGGTCCAAAATATGCAGAAATATGGGCTGTGTCTGAAATCGCGCACTTACGTAAGTGCACTTACATTGAGTGCACTTTATTATCCCAACAGTACACTTACTTATAGACGCAGTGCTCTCATTTCTACAGCGCACTGTCCAAACTGCCGTCGCGCACCTACCGGAAATGACTTTGCATTTTGACGGTTCTTCTTCGGTGGTATTTTTTTCTGCTCGCATTACCGATAGCCAAAACAGACACATAAGTCGCGGAAAAACAAAACAAATGTGTAATTTAACTTTTGTAGAGCGCGTCCGACTCCACAGTTGCTTCAAGCTCCTCTATTTTGATTTTAATGTCCCGTCCTCTCCGCTACGTAGGCAAGATGGCGGCCGTTGAGTGTGGAAAGTGTCCATCGGTCTGCACTCAACTTTTAGACCGTTTTGAGTGCACGACCGAGGAACTTACAGTGCACTGCGTTTTGGCGCACTCTGCGTTTTTTTGTGAAGTGCACTCAAAAAAGTAAGTGTAAGTACAGAAGTGCGCGATTTCAGACACAGCCATGGACATATATGAGACCCTTTCTAAGGGAAAAATAAATAATTCAAAACATTTTTTTCAGCTATTATGCACTAAATTAAATGTACTTATGGATATTATAATTACTTTCTACAAAATCTGCTAGGAAATAAAACACAAAATTCTACACACTGCAGGTTTAAAGATTGATGATGTGGTGTCTATATATTTGTCCTTTGCCAAATATGTCACTGTGTCTCCTCATTAGACCAAGACTCTCCCTGTCAGCAACTGGGACTCAACCAATGAGGTGGTCCGACTAGCCCTGCAGCAGTTTAGCATCATAGTGAGTCAAGAACAAATCCTAAAGGCCTGTTTGCCCTTGCTTTTATAAAGTCAAATATATGCTAGGAATTTGGTCACCAGAAGTTTCTAATTTTTTTTTCTCTGTTCTGCTCAGGGAAATGTGAAAGACTTCCAGCTGTGGGTCATCTCCAAGAGGGACAACACTCCCTATCCTCTAATTGGTCAGTGAGTGAGTCCAAGTCTGGTTTGAAAAAAATATCCCCTTTGCTCTCTGGATTGACAGGAACAGTTTGAGAATCACTGCTGGTTCCCAAAAAAGTACCCAGTCGCTCATGTGTGATTATTGGCCTTAATTTGTATTTATATTAAACCCTTTGTATCTAATCAAATTGCTCTTAAATGAAAACCCTTTGTTTAACTTCATACAAACACATTTATAGTTGATATTTACAATAATTGTGAGTGAAAAATAAATTTAAATAAAAAATTAAAAAATGCAAACGTGAACTACAGACATCTGATGCCACCTCTTTTCAGTCTAAGCATATGACCTGCATAGTAGTGTTACACTCAACACTGGGAAGGTACTGTTACACACATTGTGGATGCGCAAATAGACTCTTATTAAAATGTATTTATAATGGTTTTCTTTTGTGGAAATATATTGTAGGCAAATGTCTAATCTTTCTGCGTACCCCCTGCAATACCCTTAAGTACCCCTAGTGGTCCACGCACCCCCAGTTGGGAATCACGTCTAAGCCGTGACACGGGGATGCAATGTTTTTTTCAGACACACTAGAACCATTCATTCCCTGAGAGGAGTGTGTGTGTGGTTGCTCCGAGGGGTCAGAGTGTGTGTTGGCTGTTCTAGTGCCCTTAATGTTCAGCAGGGGAGTGATGTTGCCTCTTCTCCTCTGTCTCAGGTCATGAGTTTCCCTTCAGTATACAGATGAGTCATGTGGGCCACAGCAGCATGTCGGCGCCTGCAGACAGACAGAGGACAGTGGAGCAGATGCAGGTGTACAAGCAGTGTCAGTTCATCATGAGGCCTCGAACCACTGACACACTGAATGAATCTGCAGGTGAGGTTATTTTAAAAATCAATTCAAATGATTTAAAAGATCGTACGTAAATGCTGATGCATTCTGGGAATACTGTTGCCTTTTTCAGAGTTTTCTCAGAAACAGTTTAAAAGGAGGCGTTCCCTCATTGGCTGGGCCTTCTGGCGAGGCTCCTCCTCTCACCTGAATGAAATGTCCCTGGCTGGGGCTGCCCAGGGCTGCCTGTACGGTCAGCCACTCAGCTCTGTCTGTGTGGAGGACGCGCTGCCAAAGCCAGTTATGGTGAGTGGGTGCAAATACTGCAGGGTTTTTTTCTGATGCTCTTACCCAGTCTCAAAAGTCTAACGATAAGAAGTAAATTGTCTACAGATATACACTCCGTCCTGCTATGCATCGGCAGACATGCATCGTATGTTAAAAGTCAAACTGACAGCTTAATTAGCTTTGCTCTCCTTTTGAAAAACAAGACCAAGTTCCCACAGCAGCAGTTAAGTTAATAAGCTAATAAGCAGAAAACACAAATCAAGCTGAGGCTGATGGCACTAGATTACATTAAGGTATCAATAGAGCAACCACCGGTCTATATGAACCTCATGGCGCTAGAGGAAAATAAGGGGGTCACCAAAATCATTAGCTTCATTCTTCATCCAATCAATGTTGAGATATTTCAGTCCTGGCCAAGTGATCATATATGGTTTCATGATGGTACCTCCTAGTTTGGCATTGACCAGACAGTATTTCAACAACAGTCAGTTCATTTTAAACTGTATTTTGCTCAGAGCAGTAATGTTACCGGTACGCTAACAGACAGACACATGAGCTTTCTTGCTAAAGTCCTCTCCTCACCCAATTTAAAAATGGTTTGTCCTTCAACTTAATGAACAACATTCACTATATTTAAGTGCACTGCAGGCTCAGTAGTATTAGCTGCTTAGCTTTGGCACATTAGCTTAACTTAAAGTAAGCAAAAGCTGCATGTTAGTCGTCATTGTTGTTACTAGTGCTGTCCTCACAATACCACTGCTGAACACACAAGCTGTCTAAAGCTTGAATACTACACTTTGGTTATCCTGTGGTGGCTCAGGCTGCAAGCTGCTGTCATTCGTTTGATTTATTTTTTAAATATGCAGAAACCTCACAAATGACTTTGGTTGCGTTCCGAATCGCATACTTTCTACTATATAGTATGTAGAAAAAAGATTTAGGATGTCCCGATTCTTGTGGCCAGATTTAGGATGTTAGAAGTACCGGATGTCCTACTTCATGTGGCCAAGTTGTTAGTGTTGAAAACTGCATCCTATTTGGGCGATTCTGACCCACAATCCGTGCGCACGGAAGTGACGTCACATCGACGAAGCTCCATATGAAAACAAACGGGGATGCGACGGATATAAAAGCAAGAGGCAAGATCAAGGCGCAATGTTATGATGAAATAAGAGAGTAAAGTATGTCCCAAAAGTATGCCTACTGCATCCTAACTAGATTATTTTTATCGTCGGATGTAGTATGTAGAATAGAAAAAAGAAAGAGTATGCGATTCGGAACGCAACCTCTGTTTTACTGCAATGTGAGACTAATGTTGATTAGGGTCGAACTGCTTGTACTTTCCTAACTGCTGTTGTATTGCAGTGGGGGTGTAAATGGCTGCCTCCCTCTCCTGTCTAGGACATGCTGGCCTTCCTGTACCACGAGGGTTCTTGGACACGGGGGATCTTCCGGCGGCCGGCGGGGGCCAGGGCCGTCAGGGAGCTACGAGACTCTCTGGACTCTGGGGAGTGCACACTGCCTTTGACCACTGATCACGCCTTCCTCATTGCTGGAGTCTTCAAGGTGTGTGTGATTTTAAAAAACAGCCCATCTATTCATTGTCTATTTAAAGCTACATGTGTGTTTTTGCACATCATGTATAACTGAGTTAGTTGGCACAAACATAAGCTGCTTCCATTCCACTCAGCCGCTGTGTGACACACTATGGACAAGCTGTTCAGATTGCCTTGTTAATGTAATCTGGATTATGATCTATTATCTGAAAGGATAAGCCTCTGTGTACCAATGATGTTAACTGTGTCAGCACTGGCAATTTGTATTCATCATTTTAACTTGTTATGGCCAAGATTTTGACTCTATACATTGTATAGCATAGTTTTACATTCAAATGAACATTCATTACTTCAAGGGGCAACTGTGGCTCAGTTGGTAGAGCGGGTCGGCCGATGATCAAAGGGTTGGAGGTTCGATCCCTGCCCTGCCACCTGTGTCATAATTGTTGTGTCCTTGGGCAAGACACTTCACCCACCTTGCCTCGTGTGAATGTCGATAGTTAGCCTGCTATTGGTGTATGAATGTGTGTGTGAATGGGAACAGGTCTCCCTTGCAAAAGAGTCTTCGGTCTCAATGGGATTTACCTGTATAAATAAAGGTTAAAAAAAAAAACTTTCACCTATAGCAATAATTACTTCAATAACCCATACCTGATCAACAGCCTGAGTTGTCAAGAACAAACAGGAGAAACAATCTTTTCTATGATATTTTATAATGAGAAAACCCTGGTGTGGTGAACTGATATGTTCTTGTTTATCAGGACTTCTTGAGGAGCATCCCAGGCAGCTTGTTGTGTTGTGAGCTCCATGAAGACTGGATCGACGTTCTGGAGGAGGACGAGGACGACAGAGAACAAGTGCAAGACATAAAGAGGTAACATGATGCTGGAACGTCATTTATTTTCCAGTGGCATAAAGATTTGTCCTTGGTTGCGTTCCGAATCGCATACTTTCTACTATATAGTATGTAGAAAAAAGATTTAGGATGTCCCGATTCTTGTGGCCAGATTTAGGATGGTTAGAAGTACCCGGATGTCCTACTTCTTGGGCCAAGATTGTTAGTGTTGAAAACTGCATCCTATTTGGGCGATTCTGACCCACAATCCAGTGCGCACGTGAAGTGACGTCACATCGACGAAGCCTCCATATGAAAACAAACGGGGATGAGACGGATATAAAAGCAAGAGGCAAGATCAAGGCGCAATGTTATGATGAAATAAGAGAGTAAAGTATGTCCCAATAGTATGCCTACTGCATCCTAACTAGATTCTTTTTATCGTCGGATGTAGTATGTAGAATAGAAAAAAGAAAGAGTATGCGATTCAGAACGCAACCTTTGTGTCTAAAGACTTAAACCCTTCTGGATTGTGTCTTTGTGCAGGATGATTTCCCGTGTGCCCAAAGAGAACGCGCTGCTGCTACGCTACCTGTTAGCTATGCTGCACGGTGTCCAGGACAACGCTCAGGAGAACCAGATGACCACTTTCAACCTATCAGTGTGCATCGCTCCCAGCATGCTCTGGCCTCCGGGAGAGCCCAGCAGCCCTGAGGCGGAGGGAGAAGGAACTAAGAAGGTAAGAGGGGGAAACAAGGAGCCATGGTTGGTGATATTTGCAGGATGGAAATTTGAAAGTTTTGGAAACCCCAATTTATCCAGCCACCTTACACTGTGTGCACAATTATTAGGCAAGTTGTATTTTTGAGGATTCATTTTATTATTGAACAACTACAGTGCTCTCGGTCAATCCAAAATGGTAATGAACCTAAACCTGAATGTTTACGAAAGTAAAGGTCCAACTAGTTCATCTATGACAAGTCACAAGCCTTCCATTCATCTATGAGCTAGTTGGACCTTTTCGGGTTGAAGATGGCCTCAAAATCATCTCCCAAACCTACTGCCAGTTTCTAGAAGATACTTTCTTCAAGCAGTGGTACAGGAAAAAGTCTGCGTCTTTCAAGAAGACCATGATTTTTATGTAGGACAATGCTCCATCACATGCATCGAAGTACTCAATTGCATGGCTAGCCAGTAAAGGCCTTAAGGATGAAAAAATAATGACAAGACCCCTTTCCTCACCTGACTTAAACCCTATTGAGAACCTGTGGGCCCTGCTTAAACGGGATATTTACAGTGAAGGAAATCAGTACACCTCTCGGAACAGTGTCTGGGAGGCTGTGGTAGCTGCTGCACAAAAAGTTGATCGTCAACAGATCAAGAAACTGACAGACTCCATGAATGGAAGGCTTGTGACAGTTATTGAAAAGAAGGATGGCTTAATTGGTCACTGTTTTTTTTTTTTTGACATGTCGGAAATTTTTATTTGTAAATTTTGAGTTGTTTTATTATTCTCACTTTAACAGATGAAAATAAACAAGTGAGATGGGAACATTTTCGTTTTTTTATTTAGTTGCATAATAATTCTGCATACTAATAGTTGCCTAATAATAGCAAAACATATATTCTTGTAAGAAAGACAAAACCTCACTTTTACTTTAGTAAACATTCAGGTTTAGGTTCATTAACATTTTGGATTGACCGAGAGCACTGTAGTTGTTCAATAATAAAATTAATCCTCAAAAATACAACTTGCCTAATAATTGTGCACACAGTGTAAAGTAGGAGCAGTGTTTTGACATTTTGGCATAGCATACCAATTCAAACACATTGAGGAATTTGACCCAGACCAAGATAGAATTGGCCTGTGTAACTTTGGCTACTATAATGACTCGGACTGCCAGGGATTGTATTGAATGTTGCAACAAAATGAAATCAGTCCATCTAAGCCACGTTCACGGCTTAGTAACAAAGAGGAATTAGTTTTGGAATAGCACAGAAGTCACGTTCCCAAGAAACAACAGTGAATCAAATGCCCGACACATTTAATCACGTCACGCTTTCCCTTTATAGGAATGTCTCGAATCAGCTTCACAGACCATGTGAAAGGTCTAATTTTATAACAGTTAGAACAGACTCCAGGGATATAGCCTGTTAAAGCACATTGTTCCTGAAAGTTGTAAGATATGTGACACAAGTATCTACTGAGAAATGATGCCCTTTTTAAATGCTGACAGCAGGAGACAGGAGTGTCAAAGTGCCTCCACGAAGCCTTGAAAAAGACTTTATTATGTTGTTATAATTTACCCTCAGTCGTTACATTGATATCAATGGTTGTCTTCTGCTGCAGGTTTGTGAACTGGTGAAGTTTATGATAGAACACTGTCAGCAGATTGTGGGACAGGAGCCCTCGTCCCTGTTTGGAGGTCCGCCACAAAGACTCAACGCTGACGAGACGGGATCAGGTACGCAAACTACTCAAATATGACACCTTTTTAAGCCAGTGTAGTTCAGGTATATCTGTTTTGAAATTCCTTTAAAGACCTACTTCACCGGTTGGAATATGAAGGTGTATTGAACTCGGAGATCCTATGTAGTATAAATGCGCAAAAAAAAAATTAAATCGGATCATCCTAGCCTGAGAAAAGGCAGAAAGAGTGTTTTAGGGTCTCACTGTCTAATGGCGCTTTTCCACCGCATGGTATCAGCTCGACTCGACTCGACTCAGCTCGTATTTTTGGCGTTTCCACCGCAATTTCATGGTACCTGGTACCTGGTAGCGGCTGCTTTTTTGGTATCGCCTCGCTCTAGGTTCCAAGCGAGCTGAGCCGATGCTAAAAAGTGACGTCGGCAGACGGCCGGCCACTGATTGGCCAGAGACTATTGTCTGGCCAATCAGTGGCCAGAGACTACCGGCTTCATTATGTTGTTTATTCTCCCCAACTCTCCGGGACTTTTGAGTGTATTTACGCCGCGTGCAGCCTTCTCTGGCTCTCTTTCATTTGATTTGCATCACAGATCCGAATTTCTTTTCCATATATTCGCTAAGCTCACCCAGTGTTGGTTGTTGGGGAAGTTACTTTTAACATACGAGAGGAGACATGTAGGGCAGCTAGCAGCTAGGCTAAATAGTAGCCAGCTGGGACAGACATGATAGCGAGCGATTACATTACAAGCCTCGGACTGAACTGATTACCTCAATAAAATATTCAGGCTGAGACACGGCTTGCATTTGAAAACACGTATCCTGAAACAAGCACTAAACAGTCAACTTTATCATGCCCGTGTTTACGTGCATAGGGATGTACGTGACGCATCCCTACAGCTGACTGTGTGGCAGAGTCACACATCGGGACAACAACCATCCCTTTTAATGGCCCGTAGCAATATTCTTCTACTTCTTTTAGCAAACAGATACAAGGGGGGTATTTCTTAAACATTTTTCATCCGTGTTTTTGGCAGTTGGTTCGTTAATAGTGCAACAACTGCTCGTAATTTCTGCTTGCTACCTTTGTCCGGAGTAGGTATTCGCCCCTTAACGACCTACTCCACGGTTAGAGGTGCTATTTGCGTGGAAACCATCCGTATAGCTGCTACAAAACAAAGTTGAATCGGATCATCCTAGCCTGAGTAAAAGGCAGAGGTGGTTAATAGGCCATGTAACCCTACAGTTTTCCTTACTGTGACATCACAGTAAGGGTCTAGGATTAACAGGACAGCTGGGCCAAGGGAAGACTAAGGGAAGAAAAACCTCATTCATTATATTATAGTAGTGATTTTATAATGATAGAACGCTGGTTCCGTATGGGTGAAGTATTCCTTCAAACATTTTGACAAAAGATAATAGTAAACACATCGAACAGTCTTATGCAAATAACTAGTTGCCCCATATCACATTTGATTTCAGGATCAGAAATATTATGTTTTTAAAGATTTTTTTTTTGCATTTTTATGCTTTATTGATAGTGTAGAGACAGAGGTTGAAATGGGGCAGAGAGGGGAGTGACATGCAGAGAAGACCGCGGGCTGGAATCGAACCCGGGTCCGCTGCTGGCCGAGGCCCATAGGGGGGGAACGCCTACCAACTGAGCTAAGGGCGCCCCCAGAAATATTATGTTTAAGAGGAAATAAACATTTTGCTATTCAAATTGAATTTTCTTTTTCATATCTTTTGCTGTATTGACACACACTCAGGGTTAGAACTTGAAAATATGATTTTTATTTCATTGAAGTTTCTTATGTCCTTAGCAATGAAAGTTGTTAACCACTGGCTTCATTTCTTCCTCTCAGACTCGTGGCACTACCCTCTGACCGACTCGTCTTAGACAGTCTAGAGAATGAGTTGGACAACAGCAGTGGAGGCTCGCCGACCTTCTGCAGCACCAGGGACCTAGGCCCCAAGCTGCTCCAAGGCAGCCTGGACTCCATCCTGGCCTTCAGCGACTACGACCAAGACACAGATCCAGATCCATACAAGAGCCAGCCTGACAGCCGGCCTGGTCTGAAGCTACACCGAGTGGGGGGAACCAGGAGACCGAGCCTAGACCTCCACAACCCAAGACCACGGCGCAGCTCAGAGCCGGCTATAGCATACGCGGCTAAGTTTCGTCCGTACCTATCAGGGAACACTGGTGAGGATGAAGAAGAGCTCTCCAAGCCAAGCAGCCACACACTCACTCCCTCGTTAACCCTGCATGGTGTGGACCTCCCCCAAACTCCCCTGCACCAAGCCTCTCCTCCCTGGACTCTGAGCCCTCTGCAGTGACCACACCTGGGTGACTAGACGGGGGCTTCACCCAGCCAAGACGCATCTTCACTCCCCTGTCATTGCTACACCTAGCCAGCTCTGCTCACCCTCCAGACCTGGGTACTTGTCCTAAGGGCTCTCCACCCAAAGAAGCGATCAGCTGGGGGACCTTAAAAGGCTGCAAGGGCCTCCACCCAAACACATGGCTGAAGAAAGGCCGGCGCTTCTCACTAACGCAACAAGAAAACGAGGAAGAGGACCACAGTGGGGTGAGTAAAAATAGCTTTACACTATTAAAAATATAGATGTAAAGTGACTCATTTCTCATCCATTGTATCCAAATAAACATCTTTGGCAATGTTCTTAAATGTATAGAAGGATTAAATCTAGAGATAATTGACAAGAAACTAATTGTTGTAGCCCAGGTTTTTTTTTTTATTATTCTTATCCTAATTCCATCCTTTGAATTGGTTAATGCAAACTCATCACTTCCTCAATGCTTATGCTGAATTCATAACGTCCTGGGAGAGCATGCCCAGAAGAATAAGAAGTTGGACTGTTTATTAGTATCCCAGACATTAGAGTGCAGCTAAAAATCCTATCATAATAACTACTAGAGCACAGCCATGGAGCCATCTCCCCTGTTGTAGCAAACATGTGCACTGAGTATTGTTAACTGCTCCTACCTTACCTGACATTCACCAAACTGCGCTGACCCTACACATCTGCAATCATGTGAAGGGTGACCATTGTACAGAACACAAACAATACCTCAATTTAAACTGTGGTAAGAACCTTCCTACACAATATCTAGTCAGTGAGGAAAGGTGCAGCATGCATACCAAGCCAGCAGCTGTGGGGGAAATGGCCGAGGCCTTGACTGAAAAGTGCTCAGGGTCAGGCAACCCATCCAAGAACCACTGAAGGTTATATTAATGCTGCTTTTCTTTTTTTTTTCCAAACAGGGAGGAGTTATTGAGAAGTCGCTCACACTTGAAAAGGTAGACGAAAGGGGAGGCCATTGTAAGCCCAAAACATCCTGCAGTGCCTCAAAAGATGCAGGAGTAGGGAGCCACGGAAGGGGGAGGCCCCCACACCTTAAACAAGACTCCAGCCCTCCTTCCCACCACCGCTCAACAGGGAGTCTCCATTTCCCAAAAGCAGAAAGTGAAGGGAATGAGATAATGCAGCCATCGCCATTGCCATCTTTATTCTACAAGCAAAGCGGGCCATCTTTGTCGCTGTTCAAGCAAAGCAAGTCTTACTCAGTAGAGGAGGAACACAACAGCAGACTGTACCAGCGGCGGGGGTCAGAGCCTGGCTGGCAGGTTGTAGACAGAGCCTCCACACTGACCCGGGCCAGGCTGCCCAGTGACCCCGGACTGAAGGTCACGACGTGGACTCACATGGAGGGACACCAGACAGCCGCTTCTGCCTCTCCCCTCACACCACAAAGACAGTGAAGGCCTATTTCTCTGCTCACCAGCGCAGTAACCCCCAGAGCAGCCAGCAGGTGGCGCTCAGTCTGGTGGAGAGTCACAGAGAATGGCTGAAGAGATGCAGTGATCCTAAAACAGAAGCAGACTTCGACCAGCTTCTCTTTGCTGAAGAATCCTATGTGTGATTCTCACTGTGACACGCGAGCAAATCACTTTACCTAAGTGGACATGAGAAAAAACATGACTTCACTTTTCAACCTGAGAATAAAATGAATAGTTATTATACCCGCAACCTTAAACAATGCTGCTTTTTGAGTTTACTTACAGCCTAATGCAGATAGATTTAGTCTTTAACAGGTCCGATTAAACTGAGAAATCTGATTTCACGCTAGACTAGGTCTTTTTTTTAAACGTTGCCTACAGCATGTAACTGGTAAAAGAGTTTGCTTTAATGTCAAGGCTGAATTAACAATGCAGGAGGAATGCTATTTTCTTTCATATTTAAATCATGTTGCTCAAAATATAACCAGATTATCATGAGAAATTAAAAAGCTGCCAATCAAAACTACCTAGTGTTGCCTTCTACAATTGCAAACAATTTGAATTTGTCTTATTGCATGGCTAAAGAACTGGGATATTTTAGGATTCATTTCATTTCTGAGCTGGATTGTGTTTGGATATTTTAGTTAAAGCTGCAACGATTATTAAAATAATCGCCAACTATTTTGATTATTGATTTATCGTTTCAAGTAATTTTAATAAAATTCCAAATTCTCTGATTTCAGCTTCTCAAATATGAATATTTTCTGGTTTCTTTAATCCTATTATGACAGTAAACTGAAATATCTTTGTGTTTTGGACATAAAAATACATTTGAGGAAGTCAACATGGGCTTTGGAAAATGTATCACCATTTTCTGACATTTTACGGGCCAAAACACGAATCGATTAATCGATTATCAAAATAATCGTTAGTTGCAGCCCTAATTTTAGTCTAAATATGCCAAGACGGATTACTTTTAATGTACACGCTTAATACAGCACTTGACAACTTTTAAATAAATAAACACAAGATTTGCTCGGCCTGTAGTGTAAATGCATAACAAACAGTTTCATTCAGTTGCACAAGTTGACTTTTGTAGATTAAAGCCATGTGATTATTCATTATCTAGACTTAATGGAAATTCTTCAGAATGCCTGTGCTTTTTTGGTTTGTACTGCTTTTTGCCAAATGTAATGTCTATGGAACTACTGGAATATCTCATTGAATTGTATTTTTGTTGGCTGCCAATCTTGGCTGTTTCAATATTATATATATATATATATATCGTAAAAGCCTAAACTGTCAACAGCTTCTTAGAATCAGCACTTAAATATGTCTGTTCCATACATAAATGCTGTTGCTAAATGTGTAGGTTTAATCTTATGTTCTATTTGTTGTAAATAATGTGGGTTTTACACAAGCTTGTATTGTTTTGAATTAATCACATGCATCCTGTCCAAGTTTCTATTATGTCAACATGAACCTTAAAGTATTTCTATGCCTCCTTTTTATTCACACTCCGCCGCAAACTGTTTACAGTGGGCCTAACACTAACACCGCCCCAATAACACACTAGCCTCGTTTGAGTAGGAGCCGTCTTGCTAAGACCTGCGCAATTATGACACAAAAATGCTTGCGTCAGCAAGACGCGTGTCATAATTGTGAACGTCTGAGCCTGACGGCTCTTGCTCAAACAAGGCTACTCGCAATCGGATGCAAAAAGTCTCTATAGGGTGGACTGGTGTGTCCTGGCCTTAAGAGAGGTTCAGGGACCTACAGGGTCGGGAGAATTGCACCTGCGTCCCGGATAAAACTGACAATTCACGATACACTCAAAAACTGAAGGAAAAAAAAAAAATCTAATCAAAACGTTTTTTCGGCTGCCCCATGACAGAACCCAACCTCTGTCTGTCTGTCTGTGTGAGTGAGAGAGAGAGAACAAGTGAAGGGAGAGGCAGAGATGCGCAGAGACAAACCGCAACGTCCTGAACCTATAAAGAAAGGTGCTGATGCAGGCAGCGCACAGGCGAGCGCCGCGGCATGGTGTCCGGAGCGCACCTTCTTTACACTTTCAACAATAGCAAAAATAAGAAAGCTGATGCAAAAGCTAGTGCGCCCCTGGAGCTTGGTACATACAGACTTAGCAGGCCCCATTGAGCAAACTTCCCGAGATGGATATAAGTATGCTATTTCATTCACAGATAATTTTTTCAGGGGCTGTGTCTGTTTACTTCCTTAAAACCAAAAGTGACACGACCCTAGCTACAAAGAAATTCCTTGCAGACAGTGCGCCTTATGGCAGGGTCAAGTGTATAAGATCAGATAATGGCACTGAATACACAAGCGATGTTTTTCAGTCACTCCTAAGGGAAAAGGGTATAAGACATGAAACGTCATGCCCATACTCTCCCCACCAAAATGGGACAGCCGAGAGACAGTGGAGAACCCTGTTTGAGATGGGAAGATGTCTCTTATTAGAGAAAGAGGTTACCAAAAGTATTGTGGCCTTTGCTGTACAACATGCTTCTCATGTTCGAAATAGATGTTACAATGACAGGACTGAAAACACCCCATATTTCATGTTAACAGGGAAGAAACCAAATCTGTCAAAAATGTGGGTGTTTGGATCCGACTGTTAACCTACAAACATGATGCAGTCACGTGCTATTTTGCTCAAAGAGTAAGTTCATATCAACTCTTGGTTAACTTTAAGAAATATACAAAGAAAACATGAAATATGATTTTAAAATGTTTATTATTTCACCAATGCGGCCCACTCAGCCAGTACATATTTGGATCTGAAAAAAAAAAAAAACATGTTAGTATTGCACTGCAGTTTAAGGCATATTTAAAAGTTTCAAATGTTTTTTTTTTAAAGTTACTCCGAGGAACTTTCAGTTTGTTCATTATTGCACCCCCATGTGGACAAAATCAGTAGTGTTTACTACGCCAGCTGTTCCTGGGTGAGCGTACCCATGACAAAGGCATTAAGAAAAACTATATAAAAAAATTGCATTCTTTGCACTGATGGTCTCATTTGCTGTTAATTAAACATTTTACAAAAGTTCCTAGTAGCACCTTTAAGCTATTTATTCGTTGTGTGAAAGCTGCATACAGTATGTATACCAATTTTATTTTCAGCCACTATACACCCGTCTAAAATGTTTCTCTTTACCAGCTTGATATTGTATATTATGTATTGTCGTTTTTGTTTCGACATCATTGCAAATGAGGGTCACACCTCAATGATATCTTGAGTATAAATAAAGGTTAAATAAAATAAATAAGCACCTGAACTGGACTCTACCACATGCTGTCACAGCGGTAGAGTCTGTTGATTCTCTGGATGTCCAGGTGACTGAGGTGCTTCCTCTGACCAA
Organism: Ammodytes dubius; assembly: GCA_026122265.1. Lineage (NCBI taxonomy): Eukaryota > Metazoa > Chordata > Actinopteri > Uranoscopiformes > Ammodytidae > Ammodytes > Ammodytes dubius. The sequence goes on along the minus strand of CM047528.1, from coordinate 1,556,676 downwards.
TGTTCACGCCCCTTTGCTTAGTCAATATCGTCGGACTGCCGTCTATACTGAAGAAATGCCTGCGGGAACAAAAGACACATTTCTAAATTCAACCTATGTTAGCTGGATAAAATGGATTTCTAATGTGTAATCTTGATGTATTTTATGCCCCCTGTAAAGCACTTTGAATGGCATTTACAATGAAGAAATAGCATACAGCTCTGGAAAAAAAATTAAGAGACCACTCCAAATGTTTAGTGTATCTTGTTTTACTATTTATAGGCATATGTTTGTAGAATAAATCCAAAATGTCAATTTTACTCAAACTACTGAAAATATTTCTACCAAATTCTACCCCAAAATTATTGTCGTTAAAGAGCATTTCCATTAAGTAATGAAGAGATGAAGATTAAGAAAAATCCAGACTGGTTTCTTAATTTATTCCAGAGCTCCATGTTAGCGGGATACATTGGATTTCTAACATCTAATCTTGATGTATTTAATGCCCCTGTAAAGCACTTTGAATGGCCTTGTGCTATACTAATACACTTGCCTTGCCTAAAAGACATAATGCCCAATAACATTAGGACTTACTTTCCGTAGTGCATTATGGAATCCGTGTCGTATGGCAGGTTTTGCATGTTCCCGTGTTTCACCTTGAAGTTCTTCGATTTCCCTTTAAAATCAGAAATGTAAAATGACGTCATCTTTAGAAGCAATGCAGACATGTTGAAAATACAACAGTATGTCTTTTTACTGCCTCCCACTCCCTTTCGATGTTGAAAGCGTGTCTGTTTTTTATTTATCCATCCATCTACTATTTTAACTTAGTTTTTTTATTGCTTACATGTTCAAAATAAGATAAAATACCTTGGATAAAATTTCTAAAAGTACCTGGGTATAATGGAGAATTAATATACGTAGGCATTCTCTCTTTACTTATTACCACTATCTTTTAGTAGAATCCAGTTTTACATTCATTTTGAGGTGGATGTGGTCGCATTAACTGTATGGATATAAATGATGTTTTTGTAGATACGAGTGTTAATGTATATATATTGCCGTTTACGTCTTTTAAAAAAATTAACCCGATTGATAGAAAAATAAAAAACAAAATGGTAGCCGAGTTGTTACCGTGTTTGATGTGTTCCCACTCCACGGAGACGTGTTGGTCTCGGTCGTCCCGTGTGTGTTCGTGGTGGATGCCCAGCGCGTGGATGACCTCGTGGCAGATGTTCCCCACGCTGCAGGACGGGCTGAAGAACAGCTTCTGGGCGCCGCCCTGAGCGCCAACGAACGACGCACAGCTGGACAGAGAGAGACAGATTTGATCAAAACACTTCATTTTACATGATTAAAAATGAAGTGCAGTTTTTATGTGTGAGATCAAAGAGAAATGTCACAATAAAACTAAAACGTCTAGTTTTTCCTCTTAGAATCAGCTCTATTGGCCAGGTTCAGGTAAACAAGGACTTTGGTAACCATTTGCTCTCAAGGAACAACATTCACTATGCAGCAATAAGCTCAGAATGTATAAAATTTAAAAAAAAAAAAAAAAAAAAAAAAAAAAAAGTGCAAGTGATTCTGTATGCACTGGGAAAAGAAATCCACGGACTATGTAAACTGGTATGGTGCTAGCAACGATGGGCCCACCTTTGTTTACATACCAGTGTAAAAACACTGACCCCACTAAAAATATTAAACACTTTTAAAAGCTATTTTGTAAGAGAAAGTAAATATCTCTATCTTACCCTCTGCCGGAGACAAAGTTGATGTAGTTGTACTGCGTGGTGTGTGGGATGAAGATGACGCACGTGACTTCAGAAATCATCTGTAAGGCAGCGTAGATATTGTCTCTTTGATGAGCTGTTTAGGAGGGAAAACAGAAAGGGGAAAAACCTGCTTCTTCACCTGTACCAATGTAAAGGGAGCGTGTCCATGTTCCCACAGCCCGTTTTGTGGCATACTTTTATATAGTCGAACAATTCAATAGAGAATGGTATTTCTGTGTGTGAGATTGGGTGTGTGTGTCACTCCCATTCCAACCTCTCCCTGTCCCCTAACCGTGTGTGTGTGCGTCCTAACTAACCACCCAGCTGTGATGCCTGAACCCAATCGCCAATTTCAGGAACATCGGGCTGTGGGACCAGAGGGATGACCCCAGTGTAACATCTATGTACATACAGTGTTCATAAATCAGGGGTCACATTTAAAGTATACCGCTACAACCCACCAAGCTCGTCACTTATGGCGAAAGGTACAACACCGTGTGCCCAAATGGACTCCACAGCATTCCTGTCCTCCTGTTAGTTAAGACAAGAAAATCAATAACCTTTATTGTCACTCGAAAGAAACTGAGGTTTCCCTCATTTACAGTGACAACGAGCACACACAATTACAAGGATAACATGTAAAAATCAGAGAAAAAATGATTATATATTAATTTAAATAAAATAAGAGCAAGAATATAAGATGAAATGCTAGTCAAGATGATTTTTTAATTGGTCAATACTAAAACCGTTAATATCTTTAAAATTATTATTTATAAGAACGGTAAACTGCAGGTTTACCAGACATGTAAATATTAGGGAAGAATGTTTCATAATAGTTATCTTAATGTTGAAGGTATGCTTAATAAATACTAGTAAAATTCAATAAAATAAAAAGTGTCAGCCATTAAAAGAGGTGCTCAGAGGAACTTTCCATATGTGTTAACTTATGCGCCCCCTTTGGTCAAAAGCAGTAGTCTTTTTACTACGCCAGCTGTTGTTCCTGGGTGAGCGTATACCCATGATAAGGCATTAAGAAAAGAAATATAAAAATAGCATTCTTTGCACCGATGATCTCACATGCTTTTACATGTCGTTTATGATCAGAGGAAAAATTTGACTGTTTTAGAAATATTTTAAAGCTCCTTTTAGCACCTTTAACGTTGAAATTATGCATCTTAAATACTAGTGAAATTCCACGGTAAAAGCAGAAATAAAAATAGTTCAGTCTCACCGGCATCAAAATGTCTCCTTCAACCACCGTGTCGTCATCAAGCTCTGGGACCGTGAACGTTTAAGATAAAAAACGTTACTGTACATCGAGTGAAAATGCATTTTTATACATTTGATCAGATAAGTTTACCTTCTAAGGTTTCTGCGCTGTCTTGCTGCTGCTCAGGAACTACAGAAATGTAAGAAATTTGAGTAACATAAGATTCTTTTTCTCCTTTTTTTTTTTTTTTTAAATAGCTTGCACATCATGCATCAAAAACCCCCCAAAGACATGTAAGGAATTTGAAACTACAAAAAAAATAAAAAAAATAAAAAAATACAGTGAGCACCAGTTACCTGTTGCATTACCCTTGCCATCTGAAAGAGAGAAATCTAGTTAATACTGGGGCCACTTTATACATTTAATAACCAGGATTTATGCTTTCATGTATAAAAATACACAGTACACAATCTATTCAAGGGGACTGCATCAACTGAAAATAATTAAGAACGTTTTTGTAAAACATCTTTCATATAACATATTCATCTGATTTATAAAGCGCGTTACAAATGACAAAAAAAGAAAAAAAAAAAAAGAAAAAAAAAAAATATAGTGAGCACCAGTTACCTGTTGCTTTACTAGTCGCATTACCCTCGTCACTTAAAGGGACGCCACCATCTGAAAGAGAGAAATCTAGTTAATACTGGGGCCACTTCATACATTTAATAACCAGGATTTATGCTTTCATGTATAAAAACACACAATCTACCTTTTAGAGTTGATGGTTGCCCTTACATTAGCAGAATTAAACTAAATGAATCTCTATACATCGTTGCAAATGACAAAAGTGCAAGAAAATGCATTGATCACAGACCTAGTTGTACTGGGGTAGTCGCATTATTCAAAGGGACTGCAAATAATTAAGAATGTTTTTGTAAAACATCTTTCATATAACATTCATCTGATTTATAAAGCACGTTACAAATTACAAAAAAAAAAAAGTTAAAAGCAAGTGTAAAAATGTGAGTTTTTTTTTTTTTTAAACATTTGAATAGAAATGGAATGAGCATAAAAACGGGGCGAAATTGACATTTTACAAAAAGCTGGAAAATAAATTAATGATTAAACACAAATATGAGAAAAACGTTTACTGTACATTGAATTAATGAATACATTTGATATATTTCAATAAGGTTTCCGCGCTGGCTTGCTGCTGCACATCACAACTACGACCTAAATACACATTTAAAAAAAAAAAAAAACACATTATTTTGAAAAACAAGAAAATAAATTCCAACTATTAAAACCCAATGATTACCAACCTGAGGCAGTCACATTACCCTCGTCACTTAAAGGGACGCCACCATCTGAAAGATAGAAATCTAGTTAATACTACGGGCCCTTTATACATTTAATAACCAGGATTTATGCGTTCATATAAAAAAAACACACAATCTACCTTTTAGAGTTGATGGTTGCCCTTACATTCGCAGAATTAAACTAAATGAATCTCTATACATCGTTGCAAATGACAAAAGTGCAAGAAACATGCATTGATCACAGACCTAGTTGTACTTGGGTAGTCGCATTATTGGTGGTAGTCGCATTATTGGTGTTATTCAAAGGGACTGCATCAACTGAAAATAATTAAAATGTTTTACAAAAACATCTTTCATATAACATATTCATCTGATTTATAAAGCACGTTACAAATGACAAAAAATAAATAAAATTTAGTGAGCACCAGTTACCTGCTGCTTTACTAGTCGCATTACCCTTGGCATTTAAAGGGACGCCACCAACTGAAAGAGAGAAATCTAGTTAATACTGGGGCCACTTTATACATTTAATAACCAGGATTTTCCTGGTGTTAATATGCATTGATCACAGACCTGAGGCAGGCATGTTAGTAGGCTTAACATGGGCATTCAAAATGGCTGCACCAACTGAAAAAAACATTTTTTTTTAAAAAGAAAGTTGTGAGTTTCATCATTTTGGGAAGGATTTCAAGTCATGTCAGTGTCAAAGGTTTTTTAATTGTCAGTTCTGATATATGCAAGACCTACATCAGAATGAAAATGGCGTTTATCTCTGGCCCACAGTGCAATAGGAACATTAAAAAGAATATAGAATTTAATAAGATAAACAAGCAATATTTACATTATGAATTCTAAATACTAAGTGCAAGGAATGTCATAGATAGATCATTTTTAAATGTGCAATGTGATGAAACAATATGTGCATATGCAGTCAACTGGATGTGTAGTCCAACCATGTACAAAACATCTCCCAGTCTACCTTAAGAGTCTCTGGCTTCTAGTGGCGCTCCATTGAATTGATGCTTAGATTACAATCGCACATATTAAAATAAAATAAAACACAAACCTTGCGCGTCACCGGTAGTGTTCCGAGTCATATTTAAGGGACACAACCAACTACAAAGAGAGAGAGAGAAAAAAACAAAAAAACAAGGCAAGTTCATTTCTATAGCACAATTCAGACACAATACCCATGACAAAAGGCATTAACAAAACTATATAAAAATAGCATTCTTTGCACTGATGGTCTCGTTTGCTGTTACATGTAACTTATCTTCGTCTGAGGAAAAATTAGACCGTTTCAGAAATATTTCAAAGTTCCTCGTAGCACCTTTAAACAGTATTTTAGCAGACTATGTCTTCAGTTTGAACGTGTCACTTTACCTGTGGAAATGCAGAGGACGACAAGGAGCCACATGGTGCCAGCAGGTGAATGTCTGACAAGCAGAATAAGCTGTGAACTCAAAGCTACTGCTGTCTTTTAACATGACCCAGCTACAATCAGGTGGGACCACTTTACATTGATTAGGCCACAACATTAATATAAAGCTTAAAACTGAGCTGTAGGGGGCACTGTGGGGGAAATAACTTAGTAAATTGGCTGTGTTGTACAAGCCCTACTAACGTCCTCCCTCCCACATAGCCTATCAACATGTATAAACTACATACTGCCTACTTAACCATCCATTGTGTATGCGAGGTTGGTCGGGACTCGGGACTGTTTACACTGAAGTATACAGAAGCAATAAAATAATTTTAAAAAATGAATGGAAGTTTCTCAAATCTGTCTCAGCTGAAGCAAGCAGCGCCCTCTGCTGGTTGTGAATGGAAGTGTAACAGTTTACAGCATCTGGTATTCCCAGGCAGTGTGTGTGTGTGTGTGTGTGTGTGTGTGTGTGTGTGTGTGTGTGTGTGTGTGTGTGTGTGTGTGTGTGTGTGTGTGTGTGTGTGTGTGTGTGTGTGTGTGTGTGTGTGTGTGTGTGTGTGTGTGTGTGTGTGTGTGTGTGTTTCACTTTGGGAGGAACTGGAAAGGACAGGTAATTGGTTCTTATCTTTGTTATAAATTTCTGGAATTTTTTACATGAATTGCCAATAACTCAACAACAAGGATACACAATAAAGGCGAGGTTGGACAACCTTGAATAATACCTCTTTTTATGTCAAAACGCCCTGTTGTTCCAAATGGTAGGGAAACTGAACTATTAATGTCTTTATATAGTAGTAGGTTAACTATATTAATCAACCTTTCTCCAAAACCAAAATACTCCAGTGTTTTTATAATAAAAGAATGTTCAACTGAACAAGCTTTGTAAATGTCCAAAAACAGAATCACTCCATATCTTGAATGAAATGTCTATAGTCCAATAAATCTAATACCAATCTTATATTATTATGTATGGATCTATCCCTGAGAAAACCAGATAGGGCGAAGATTGTCAATGTATCTCTTATCTTTACCTGGTTTGGGGATGAGAGTTATAAGTCCCTGTTTCATCGTAGGTGTAAGTGTCCCATTTCTCAAAATGTCATTTATGGCATCAAATAAAAAGCTTTTAATTTCCTCACAATTTTTTTTAAATAAAAATTAGAAGTCAAACCGTCTTGACCTGATGCCTTTCCTACTGCTATTCTCTTGACTGCTTCATCTAATTCTGATATTCTGATCTCGGACTCACACTTTCTTAAAAGCTAAATCTATCTGGGGGACACGTGACTTTATACTTTCTAGAAAAATATCTGAGTCAATGGTGGAAAACTCTGAAGAATAAAGTTTGGAGTAGAATTTATACATTTCTTCAGATATCTTTCTTTGATCTGTAGCATTCAATATCATTGACCATTAATGTATTTATCACCTTCTCTCCTGTCTCCTTTTCTCTAATCCACTAAATAAGAAGTATTTTTCCCCCTTCCTCTACCCATTTAGCCCGAGATCTAACATAAGCACCTTGGGCCTTTTTGATATATAAATGATCTAACTTGTTTTGTAGGCTTATGAAGTTACTTTTATCAGCATCAGATATTACAGTCTTGTTACAACAATCACTTATGTCCTGCACCAATTGAACTTCATATTGTTTTTGTTGTCTATTTTTTGCTTTACTATATTGTATCGAGAACTCTCTTACCTTAAATTTAAAAATTCCCATCTGCTGCTACAACTTTGTATACTCATGTCATTTTTTATTTGGTGCCATTCCTCCGTTCATTTAGACGTGCGGGAGGCCGCGTGTACCCCACACGCCCTGGTCATGCAAGGCGTTATGAGGAACACGCTCAGAGAGGTGGACCGGCGCGTCTATTTCGTGATACCGGGTTGGCCTACTACACCACTGTAGGCTATACTACTAATAATAATAGGCTAGATTGGATTTATAGGCCTAGCGCTTTTCTAGTAGCCTACTCAGAGCGCTATAGATGTGTCGAATAGACTAGTCAATTAAAATGTATAGGCATTAAAAAGTGCATCCCATGTAGGCCTATAACATTTCGGATTCTTCTCCTGTGAACTCATCTTGTGCAACATGAATTAAAACTAGGCTACCACAAATGTCAAGTTACCTTGAAAATAACTTTTTTTCTCTTTCCCGGTGGCCTTATAATTGACATGATCGGGGGTCTGGTTTGATTCGCTATATTTACAAATATGATATTCATATGCATCTGGCAGACAGTCCTATGAAACACAAAATAATCACATTAGGCTATTTAAATCACACTAATTTAAAAAAAAAAATACATTTGTTTTTATCATTAATGTTAATAGACCTTCAAAGCAGGGAAGTCGGATATGTTGGATTTTGGGTTGATGCAGGCAAATCTGAAGAGAAAGATGAAAAAATAAGAAGCCTATAAAAAAGTAGGCTAACAACTGAGGATAACGATTCTGGTCTATATATTTTAGAAATATTATTCCAAATAGGCTATATTCACCTATGGGGAAAAGGAAAGTTAAAAGTAGGCCTGTAAACAAAATGAGGCTATGATGAACATTAACAGCTCCAATGACAGAAACTGAGCTAACGGTTAGGCCAGTTATATCCGTTAACGTCAATGCTTACATTAACTAATGGATTTCCACTTTGCAAACAACCACAATATTTAGTTAGACTCTGCTGCCATCCTGTGTCCGATATGTGAAGTGCAGCTACAACAAATTACTCGTGAGAAGAAAAATTAATTAATACACACTTCTACATTTTTTATTTCTGGCTTTATTATTTCTCAAGCACAATGTACAAGCTTTTACACTTTTTTTTTTTGCCATTTGATAGCTACAGAAAGGTTGGCAAAAAAAAATCTTTTCCACAAGTAAATCTCGATATGACTGTTAAAAACTGTATATAAAAAGACCCCAAAAACTGTACATCAATTAACATAACTACATGTATATATTATATATATGTATATATACTGCATCCGAGTGTACAGCCATGTCTATACTGTTGGTAAATTAAGAACAATATACAATGATAACATTCAATCCACCTGTAATGGCTTTTTTCTACAGCAAAGTGTCAATCATCAGACAGGACAGTAGTTCAGTGCAGGGGGGTGGGGGGGGGGGGGGGGAGCTGACAACAATACACCAATCTCTCTCATTTTATCTTTCATACATACATATTGTCCAGTGTTGATTTGTGCTAATACTTTTCTTCTACATAATTAAGACACACCATCAAATCCAGAAAAGTAAAAAAAAAAATTCTAACTTACTTACAAAAAGTACGGATAAATTAAACAAAAGGAAAATAAGCCATAGTAAGTGTAACTCTGGCTATTAGTTTTTGTCATAATGATAATGGTCCTAAAGAAAGATGCCTTTAAGTACCAACATTCAATCATAAACACAATAAAAGCTATGTGTGTTTGTGTTCATCCCAATATTTCTGTTCAGATGTGGTCTATTAGTTATTCGATAGAATGGGCGTCTATGAACACTGAAATGTATTGATTTTTTCTATCTCTAATTTGTACATTCAGTAGAGGAACAGGTCTTTTTGTACTATCCGCCCATAAAGACAGTTTAACTTTGATTTTGCAGAGGTTGTGACATTGTAAAAATAACCTTTTGCTTTTCTGTCTATTTGAGATAAGTAGAAAAAATTTTGATACATTGAAATAAAATGGAAATATACACATAAATATTCAAGAAAAAGTTCCAGTTTGTAACATTGACGGGAGTGCAGTTAAAGAAACACCTCGCTCGAGACAGATATCTTTTTCCAGTGTGCTTTGACCACAGAGTGACACCTTAGCTGTGTTCGAAAAGCCCTACTAACGTCCTCCCTCCTACATAGGCCTACTCAACATGTATATACTCCATACTGTCTACTTAACCATCCATTGTGTATGCGAGGTTCGCCGGAGCATTTACAATTAAACTGACTTATACAGAAGCAATAAAGAACAATTAAAAAAAACATCTGTTTCGTTTGAAAAGACGCAATGCATTGTGGGGCGGCAGAGTAGGAAAAGTAAAGGGCAATTTCCCCTACACAAACTCGCATATCACACAACCACACAACCATACTCAAATTGGCGTCAACATTAGTACGAGTAGCACGTTAGTAGGTCTTTTCAAACACAGAGGAATTTTACAAAATATACTAAAAAAGAAACAGTAAAAACATGATATTTTCAGAGACATAAGCCCTCCTGGACATACAGTGTATAAAACATTTGGAATAGAAACAATAAAAAAACATATTAAACATAAATCATATTGATCTGTTTTGGTTCAGTAGTGGATTTGTTCATTGATAATTGTATGCTGTTTGTTCTAGAATAGCTCTTATTGGACAGTATGACTTGAGTACATTCATCTTATCACTCACTCACTCTCTCTTAAGCCATGCGTCCATCCATTATTTCATTTTGTTTTGTACAATCGGAATAAATGCAGAAGCAAAGAGAGAAACTAGCACAAGGCACCTAATGTGGTTTACAGCAGCTACGAGTTATGTCTAGCAGCAAGGCTTTGGTTTAGTAGAAGAAGTGCTATTGAAAGTCAAATCAAACTGTCTACTGTCACAATGGTGGATGGATGGAGTTTTGCAGGGCCAGAGGGAGGGTCGATAGATGGCCCATCGGATGGGGGGATGGAGGAAGCTAGAAAGAAAGAGGGAAAGCATTGGAAGAAAAAGAAAGTGTAAAAGCAGAGTTCAAGACTGCGCAGCCAAGGGGAGAATCTCAGGCGAGCATTAGCACTGGACCTGCAAACTACACGCCTTTTTAAAGCTACAGTGCGTAACTTCTGTCCCACCCCATTAAGAATTCTGATTAATAACAACAACACTGTCTGTCGGCGCATCTACATGAGGTGAAGCCATGGGTGGTTAAATGTATCATAATGATTTTCTCTATATAAGGCATCACGTCTGGGGCACTTGTGCTAAAATAGTATGAAATCAAATCCTATTTCAACAGTAATTATTTAAATTTCCCTGTCTATTTAGCCTATTCTTTCTGATATTGTGCATTAACCCCCCCACACTACGGTATATCTATCAATGTTAGAAGCAAGATATTTCGCAAGTTTTCTTTGGTAGATTCTCTCTGTGGAAGATTATGTATTTACACGGTGACATTAAGGCATTAATAAAAAAACAGCTAGACAGCCTTTACAAAAAAAAACTATGTCATCACTAAAACACTAGTCTTTGTCTATAGCATTCTAGATGAATAGACATATGAAGGTCTACTGTTTAAAGTGCTGGACAGACAAGAGCGATATGCAGTGATAGATTGAAACAGCTACACACACTTAAAAACGCTGCTCTACCTACGTGTGAGTTGGAAAGGCTCCAGTGTTGGTTGTGGAGCTAGAGTTGGTAATTTTTTTTTCTTTTTAAAAGGACTGTTAAAGCTGGGGTATATGATTTGGGAGAAAAACAGCAGTTGGGATAGAGATTCGAATCCAAATATCTCAACTGCTCCACTTGTTCTCTTTGGTCCCTCCCTGACACGCTCTACACCAACAACGTCGTGTGAATGGACAGTCCCAGCAGCTAATAAGAACAGAGAATTGGATTTTTTTTTTCTTTTTTTTAAAGAATTGGAGACTCGCTCTGATTGGTCAAAGTGTACTGCTCATGTTCACTTCGACCAACCAGAAATCATATACCTCAGCTTTAACCAGGACCAACTTTAGATGGACTAACCCAACACTTCAAGCCTTTACCGCGTCACTCCACTACGCCTGCTTACAGTGTGGTAGGAACCAGAGTCCTACGGAGTGTTGCGGAAAAAGATGTTGGCAAACAAGCAACACCAGTTATGCCTAAAGAGAAGACAGACAGACAGACAGACAGACAGACAGACAGACAGACAGACAGACACACAGAAACACATACAGACAGACAGAGAGAGACAGAGTGAGAGAAAGGGGATGGTAGGAATGTAGATAAAATAGAAATGCTCAAGCTGGCGTAAACACTGTCCTTAGCAGCAGCAGCAGCAGCAGCGGCACCATACCAGTCACAACACATTATGATTAGCGCCATAATTGTAACAAAATAATAGAATTAAATTAAAAAGTACACTTCAGCTGCAGGCAGACGTAAAGGGCCAGTGCACATATTTACAGTGTGGAACAATTTGTTTTTTTTTAAGAACGCAAAGCTCTTGATTGTGTGTGTGTGTGTGTGTGTGTGTGTGTGTGTGGTGTGTGTGTGTGTGTGTGTGTGTGTGTGTGTGTGTGTGTGTGTGTGTGTTTATGTGTGGTGACATCAATAAACTGAGCCCTTTGCATGTGGTGGTGGCAGCGGGGAGCCTGGCCTTGTGTGTGTGTGTGTGTGTGCGTGTGTGTGTGTGTGTGTGTGTGTGTGTGTGTGTGTGTGTGTGTGTGTGTGTGTGTGTGTGTGTGTGTGAGTTGTTTCTAAGAGCCGTCCCCCTGTGCTTGTGAAGGTCACTTGCATACTAATCCTTTACAAATGGATTACAGTTGCTATCGGAGACAGTGTCGGCCATTTGTCTCCCAGCAAAGTAACACAGATAAGTCACTTTTAGTTACTTTCCCAGCTGTGCGAGCGCTGACTTGGTCGCCTTAGCAGCAGCCTAATATGAGATCATTTCTCAGTTTTTGGGTAATAAACGCCGATAATGTAGTAACTTATCAATGACGTAATAACATTTCTGAACAAACAAGGTGATCACTTTTTGCCCATTACGTAATATTAGCTATTACATTATTGGCTGGTTGCAATAGTAAAGGTTATTGTCATGGAAGTGTGATACTGTGTAGCCATTACATACAAATGAAATGTTTCAATCTAAAGTGATTTAAGTGTGTTATCACATTATCGGCTATAGGATTTCTTAAAACCCTGGCTGCTACACTCCTGTCATTCAGTTCAACTCCTAGTTGATGATGCCATTGTATCAAGTTATAAGAATAGAACAGAGAGAAAAAATAAAATCAGACTGAAGTCTCTGGCCCCGCCCCGTTGCTGTGGGCGTGTCCCTGCTTTGAGTGACAGGAGCCGAGGAGGGGGGTGAAGGTGCAGTAGTCTGGTGCTCTCTGCCAGCGTGTGAACATGACTTTCTTCTGGTTTCTAAAGGGTGCAGACCTGCGGTTGGGAGCGCTCCTTTGTGTGCCCGAGCCTCTCCGGCGGCCGGCAGCCACGGGCGGGGCGTGGAGTGACGCCATGGGGGTGAACTCAGACAGCTGGCCCTTGTACAGTTTATCTGCATTCTGTGTCAGGGTCAAGAGGAAGAGACAAGGTGGAGACAAGGGTTACTATTGAGTGGTAGGTCACAGAGGCAAAGAGAGGGACATGCAATGGAGGAGACATTGTTTTCCCAGCCGGCCATAATTCAAACTAAGCGTAGAGCATATACAGTATAAATATTTTGGCTACATTTGTCTACTTAAAGTCCTCTAGTTTTTCATAATTAAATCCTAAAAATACAGATGCAATTATATTCTATTCTAACTATCCTAAATATAATTTTGAGATCTAAAGGCCAAATGAACTACTGCACAGGACCACTTAACACCTGTTAGTAACCTGAACCTGGACACAATTTAACTCAATTATTTACATCATTGAATTGCATTGCCTCTAATCTGATTGGCCGGCTGTGAGGATAATGTCCCGCCCCCACTCTTTATAGACACAAGCGATGCAACCCAATAGTCACCTCATAGGGAATACATACTGTTTCACCATACAACACCATAACAGAGCAAACCAAAACATGCAAACGGCTACAAGACATAGACACGTGCATGTAGGTTTAGTCCCACTGTGAGTGAAGGCCTTTGGGGCAGCTGCAATGCTCAACACTGGCACTAGATGGCACCAGATCTCCATGGAAAAAGAATGCAAGGGCTTTATACCATACCTGAAGAATGTGTTATGTTTGACTCACCGAACTTTGAAGACCCACACACACACACACACACACACACACACACACACTCGCACACACACACACACACACACACACACACACACGCACTAGAACCCATTTGTTAGTCGTGCACAACTGGACGAAAAATAAAGTCCAATCTGTGAAACCACACACCACTGCAAAGTGAACCCCATCACTGCAGAAGGTTAACATCAACCCACCGTTACACACCGACCAGTCACACACACACACACACACACACACACAACACAATGGAGTGCTTTACCGTGCTGAAGCCCTCTAGTTTTCCGTGTTAGCTACTCCATCTAGTAAGGAGTCAGAGCGGTAGTAGGCCATGGCCTGCTCATACTCTCTATCATTCCTCAAACGCTGTGGACACACACACACACACACACACACACACACACACACACACACACACACACACACACACCACACACACACACACACACACACACACACACACACACACACACACACACACACACACACACACACACACACATTCAGAGACAAACACAACAAAGGGGATGACGACATACAGTACACCTAAAAATACACATTGGTCCGACTTTGGTGTTGTGCAAAAAACAGTCACAAAAAGCCACGCATCACACTTCACATTAACATTGACACCACAGGCAGTGGAACCCAATGTGAGCTCTGCTGTGGGAATGCAGATGGACTGTCATGCAATCAGACAAAGACCAAATGAAACAATAAACATAGAAATAAAGAGTCTCTTAACAGGATTCTTTCTATACAAGTCGGAGGCAGGAGGAAAGGCAGAGGGTGTCACCTCTAAGGAGGGCGGGGTTAGAAACTCATTCTGCTGGAAGTTTGAGACAGCATAAAGATGGTGGAGGGCTCGGAGGCAAGGCCGCGACGTTTAGTCTGACGGAGGGAGAAGGAAGGAGGAGGGAGGGATGGGAGGGAGAAGGAAGGAGGAGGAGGGAGAAAGGGAAAGAGGTAAAGTGAAGAGGATTAGTCACAGCCATTCAAAGGAAATCAAAAGCAAAAAGTCCACATTTCAGCTTGGGTGGTGGTAGGATGGCCTACAGAAAAGGTGGCCGACCAGTAACCATGAGGTCGCTGGTTCGATCCCCGGCACCGGACAGGAGGGTGTTAGTAGTAAAACTAGTAGTGGCTGGTATTACGTCTATGGTGCCCTTCATCTCTTGAGCAAGGCACTTAACCTGAAAACTGCTCCAGGGGCGCTGTACTATGTCTGACCCTGCGCTTTGACCACCTCCGAAATGTGTTAACTTGAGAGGGGGATATGCGGAAAGACAAATTTCAATTGTAACCATTGACTAATAGAGTAAGTTAGCTTTCATGAGGTGGGTTAAACTACAGCTGGGTTAGGTGAAGGGAAAAGGAGCGTTTAAGAGGTGTAGAAAAACATATAGAAGGGTGTTCATGTCATTAAGGAGCACACGCTCATATCTCCACTGCAAACAGTTCAAAAACACACATTAAAAAGGTTGAGTAAGCAATTCTGGAGAACGCTTGTTGTCAAAACCAGTGGTATTGGATCAAGGCGAGATATTCACTGATATTGTTGAAAAAAAGTGATTTTGACAACAAGCATTCTCCAGGATCGCTGACTCCACCTTTAAACAGGGTACACCTAATTGTACATAACTGATGTCTTGTTAGATTTTTTCTCTACTGCAATCCAGAAAGGGTGATGTCACCAAAACAACTGAACCAACTAGAAAGTACAGTTTAAAAATACAAGTGTGCTGGAAATCCCCAAAGGTTTCCATGTAATAAGATAAGTGCTGTGTCTCTCTAAATGGTTAGTTCCTGCTAAAAGAATTACTAACAAAACATAGTAGAACAGCCTAGAACAGTGTCTGCAGAAGAGGGCAGAAAATAGCTGTAATGGCCGCATTTATCAATCTCTATTTATACAATATTTTGAAAGTAAGTTGCTAAAAATACATACACCCTCTTTCTCTTTTTATTGTACTTTTTGATTTTAGAAAAAAAAGAGCACTGCAACCAGACAGAGAGCAGAAGCAGACAGCAGGCTGGCTGACTTACATCCAACACAGCAGGGACGTAGCCAAAGCCGGCATACATCTGGTGACCCCCAACAGGCATCAAGTTAGACAGTTGAAACACTGTTGTTTTTCCAGTTATTAAATAATATTATATGGTTATCTTTTAATAGGGATACAGCAATTTATTTAAAGGAAAAATAGCACAAAAAAAAACATTTCGGTAATTGTCCAAATAGATTAAAATTATGATTTTTTTTTTTTTTTAAATTTTTGATCAATAATACTGTAGCAACCAGCTTCAAAGATGGTCGAATAGAAATATTTATTTTATTTTAATATAGTATTCACATGAACTTATTATTGTTCTTCATTGGTATAGTGCCTTGCAGGAATTTAAAAAACGTAAATGTTCAATGTTAAATAAATAATTTTAGATTTGTAATTGAGAAAAAAAAAAACTATTTATTTATGCAATGGTGAATTTTTTTTCAAAATAAATGAAAAATCGCGGGGAGGGGGGGGGGACATTGCTATGTATCCTGCCTTCTTCCAATAATCAACAATTAATAATAATTACTTATAATTTACAGTTTCACTTCCGGGGCCAATACTGTTTCATTTTGGTGCATCCCTTATCTATACACTGAAAGTCTCGATACCATAGAAATAGCATTTGTTTGTTGGTAAACACACACGCTACATAAGCACTCCACCTTACCTGTATGCGTTCAGTAGTGGTTGGATAAAGTGTTCTCATGATGACCTTTTTCACTACATCAGGCAACTAGACTGGCTGCTATCAGGAGGATTATACTCAGCCAGGCCGGACCACTGGACAACATCTGCATAAACACATAGTACATCCGCTGGTAGTTGAGGAAGGGCCTGCAAGCACAAGACAAGCATGTCAATAGGGAAGCTAGTCAATGCACTTTAAAAAAAGGTGCAGTCAGCCATTCTGGAGAACTGTGCGTTGTCTGTGACAATCTCCTCAAGATCCTCTACAAATGTGTGTGTGTGTGAGCTGAAAAAAAAACTTTGGTTGCACATATACAGAGCCTAGGCTGTCTGTGTATTAACACCAGATTATTTTTCAACACACACACACGCACGTACACACACACACACACACACCACACACACACACAACACACACAAAGCACACTCCAGGATTGCTGACTCCTCCTTTAATACACTTTTAACATTTAAAAAGATATGTTCTTAATCTCACCATATGATTCCGCCCCACAGTAGAGAGAAGACCACAAAGAAAATGAGCGAGCCCCAGATGACAAAATGGTTGATCCAGGTCCAGTAATGAGTGTCTAGAGCCAGCTACAAGAGAGAGAGAAAGACAGAGAGAGATAGAGAGAGAGATAGAGGCCAGAGATGAGAGAGGGAGAAGGCTGCCTTGGAACTGTCAAATTTCATAGCTCACTTTAATGATGCCGGTGAGGCCTAATCCGCTCTCGCATGGTGGCTGCTTGTGAGTGCGGAGGCTGTACAGACAGTGTGCGTGCGTGTGTGTGTGTGTGTGTGTGTGTGTGTGTGTGTGTGTGTGGTGTGTGTGTGTGTGTGTGTGTGTGTGTGTGTGTGTGTGTGTGTGTGTGTGTGTGTGTGTGTGTGTGTGTGTGTGTGTGTGTGTGTGTGTGGATCACCTTGAATGTAACAGTGAAGACAAGCACAGTGAAGATCAGTGTCCCGAATGTCCAGTTTCCAAACATCTGCAGAGGCAAAGTGAGCACAGCTGTCTTCAGTGACACGTTTCAATACATTCACATTGATTTGCCATTTAACGGTCAAATACAGGATACCTAGTATGTTCTTATACAATGTAACAGAACTAGATCATTTATTGAATATTCTCTTGGCTATCATTAAATAAATGCTTCAATATCTTCTATACATCTATGTAGGGTAATGTTAATAATGTGACATACAGTATGTAGCGTTTAGAAAATGAACAAGTAATAATTAGGGATGTTAGTTGCCAGGACAGCAAACTCAGCTGCCATCTGCAAGTGTTAAATCCATGAGAGGTGATATATGTCATAAAGACAAAAGCATGAAAATGAATCAAAAGAGAAATTAAATATGTGCTGGTTGTTATGTCGACATGGTACTGTAATGAGTTAGCACAGACGTACGTTAAAATAGACAAATAGACTGGCTGGTTTTGCTTTTTTTTTTGACTTGTTAGTGCCTAAGATTTTTTTTATAAAAATCTAAATTCTTTTCAGACTTATTTTGATAAATTGCATTAGGAAGAAAAATTGAAGGAGAAAATGATAGCAGCCAATATGGTCATAACGTCACAATGTTTCAGTTTGTAATGTTATAAAATGATTCTTACTTTATTGGTTGGCTACAAACATAAAAATGTAACTGGTGGTTTTGAGCTTTGGTCCATCTACATACCAGGACACTTTCCTTGTCAAATCTACATAGTAGTTGACATTCATTTGGCAGCAAAGAACAACTCCTATAGTAGTGCTCACTGTTAACGGAATACACACAGACGCAAAGCACTTCATTCGTTTTTTCACAAGCAAATGTGACAATGTCCTTCTACTCTTAAAGGAGCGCTATCAACTGAGTGAGAATTAGATCAGAACGATGGCTAAATGTCTCAAATGTCCTGTAATGGAAGCAGGAGTGCATCTAGTTCTACACACACACACACACACACACACACACACACATACAACTCACACACAATGAATAGTTAAAGCTACAGTGCGTACATTTTTCATTTAAATGAATGTTACGTTCAAGCCATCGCCGAATGAGTTGACAAAGTTAGCTCCACGAAACTTGCTCGCGTTTTCAAACGGGTAACGCACCCTTGACACTGGCGCACACAAAATGTTTCAGTGGTTGATTCTACTGCTAAGAGAAAAACCTGGACGTACAGCAGAAGGGATAAAATCCATGCGCTATCACCGAAGGCTTACCTCATGTAGATGCACCCACAGTGTTCTTGTAATTACTCAGAATTCCTCACGGGGGCGACAGGAGTTACGCACTATAGCTTTAATAGATGTATAAACACCCGGATACACATGGGAATGGGTCTAGCAAAAGGAAGGGTGGCTAAACAACAGCTCTACAGTGGATGTGTGTACAGCAAGCGCTACAAGGGCTGGACATGTGATGAACTGTCAATGGAGTATGGGTGGTTTGGTTGGTACCAGGTCGTGGAACCTGAAAAGCTAAACTAGGGGCCGAGATGACAAAGAGACAGGGACAGGCTTACCATCTGTGTGTTGGTTGTCATTAGCTGGGAGGAGGAAAGAGAAGCAAAACAGAAAAGGCAACACAAATGTAAGAGGAGAGAGGAAAGAAGAGGAGAAGGCCAGCAGAAGAAAAATCATAGTGAAAAAAACAAACAATAATAGTCATGTGGCTAGAGAAGAAATTCATTCATAAATCATAAAGAAAAAATTAAAAGGTGGAGTTAGCTACGGAGAATGCATTGTCAGTGAATACCCTCTTTAAGATCCAGTGGTAATACACAACCTAGGCTCTGTAAAGGAGCATGTTGCCAGCTATGGTGGGTCCCCTTTGTTTACATACCGGTTTACATAGCCTAGGCTGTGTATTAACACCCCATTTTGTTTTCAGTGCACACACAGTACATACAGGTATCATGGTAAATGGTAAATGGACTTGACTTATATAGCGCTTTTCTAGCCGATTTTCTCAGCCCCAAAGCTCTTTACATATCTTACCACATTCACCCATTCATACACACACTCATACACCGATGGCAGATGATGGCACCGATCATCGTGGTAGTAAGGAGATATTCACTGATTTTGAAAAAAAAAAAGATTTTGACAACAAGCGTTCTCCAGAATGGCTAACTCCACCTTTAAAGCAACTGAAAAGCAAAGTCCAAAAAGGTCGGTGGAGGTTTGTGTCACGCGTAGCTTGAGAATGAAAGGAAACAAATAGAGAAACACAGAGGAAGATTGGTAGAACCACCGGCCATGCTGTCGTGGCGTGGATGTTAATGGAAGAATGTCTTTTAGTTTTACTCTGAGATTTTAACCAACAAAGAAAAATTATCATTGACACAAAAAATGACAAGCAGCAAATAATATAGAAAAACTGCATTTTGACGAACTATGATAGAAGAAAATCCCAAACAAAAAAGTGTTCTTTCAACTACACAGCCAACAGTTCAATATTAATCAAACTTATTCAAAAAATTGGAGAAATATCCAACTGTTATGCGTCCCTTAGCAGCCTGTGAATACTGTTAAAGGAGAAGTAAGTGATATTTGTTTGTTAATATAAGAGTTAAATCTCTCTATATTCATACAGCGATGACTTAAACAGTATGCACAGTTCATAACACAAGTCTCCTAGTCATTCAGCTTTGCAGTAATTGCCAGATAAAATTGTGAGTATCCTGCTCATTTTTATCCAATCAGGAGACAGAGCTATAAAGAGGCGGGGTCTCTGTGCCCCATGAACGATGACTCGCTGCTCTCCATCGCGGCACTATCTGATGAAGACGGCTGTGTGTTCATGTGGTGGTGACGTAGGGACGAGGGGAGGGGACTGCTAACTGTAGTCACTGACTGGAAGTTAGCTAAAAGGATCATATAACTTACTGAACCTTTACTTTGAAAGATGTGGTGTACAGTACATTTCGTCAATGACACAAATATATTCAAGAATTTCAAAATAAAATCCCCTTGACTTGACCCCTTGAATGAAAGTGTGTGTGATAGAGACAGCGGGTGTTACCTGTCCGTTGCTGGTGAAGGTGGTGTTGTCAAAGAGGAAGTAAGCACCAAAGAACATGACCATTGCATCATACACGCCCAGCAGAGTCCAGTATATAAAGATGGGCCATCGCAGCAAAGAGTTCTTAGCTATGTCTCTGTACAACACAAACACAAGATCATGTCATGTGAGTGAGTGACTACACATTTACTCGTCAATACTGCATTAGCTGCCTTTGGGAGGGGGGGGGGGGGACCGTCCTTAACCGGTAATGGCTGTAATGAGATATTTTAACTTGATTTAGCGTAGCATTCATAGGCAATCATTCATGTTAATTCATATAGGCACATATACAAACACTTGAATACTAAGTGATCTGAGCCATTTGTGTAGTCTCAAAAGTTTGTGACAAAGGACAATACACATCCGGTGAACTTTTTGAGGAGAAAAAGGATGAATTTAGACTAAGAATGCATTAGGGAAAATGTCTTCTTGTAATGTAATGTATGACATAAGCATTCATCACACACACACACACACACACACACACACACACACACAAACACACACACACACACACACACACGACACTTCACACACACACACACACACACACACACACACTACCACCACACAGCACGCACACACACACAGATGTAGCCTTTGTACATAGTTAGATAGCCACTGACTATCAGTGTGGGTCTTTCTTCAGGATGTCCATGTGATGTGCTGCTCTATCAGACTGTACAGCAGGATGGGCAGAGACGTGAAGTGATGTTGTACAGGGTCAAGTAGGCTGTATGTACAGAGGCTATAGGGACACAGTATTGGATTTATAATTGTACTGTGTGTGTGTGTGTGGTGTGTGTGTGTGTGAGTGAGTCTACCTGTTGTGAGAAGCACAAGAAAAACTGGTAGAGGAACTGGGGGAAGATGAAACAGACATTCTGGGAAAAAAAAAAAAAAAAAAAAAACGTGAGAATAATATGATCAATTGACAGAAATCTAAAAAACGTATTTAACCTTAATTAATTGATTTTAATAATACTTTAATAATACCTTGTAGAAAAAGTATTGCACCAGTTCAGAGATGCGTATGTAGTAATAGTGACCGTGGACCAGGAGTATCTTCTTGAGGTGTTTGAACTTTGGGATGGCGTAGTCGCTGTTCCTCACTGCCTGACGACCCTCCTTACCCATGATACCTGCACAGACAAATAACAGCGTTTTGTCCAAAGAGTAGAGGGGCGCTAAATTCACCACAACACCGTATTTCCTCATTACTTAGTAGTGCAGGACTGACAAAAACGGTGGCAGTACCAACCGATGCCGACGTGAGCCTCTAGGATCATGCTGACATCATTGGCTCCGTCTCCTATGGCCAGTGTGATTGGATGCTCCTTGGAGGCTTTGATCATCTTCACTATCTAAAAATACAAAAAAAGTCACATCATACCCACCACTCTTTATAGCATAATAGGATGCATTCCAATACCCATATTTAGTATGGGGGAAAAAAAGATTTGGGATGTCCCGATTCTTGTAGCCAGATTTAGTATGGTTAGAAAGACCCGGATGTCTACTACATCCTGGTCGAGATTTTTAGTGTTGAAAACAGCATGCTATTTGGGGCGATTCTGACCCACAATCTAGTGTGCTCCCGGAAGTAACATCACATCGACGGAGCCTCCGTATGAAAACAAACGTGGATGCGACAGATATAAAAAGCAAGAGGCAAGATCAAGGCGCAATGTTATGATGAAATCAATAAGTAAAAGAATGTCCCAAGTGTATGTAGCTGAGTCAATTTGTTGCCTATTTTATTTTATTGTTGTGAACATTCTCAAAATCTGTATGTGTTATTTTTTTGTCATGAAACCAGTTATATATCAGTTTATATCGCTATTTCTATGATGAGTAATGTTTTCATAGTTCCGAGTTACTCTGCAGCAAGGGGGGTCTTAATTAACGTTGCACACAGCAAGACACATGGGTGACGTCATTGCTTTTTCCCGGCAAAAGATTGGAGAACTTTTGTCAGGGTAAGATGTGTTTGTTGCTCTCTCCCGTTTCTTGCTAACTTAGCATGTATAAGTAATTTAATCTTGACGAAATTGTATGTAATGTTTTGCAAGAGGTCTACTTATAAGTTGTTGCTAAGGAAACGTTTCTAATGTCCGTTAAATGGTCCGCTATTTTATTTAATTATTTGCATATCGTTTGGTCTGTTTAAAGGGAATAGCGTATTCTAATTGTGCCCTCCGCTGCTCTTTTATAGGTATGTTGCATTGTTAAAACATTTTCTTGTAATAATTGTTTATGCTTATAAGAAGAACTACATTGAATGTTAAATTCATTTCTTTTGGTTATTTATTTTAAAGAGAATTTATTTTATTCACAGTGTTAATGTTTATTTTATTAGACACAAAAAAAGATTGGAGAACTTTTGTCAGGGGGACTAACAGAGAGAGAGAACCTACCTGCCTGTGTGTATTCTAATTGTGCCCTCCGCTGCTCTTTTATAGAAAAATAAATGTGCAGATCCTGAAGCCTGGCATTGTGGTATTCGTCATTGAGCAACCATTCTACAGCCGTTACATGTATGCCTACTGCATCCTAACTAGATTATTTTTTATGTTCAGATGTAGTATGTAGAATAGAAAAAGAAAGACTTGGAACGCAGGGTTAATAATGTATCAGCACACTACCAAAAACTACTTGTGCTGTCCACAGTAGTCTTTGTACCTGTGCTTTCTGGAGTGGTGCCATGCGACAGCAGAGCACGGCGCTGCAGTTGCGGCAGATTTCCAGGAAGATCTCCTTGTAGTTGCCCGAGTTTGACTCCTCCTGAGTGGGCCTGAGCACCGCCGAGAGGGTGGCTCCATCGATGATCAGACCGTAGTCCGGACAGTCACCTGATAAACTGGGAAAAAATAAAAACGCTAATATTTTAAAACACGTTAAATCCAAAGCCTGTACAGCAGCTGCTTGATGGTAAACATTTAAGGCCGTGGCTGTGTTCCAAACGGCCTACTAACAACCCCCATACTACATACTCGACATGTATACACTTCATACTGTCGACTTAACGTTCGATTGCGTACGCAAGGTTCGTCAGACCGTTGACACTGAAGTATACAGAAGCAATAAAAAAAATAAACTTCTGTGTTGTTTGAAAAGACGCAATGCATTGTGGGGCCGGTTGAGTAGGAGGAGTAGAATCGATCCATACACAAAATCTTTCCCGGAAGTAAGTTCGCATCTGGGCATTTCTCGCCTACACAAACTCGCATACACAACCACAACATACTCAAATTGACGTGGAAGTTAGTATGAGTAGGACGTTAGTAGGCCGTTTCAGAACACAGCCACCGTCTCTCTCCTATAGACCCACCCAGAGAAGGAGTCCCTGGTCATGCCTGCTTGCTGCCTTAGGACAGTCCTACTCAGCTCAAACAGCACGTCATGGAGGCTCTGCTCCTCTGTGCGTTTGGTGGTGAGCTCCAGGATCTGTGTGTTGCGGTGGAAGAGCTTGCTAGCGTAGCACGTAGCGGCGGCGGTCTCCATCTTGTCCCCCGTCAGCACCCACACCTTCATGCCCGCCTTGTGGAGAGACTCGATGGTGTCCGCAGCCTTCTCCTGGAGCCTGGGCAAGTCGGAAAACATGTGGTGGACTTTAAATCTTATTACATATATAAAAAAATACACAGATCTTTTTTTTTTTCGTTGTTATTCAGATGTCTACAGCCACATCCTCCACCAACAACTAGAGACCAACTAGGTCGTACAAAAGCTTTGTCTATCCAGAATGGGATTTTTAATTGCTAATTATTATTTTTTTTTTTAAAGGTATGGAATAAGGAGATAGCCCCCTTCTTCGATATGTGGCTCATGGAGTTCTCTAGCACTCTATGTATATGGAGAGAATCCATTATGAGATTTCAGGAAAAGTAGAAAAATGTTAACAGATATGGCAGCCTTTCCTCAACCATATAGCGGTGCTGAAGTGACCTTTATGACACTTTATGACTTTTGATTTTGCTTAACATTTTTTTTTTTTTTTAAATACTGTGAACACATAAACAAAAGCCAAAACTAAACGAACAACTAACATGGCATGCTCTACTTAACAGGTTTCTAAAGACATTGTTTAAATTAAAAGGTGAATGGTAAGCAAATAAAATAAAAAGTCAGTAAGCTGTCATGAAAGTAGTCAGGGAAGGCTGCAATATCTGTTTACATTTTTCTGCTTTCCCTGAGATCTCATAAAGGATTTTCTTCATAGAGTGCTAGAGAACTCCATGAGCCACATATCGAAGCAGGGGGCTATCTCCTTATTCCAAACCTTAAGAATATTTGTTTTTGCATATAAAAATACTTAGATCATTTACAATCTGCCTATTTCTACACAAGATGAGATGACTTTTTAAATGCTGTCTGGGTCAACAATGCCTTTTTAAGCCTGCTCAAGAAGTGAGTGTGCTATTGGGGAACTGACCTGCCCTTGTATATAATCAAGAGTTAGTGCTTATGGGTTGTCTGAAGTGCAGACACCATGGTTCACAGACCATGAAGAACTTGGAAGTAGGAGCAGTGACTTTGACAGCTTTGTGATTCTGGAGAATTGTTCATGACGGGATGTAATGGTGATTAATTTCAATGTTTTCTAAGATGGCCTCTTTGGTCGCTAAAGCTAGGAAGATAAGTCAGGAATGGTCCATTTTGTTAGTTTTACTATTCTTAAAAAGGTGCTCCGGGGAACTTTCAGCTTTTGTTAATTCCTGCACCCCCTTTGGACAAAAGTGGTAGTGTTTTTACCATGCCTTGTGTTGTTCCTGGGTGAGCATATACCCATGACAAAGGCATTGAGAAAACTATAAAAAAAAATCCTTGCTGAGGGTCTTGTTTGCTGTTACATGTCATTTATGATGACCAGAGAAAAAATTAAAACTGTTTCAGGAATATTTAAAAGTTCCTCTTGGCACCTTTAAGCGTATAACTTTTGGTTCCAGGTCTTGTAAGCCTTTTATAGGGCTGTGATAATATTTCTGCATGAAACAATAAGGAAATAAATTCAATAATTCAAACAGATTTGGATTTCAATATAATTAGCAAAACAATTGTACTATGAGGACATCTATCCACCTGTCCTCCACAGCAGTCGCTCCTAATAGTATCAGGTCCTGTTCGATGATGTCATAGGCCTCGGCCAATCGTTTGTCCCGGTCGTGTAGGGCCAGCTTGGCCCCGTTCAGCAGGTGGCAAACCTCCTCGTACTGCTCTGGGGTCAGCGGTCGGTAGGCAACGCAAAGAGTCCTTAGACCCTCCTGGAGGAAAGATTCAAACAGGATTAGGTGTGTGTGTGTTGTGTCTCTCTCTGTGTGTGTGTGTGTGTGTGTGTGTGTTGTAATACCTTTGGTTATAGGCTTCCTATTGCTACATTTTACAAGATTACATTGAACTAATCACTATGATGTCACCTCGGCTAGATATTCATTTTCACTGACAGCACTTGAACACATACACAATCTAAGTTCCAAACGAGGGTAAAAGAACTGCATGTCATTTACTTGTAAGGTATTTTAAGTTGCATTCTTATAATAAAGATACTATACAGGCAAACTATGTTCAAACACAGCAGGTTGTGTGTGTGTGTGTGTGTGTGTGTGTGTGTGTGTGTGTGTGTGTGTGTGTGTGTGTGTGTGTGTGTGTGTGTGTGTGTTGTCTCACCACTGCGTTGTGCTCCACTCGAGCTCTGACCTGCTCCACCTTGCCTGACACAACCCTGGGGAAGATGGAGGAGTCCGCACCTTTACAGAACAGATAGAGTTCACCTGCTCACCACACACATACACACACACACACACACACACACACACACACACACACACAGGTCAGAGAGTGTGTAATTTAGACATTATACACATAAACCAGACACGTTCATATTAACAGTTGATTTATTTGAAGTGTATTACCTGTGCTCGATCTGACAATGACGCTCATCCGCCGTCTGACTGAATCGAATGTCAACACTTCAATAAATCAAACCTGGTAAAAAAAAATCACAATACATAAAAATCAAATTTTAAAGAGCCACACACACACACACCACAACACACACACACACACACACACCACACACACACACACACACACCACACACACACAACACACACACACACACAACACACACCACACACACACACACACACACACACACACACACACACACACCACACACACAACACCACACACACACACACACAACACACACACACACACACACACAAAACTCAGACTCCGAAAAATCCTGACCAAGTTTGTAGTAAATTATGCATGAAAGGGGTTAAAACGTACACACCAATAAGAAGAAGTACTCTGTCTGCTACGAATCATTTCTTAAATAAATGATAAGCTGGTAAAGGGAATTGTTTCATAATGCTTTAGAGATGTAAAGATTGTTTGTTAAGAGGGATAGCACACTCACCTCTCATTTCATCTTCCTGTTCAAGATCTCCATTTGACTGTCCTTGAGCTAAGATAAGTGAAACACTGAGGGCAGATGGGGCACAGTTTTGGAAACGGATGAATGAACTGAATGTATGTAGGTTAAGTGAAAAATCTGTGGCATGTGTGTGTGTGTGTTTGTTGTGTTTGTTGTGTTGTGTTGTGTGTGGTGTGTGTGTGTGTTTGTGTGTCTTGTACAACTATTTTGTCTGAACCAATTGATTTTAACTCTTGGAGTCTGGACATTTTTGGAAAGTGAGGACATTTTGGGGCTATTTGAGATTAAACTAGTTTTAGGTTCAGTAAGAATTAGGTTTAGGTTAGGGTTAGTGTAAGGTGTGGGGTTAGCATTTAGTTTGATGGTAGGGTTAGGTAGGGGGTGGATGCATTATGTCTGAATGTCCTCACAGTTGCATACAATTGTGTGTGTGTTGTTGTGTGTGTGTGTATGTGTTGTCCTTTTTGTTATACAATTGTTCGTATATAATTTTAGGATGTAGGACATTTTTTAGGAGTGAGGATTTGGGACTTTAGAGTTAGTAGGTTGGTTATGTTTGGCAAGTGTATAGTTATGTAGGGCATACATATGTGTAGGTGTGTGTAGCATTGTTTGATGGTGGTTGGTAGCTGGTGATGTCGTGTCGTTGCTACATTATGTGTTGGTTGGTATGTGTGTTGTGTGTAGTGTTGTTGTAATTGTTACGTTTTTGTGCTTTTTTGTGTGTTTTGTGGTTAGTGCATGATGAATGTTGGTGCAGTGTGTGTACATTATGGGTGTTGGTTGTGTGTGTGTGTGTGAGTGTGTGGTGTGTGTGTGTGTGTGTGTGTGTGTGTGTGTGTGTGTGTGTGTGTGTGTGTGTGTGTGTGTGTGTGTGTGTGTGTGCGTGCTCCACACCTCTTCATGCCCTCCACCAGAGCCACCTCGTCTGGACTGGAGGAGATGTAGAAGGAGGAGGACTTGCCCGTGTGGCGGCCATGTTTGATCCCGTCCACTGTCTCCTCCTCCTTCACCTGCACCGTGTGGCACAGACACACGGCCCGGAAGAACAGCTCCTCGTGCTCCTAAATGCGGACACTACCACACACACACACTTCTTACCTAGGAACTACACGGGACTAAGCCGAAAACACATGTGTCGCGGCAGTTGCTGTCGGGAGTAACATCGTGTTCAGTACAAGGGAGGACACAATTATTTTGCATTTGTTTTCAGAGGTTTTTTTTTAATTAATGATGACTATAATGGGGGACACAGACACACAGACAACACAGACAGACAGACACAGACACAGACACACACTCAATGAAGCTGTGTGCTCACCTTGGCATCGGGACCCGGTGATGTGTCGATCATGTCCATACTGGCTGACCCGGCATCACCTAAACAACAACAAAAAAAATTCCGTACATTTAAATAAAGTTACATATGAAAAAAAAAAATTAATAAATCAAAAACATTCATCCATCCATTGGGTTGTTACCTGTCCGTTGCAGATAGCTTGAGGTACGTAGACATGTCCGTCCACACAGCACTCTATGAACTGCATGTTGTTCTCTGTCAGAGTGCCTGTCTTGTCTGTGAACACATACTCCACCTGGACAGAGAGCAGGATATGTGTTAGCACAGTGGTGTGTGTGTGGGTCATACACAATGCAGACATCTTTGGCCGTTATTAACAGAGTGGTGTCTATGTAGGCAGTTGACTCAGAGCAGAAAGACATTAGCGCTGTATGTTTAACTATTTGTTTATGTGATTATCACCATTGCAGTATTCATATCATGTTATCGCATATACTTTTTACAATTTTTTTATTTTTTTTTTTAAACATTTCGTTGAAAAAGCATAGGGGGTCAAAGTATAATTTTTGTATACATATAGAACATTATTTAACAAATAAAAATACTCCAAAATCCGTTGACCTTCATGGCACCTTATTGACTTTTAAATTTTTTGCTAAACATTTACCTATAGTTTTAAAAATGTCTTAGACACCTGTTAAGTAGAGTACGCCATGTTAGTTGTCTATTTTATTTGTCTTTTGTTTGTGTGTTCACTTTTTTTCAGTTGTGTGTTTGTGTTCTTTAAAAAAAAAAAAAATCGCTCAAATACAACTATAAAGTATACTTTCAAATTAGAATTATAATAATTTTAACACAAAAATACAATTAACAAAGTAAGGGTTGAAAAAAAAAAAAAAAAAATTGATCACGGGACCCCTAAACATTATTTATTTGAAAATTAAAATTAAAACATTGGTTATAACGTTGGGTGAAGAGTTCCTAGTGTAAGTGTATGGGCTGGTACATGCTATATCGGCCATGTGTTCCATTGCTAACCTGTCCCAGCTCTTCGTTGAGGTCCGAGGTGTTGACCACGGCTCTCTCACCCAGCTCCTCGTCAAACATCTCGTCGTCCCACATGATGAAGTAGGAGCCCAGGAACTTCTGCATCTCCACCGTCACGTACATGGACACGGGGATGATGTAGTTGAAGAGCACCATGAAGGCCAGGAAGTCTGTGAAGGCCCTGATCAACTAACAAAGGGGGGGGGGGGGGGTAGGGAGGAAGACAAGGTAAAAAGATGGAGTCTTAAAGGTGCAGTGTGTAATATGACATCATCAAGAAAGTTCTACAAAGTTCTAGAATGCAGCGCTCCATGGGTAACCCCAACCCTTCGAATATTAACAGAAGCTACAGTGCTTCAAGGAACTAATTTTAAACTGCACTAAATTAAATGTCCTTATGGATATTATAATTACTTTCTACAAAATCTGCTAGGAAATAAAACCCAAAATTCTACACACTGCAGGTTTAAGAGGAATTCTTAAGAGGACACCTGTTGACAAAAAAAAATCACAGAGTATCTCCTCACGATAAGCTACCTGTGTGCGCTCACTGAAACAAAAAAAAATCCAGGGGTAATACACAATATACAGCCTAGGCTCTGTAAAAAGTGTTTACAGAGTCTAGGCTGTGTATAAAGACTGGATTTATTTTTATATATTCATGTATTTTTTTAACATACCTGTTTTTTTAAAAACATACCTTACAAACAAAGGGTATTTACTGTAAACATTGTAGCTAGAAACATGCCAGTTTACAGTACCTAGGTCTTTATTTAACATAGGATTTTTTTTTCAGTGGACACACACACACGCATGCACCCACGCACACACAAACAGACACACACACCCACACGGCTAACGTATCCGGAGGAGATATTCACTGATTTTGACAAAAAAAGACATTGGACAACAAGCGTTCAGCAGAATCTCAGAAGGGTGTGTGTGTGTGTGTGTGTGTGTGTGTGTGTGTGTGTGTGTGTGTGTGTGTGTGTGTGTGTGTGTGTGTGTGCGTGTGTAGAGAGACTGTGCACAGCAGACTCACTATGTGTCTGGACCTCTCTGTCTCCGTCCTCTGGTTGTAGAAGGGCTCGTCTCTGTTGGGGTCGGCCTGCCACACATACTTCAGCGTGGTGTTGACCAGGGCTTTGCCGATGAGTATGCACAGGTACACCACCAGGTAGGCATTCATTGACCTGCATAGCAAGAGGAAGACATGCTTATATACAGCAGCGGAAAAAATGAAAGGTGAAGTAAGCGATTTATTTATGTTAATTTAAGTGTTGAATCGCTCTTTATTCATACAGTGATCACTTATAGTGTGCACGTATCATCTCAGTCACCCGCTCTGCATGTAATCGGCAAAGAAACTTCTCAGGGATCCCACTACTGATAACCAATCAGAAGAGAGAACGCTACAAACCGGCACCCGTCTCACTGCCGGTGCACGTGCAGAGGACAGATGGGTAAATGTGTATGCGACTACAATGGCGGAGCAGGTAAAAATCCTTCCCAATGTCTGTTTTGATGGTTTTTATCACGTTTTATCACACTTCATCTGAGATGATGCTAGATAACTCGCTGCTTGAAGACCGCAGTGCATTAATGTGGGGACGAGGGAGGGGACTGCTAACTGCAGCAACTGACAGGAAATTAGCTAAACTGACCATTCCGCTTACTGAACATTTAAGAGACCAGACTGGATATTTCTTCAATCTTCATCTCTACATAACTTATTGAAAATGCTCTTAATGACGAAAAATGTATTGGAATTTGGTAGCAATGTTGTCAGTAGTTTATAGAATGAAACCAACATGTTCATTCTACTCAAACATACGCCTATAAATAGTACAACGAGAGACACTGAACATTCGGAGTGGTCTCTTATTTTTTTTCCAGAGCTGTATTTGATTTGTTTTCTTACAGCAATGTGGGGTTGGACATACAGTAGTTTGGTGCCATGTGCAAGAAGGATCACAAGCGGGGTTTCCATCACTCTGCTTTTATAAGCATTTTTTTTTTTTAACCTTTATTTATACAGGTAAATCCCATTGAGATTGGAGACTATTTTTCAAGGGAGACCTGTTGCCATTCACACACACACATTCATACACTGATAGGCTAGTTATCGGGAGCAATTTAGGGTTGTGTCTTGCTCAGGGACACTTCGATATATGAAGGGGAGACGGGGGATCGAACCTTCGACTCGGTGGTTCCACCCAAAATAAAACAAAATTAAAAAATACACGTACTTGAGTTTATGCGCAAAATGGGAGATGGAAACACATTTTTTCAATAAGTTCTGACATAGCGAGCAAGGTAAACAGAAGGACTCCGAGTCAGTTTATGAATTAATAAGGGAAAAAAAGATGGAGGGGTATAAAAAATATAAAACATTACTTTTGTGAAATGAGAAAAAAAGATGCTGCCAAAGAATGTGCACTTTGCAATAAAAAAAAAGTTTATGGAAATTGGAGAGAGAGAGAGAGAGAGAGAGAGAGAGAGAGAGAGAGAGAGAGAGAGAGAAAGAGCGAGAGAGAGAGAGAGACACACACACAGTCATAGAGAGAGGGAGAGGGAGAAAGAGAGAGAGCTTACTTTTCCACGGCAGACCGCTTCTGACACTTGGACTGGTAGTTGAGCGCCATCTTGGTTTCCATGCCGGTGTAAATGGCCACCGCTGAAAGGAGAAAAAACAGTTAACAATCTAGATCAAAACTAAACTTGACTTGTTAACTGGCTATTTCCTGAGCTGTCAATCACATCTCGCTTGTCTTCATCAGTGAATGGAGTTGCTCTCAACACTAAGGCTGTGTTGGAAAAGCCCTACTAACGTCCTACTCATACTCATTTTGACGTCAATTTGAGTATGTTGTGGTTGTGTATGCGAGAAATTCCCGGGTGTGTACTTACTTCCGGGAAGATTTTGTGTATGGATCGATAGGTTTACTTTTCCTGCTCCACCGCCCCACAATGCATTGCGTCTTTTCAGAAGACACGGAAGGTTTTTTTAAAATGATTTATTGCTTCTGCATATTTCAGTGTAAACGGTCCGACGAACCTCGCATACACAATCGATCGTTAAGTAGACAGTATTGAGTACGTAGGAGGGAGGCCGTTTGGAACACAGCCTAAAATTCAATACATGATGACAACTGAGCCAAATGACATCCACTGAGCAAGTGTTCTTTGAGTTAAGATTGTATTGTCCTACATTGGTGAACACATTATTTTCAGTAGTATGCGTGTGTTACAGTAGATATTACCATAGATGCACTGTGTGTTCTTGAGTGTGGCTCCTCGAAGCAGCAGGTTCTCTGAGCCTAAAGGCCTGCAAACACACAACAGCTCATTAACAGCCTATTATTATGCTCTTATTATGAAGGCCGCTGTATTATTTAACCTGGTGTACATATATTATAATATACAATAAACAAGTTTAAAGCTAAGACCATTTCAAAGTAAAGTGATTAATACCTGGCCACCGGCTCATTTCCCATGTAGATGTTGATCCGTCCCACGAATCTGTGTAGGACAAAGTAGTGAGAGAAGACACGTTTCAGATGTTGTTTTTCGTGTGGTGTGTGTGTGTGTGTGTGTGTGTGTGTGTGTGTGTGTGTGTGTGTGTGTGTGTGTGTGTGTGTGTGTGTGTGTGTGTGTGTGTGTGTGTGTGTGTGTTTGTGTGCCATACTGACTTGTACAGGTCCGGCTGTGGTTGTTCACATTCTATAGTGGCGTGGATGGAGTCCACCTCCTCCTCTGTGATGTAAGCTTTGGTGTCCTGGACTGCATAGTATGTCTAGGAGGGAGGAATAAATGACAAAAGGCAAATACATTAAAAAAACTACTTTTATTTTACACTAATTTACAAAAACATAGGGGAAGGTGG
Organism: Ammodytes dubius; assembly: GCA_026122265.1. Taxonomy (NCBI): domain Eukaryota; kingdom Metazoa; phylum Chordata; class Actinopteri; order Uranoscopiformes; family Ammodytidae; genus Ammodytes; species Ammodytes dubius. The sequence continues at coordinate 1,523,534 of CM047528.1, read as the reverse complement.
GGTGATTTGTGCGTTTTGGAAGTTGCAAAACCCCTTGTTTCTAGAAAACCGTGGAAGAAATTGGAAATGTGACCACATATTTAAGAAGAGCCATCCATTTGACTCATCATGTAAAGAAGGGAGACACAAGGAATAAGATATAAGCACATTTAAGCTCAAAAAACTGTGTTTTGCCTTTCAAAGTAAAATTTCCATGATCAAGGTTTTTTGATTATTGTGTCTGAACAATTATAGACACGTTTGAAAACATTTGACACATGTTTTAGTGCTTTGGTATGCTACACTTTGAGTCTATATAGTTAGCACAATGTCAACCCTAAATTGCTGCATCATGCCTATTATCCAAAATTCTGGGGATGGGGTGATTTGTGCGCAAGGGCCTGGGTGAGTTATAAGTAAGTAAGTAAGTAAAATGTATTTATAAAAGCACATTTATGACAGTTTGCACTGTCCAAAGTGCTGTACATAGTGCATTCAGTAGGTAAACAATGAAGGTACAATAACAATAACCAAAATAAAAGACGTAAAGCCCATACATCCACATAAACACAGATAGTAGTGCAGAGGTAAGATAGTTAATGGGGAGGAAACACCAGGGTGTACATATGGGTTTTGAGCCTTGATTTAAAGGCAGAAATGTAGGGGGAATCACATTTGTCAGGTGGCAGTTGGTTCCACAAGCACGGAGCAACTAGTGCAAAGTACATTTCTGAGAGTTGTGCCAGTGGCATGGCTGTATACGCTGGTCACCAAAAGAAAGTGATTGTCTACAGTAGCTCAGAAGAGAGTGACATCTCAATTCCACTTAACGACACCACTGATGAGAGTTCAGATGGCCAGAAAGATGATGATGGTGACTTTGTCATTGTGACACAATGACGCACAAATCACCCCACGTAGTGGGGTGATTTGTGCGTCAAGACAACTTTTTTTCCGAAAGCTATATTTCTTAAACAGTTTATTCCAGATCCAAAGTTTTTATTGCCAGGGATGCACAACATCCTGAAATATATGTACATATTTGAGTTGGAGACATAACTGTCAAGGCCTCACTTTAAAATCACTTTGAGTAAAAAGTTGCACAAATCACCCCACCTTCCCTACTTATAGATATTATATTGAGTTTCTACCAAGTTTGTTCCCAAAAAACGAAAATTCCCATTCCACACAGCACCTTTAAAAGGAGAAGTAAGTGACTTTTTTTTGTTAATATACGTGTTAAATCACTATATTCATACAGCAATCACTTAAACAGTATGTGCAGTTCATAACACAGGTCTCCCAGTCATTCAGCTTTGCAGTAATTGCCAGATACAATTTCGGGTATCACGCTTGTTTTCATCCAATCAGGAGACAGAGCGCTATAAAGAGGCGGGTTCTCTGTGCCCCGTGAACGATGACTCGCTGCTCTCCATCGCGGCACTATCTGATGAAGACGGCTGTGTGTTCATGTGGTGGTGACGTAGGGACGAGGGGAGGGGACTGATAACTGCAGTCACTGACAGGAAGTTAGATTAAAAGGATCATATCACTTACTGAACCTTTAAAGCAAATTGAAGTAAAGGCTAACAATGAGCTGGACATTGATACAGGCACACACACACACACACACACACACACACACACACACACACACACACATGTTGGAGCCATTTAAAGATTTTTTGTGTTTAATATATTCTAAGTAAATACATTTTTAGTTTATGGCAAATTATGATTTATGAATTAGTAAGTGTGTGAAATGTTTATTCATATGTAGATCAACGCATTTTGTTTATGTGGTGATTGGTAATGTGTGTCACCTGGGGTGCGTGCTCTACCTTATAGGGGAGGGACTTTGCTTTCATTCAGGTTGGAAGGCAGAGAGCATACAGTTTTTGACCACGCTCACGATCACGATCACGCTCACACATTACTTCATATTATCTCACATTTAGAAGTATTTTTGTCAAGTAAGAACCCTGTTTTTTGGCCGCAAATCCGTGACATTGTTTTGAGTTTTTTATGTTTGTTACTGGAAAGTCAACCGGAGTTTCGTTTAATAAATCACACTCAACATCAAACTAAACGATCTCTGTGCGTGCTTACAAAAGGGACGTGTGTCAGACTTTCTCTGCCTAAAGGAACCAGAAGAGCAAACAAAGGGTTTGCCGTTTCACACACCCATGCATGTGTACACACCTTATGGCTGCTCTCTCCATCCAGACTGGCTGTAGTAACAAAGCAGGTGCCGTCTTCTCTAGAAGTGGAGAGGAGGATGAGATCGCACGGGAAAGTCTCGTCTTCTTTCATACACACCACATCTCCAACCTGAGGAACACAGTCAGAGGTTATTCTATTTTTATTAGCAAAAAACACTGGCTGCGTTCCAATCCCCATACTTTATACTATTTAGTATGGAAGAAAAAAAGATTTAGGATGTCCCGATTCTTGTGGCCAGATTTAGTATGGTTAGGAAGACCCGGATGTCTACTACATCCAGTCAGATTTTTAGTGATGAAAACAGCATCCTATTTGGCGATTCTGACCCACAATCCAGTGCGCACCGGAAGTGACGTCACATCGACGGAGCCTCCATATGAAAACAAACGGGGATCCGACGGATATAAAAGCAAGAGGCGATTCAAATGAATAAGTAAAAGTATGTCCCAAGTGTATGCCTACTGCATCCTAACTAGTTTATTTTTTATGGTCAGATGTAGTATATAAAATAGAAAAAAGAAAGAATATGAGATTCATTTAGAATTTTTATCATTTGAGGATGACTAAATGACCTTATAAGGCCTGTCTTTCATCCCGTTAACAAGGCTAATGCACTTTCAGTTAATGCAGTTAGCCTAACAAGCTAACCGTCTGCTTCACCACCTGTAGCACTAGCAAAACAATTTGTCTTTTACAGGACTGGAACCAATCCTTTCAGACTGTTATTATAGCTGCCATTTCACCCTCTGAATATGTGACATAACATACATTAATCTAAACGGCTTAGATTGCTCTCAAATGTAGCCTATATACACACACACACACACACACACACAAAGACTTAAAAGCAGGAAAATCCCTCAGCAAAAAAAAAAAAATGCACCAAAGCTCTGTTCGTGTTACATGGGGGTGAGAGTGATTTTATCTGGTGACACACAAACACACCACACACACACACACACACACACACACACACACACACACACACACACAACACACACACAACACACACACACACACACACGTACCCTGAGCTTGCGACTTTGTTTGCGGACCACTTTGCCGTGCTGCACCACGTGAACAGGACACTGGTTGACTGAGTTGTCTGCTTTGTGTCTCAGCCAGTCCTCGTAACCCTGACAATGAGAGAGAGAGAGAGAGAGAGAGACAGAGAGAGAGAGACAGAGAGAGAGGGAGAGAGGGAGAGAGAGAGAGAGAGAGACAAATGGTCAATGTGGTGAAAGTTCTAGTTCCCAATTTCCCTTGTTCCCCCCTCCCTTTGGGGGAATTAACAGAAGCTATGGTGGCCTTCAAGGACAAGAAGCTATAGTCACTAAAGATGGCATCACCCACCACTGCCTCAATTCCTTCCACAATATGAAGTGATGAGGTGAAGTTGTATTTAGTTATTTATTCTATAGTACTTCTTCTTGGTCTTGCAACAGGTGCATTTCCCCAGGACGCCCACTATACTATATATGAAAAACGCACAAGCCGTTAAGTTTGTCCGTTCTGTGTTACTGTAGAAACATGGCGGTCGGGTCTCACCTGTTTGATGGCAGTGACGGTGATGACAAAGAAGAGCGGCAGTCCGCTAGTGATGGGGCTGGTGGGGGTGTCGATGATCAACTGAGGGGGAGACACACACACACACACACACACACACACACAATTAAGTGGCAGACATAGATTCAGTGCAGAACCATACAGTGTTGTGCGAAAGTTTGTGAACCCCTTGAGCCTTTTGGAATTTTATTTATTTTAACCATTATTAATTCATTTTTTTCAATACCAGTATTTTTTATATGAAATAATAGATGTTTGTTTATCAATTCAACATTTTTCTTTTCCAGAAATCAATTGTTAAAACAGTTAAAACAAATTATTTGACAAATGTTGTATGTGCAAAAGTTTGTGAACCCTAAGCTGCATTGCTTAAATCGAGCAAGGTAAACACAATCAGGTGGGCCAAATTGATTGATGAAATAGACCAATGTAATGAGAGATCTTTAGGGAAGAAATTGGGCGCCACTAGCTAAAACAAAGATAAAACCAGGTCAGTTTAGGCCCACCAAACTGAACCCATACAGGTCAGACATGCTAAAAGGGAAAGAAATCTCAGAAGATCTCAGGAATAGAGTTGTGATGCTGCACATTTGTCTGGGGACAGCTATAAATTAATTAAAAAAAAGTTTGAGCTCTATCGGTCCACCGTGAGGCAAATCATCTACAAATGGAGAGCTTTGCCAGTGACTAAACATCTGCCTAAAAGTGGACTTCCTTCAAAAATATCTTCAAGCGCCACAAGAAAAGTATTTTTTTAGTTAAAAGCCAACCCAAACATTACATCTAGTGATTTGCAGACCTCTCTTGCAACATCTGGGACAGATGTGCATGGTTCCACAATAAGAAGAAAACTCAGTCAACATGGCTTTCAAGGGAGGGTTGCTGAAGAAGCCTCTGCTCTCAAAAAAGAACAAAACTGCTTGTCACAACTTTGCCAGAGAGCACCTGGAGATACCTGAAGTCTTATTCTGTGGACAGATTAGTCCAAAATTGATCTGTTTGGTCATAACCAAAACCGCCATGTTTGGGCAAAAACGCAACTCTGCCTACCACCAAGAGAACCTTCTCCCAAGTGAAGAATGGTGGTGGCAAATGGTCTGCAAATCTCCAGATGTAATGTGTGGGTTGGCTTTTACCTGAAAAATCCCTTTTCTTGTGGCACTTGAGGATATTTTTGAAGGAAGTCCACTTCTAGGCAGATGTTAAGTCACTCTTAAAGCTCTCCATTTGTAGATGATTTGCCTCACGGTGGACCGATGGAGCTCAAACTTTTTTTATACGAATGTATAGCTGTCCCCAGACAAATGTGCAACATCAAAACTCTATTCCTGCGATCCTCTGAGATTTTTTCCCCCTTGAGCATGTCTGACCTGTATGGGTTCGGTTTGGTGGGCCTAAACTGACCTGGTTTTATCTTTGTTTTATCTAGTGGCGCCCAATTTCTTCCCTCAAGATCTCTCATTACATTGGTCTATTTCATCAATCAATTTGGCCCACCTGATTGTGTTTACCTTGCTCGATTTAAGCAATGCAGCTTAGGGTTCACAAACTTTTGCACATACAACATTTGTCAAATCATTTGTTTTATCTATTTTAACAATTGATTTCTGGAAAAGAAAAATGTTGAATTGATAAACAAACATCTGTTATTTCATATAAAAAATACTGGTATTGAAAAAAATGAATTAATAATGGTTAAAATAAATAAAATTCCAAAAGGCTCAAGGGGTTCACAAACTTTCGCACAACACTGTATATCAAGGCAACACCAAGTAATATTTGACATTTACAGGTGTGTAAAGGCAGGTAATGCGAAGTAAAAAAATCCCACTCCGACACTAACAAACATTTGAGTCTTTTGATTCCATTGGGTGAAGCTTTGTAGCTGCACCATTCCTACTAATATAACACACACACACACACACACACACACACACACACACACACACACACACACACACACACACACACACACACACACACACACACACACACACGTACCTGGACCAGAAATATGATGAGGAAGTAGAAGTTGGCCACTCTCCTGAACTGCTCAAACATGTTCTTGGGGACGAAGTTCCAAAACGTGTACTGGAGACATGAGACAGATGGGTCAGACAATACACTGTGAGGGCCAGGGATTCACTTCAGAGTAATGACAAGTGGCCTCACTGTTATCAGTCACAATAAGGCCTGTTCATACTTTTAGAATATTCTAGTTTAGGATAATTGGTTTTACTTATGCCATAATAACTCATTTCATTTTCGACAATCTTATTAAAGTGTGTGTGTGCGTGTGTGTGCATCTGTCTGTCTGTCTGTGCTTCTGTCTGTCTGTGTGTGGTGTGTGTGTGCGTCTGTCTGTCTGTGTGTGCTTCTGTCTGTCTGTCTGTCTGTCTGTCTGTGTGTGTCTCTGTGTCTGTCTGTCTGTCTGTCTATGTGTGTGTGTGTGTGTGTGTGTGTGTGTGCGTGCGTGTCTGTCTGTCTGTCTGTCTGTCTATGTGTGTGTGCATGTCTGTCTGTCTGTCTGTCTGTCTGTCTGTCTGTCTGTCTATGTGTGTGTGCATGTCTGTCTGTCTGTCTGTCTGTCTGTCTGTCTGTCTGTCTGTCTGTCTGTCTGTCTGTCTGTGTTGTACGGACCTTGGATGAGACCACTCTGTTGTCAGGGAAGCGTTGCTGTATGAAGGCCTCTGTTCCTGGAGGAGGCTCCTTGTGTCCAATGTAAATGGTCCGGCTGTCCACATAGTTCTCCTCACCAGTACACTGCAAAAAGTGTTGCACGCAATGTCAGCTATTGTAGGCCATATGCAGTATTTAAGCTGTGAAGACATACAATCAAATATGATTTTTGTCATTTTTTATAGTACTGAGCCAGAATTAAAAGGCAAATTCTGGAGCGTGCTTGCTGTCAAAATCATGTAGGCCTATGTGAACAAAGGGGGTCCACCGTAGCTAGCAACATGCCCGTTTACAGAGCCTAGGCTATGCATTAACACAGGATTTTTCTTTTTCAGCGAGCACACAATACGGACAGGTAGCGGATCGTGAGTGAGATTGTGAGAAAGTGATTTTGACAAAAAGCATGACTCAGGGTCACACACACAGACACACACACACTTGCAGAGAAATTAGTAATTTTGCCTCACTGAATGAGAGCTTTTGTTACTACTGATACAGGGACCTGCATGTGACTAAGACTGGAATGCAGAATGAACATGCCTGTGTCCCACACACACACACACACACACACACACACACACACACACACACACACACACACACACACACACACACACACACACACACACACACACACACACACACACACACACACACACACACACACACACACACACACACACACCACACACACACACACACACACACACACACACACACACACACACACACACACACACACTTTGCATTTTCTTGCTTTTTAATATCTACAATACACTAAAAGGCCCCATAGAACATTAATATTAATTATCTTATCTAACTTATTTGACTGAAAAATGTTAATTTTTATAACTACAAATCACAACAGATAGTTATTCAAACAAAAACGTACATATATTACGCCGGAAAACATATTTTAAGTGTTAGGTATTTCAGGCAGGACCGGGCTTGTTTTTAAAACACTTAATGAGCGAGAGAGCTCTGCACACACACACCTATCTCCTCTCTCTCACTCTCTGTCATAACACATTCTTTACAATATGTGCAAATGTCAGCAGTCAATCAGGGCATCAATAAACCTTGCCTTATTTATTCACTTGATACATGACTTAATACAGAGTCTGTCCACACAAACTGGTATACACACAAACGCAGGTTATAGCTAACCAGAGGTGACAGTAATCTGTTGTCAGTGAATGAGATTGAGTGTCGAGAGGCTTTCGCGGCCCACTTTCTCTACTCTCCCTCTCTCAACACCACACACACACACACACACACACACACACACACACACACACACACACACACACACACACACACACACACACACACACACACACACACACACACACACACAGAGTAACCAGTTAACCCACTGCTCAAAGATTAACGTTGAAGACGGAAAGCTATTCATATCCCGTGAGCTACTATGGCAGCGCTAGCAATGGAAATAACAGCAGCATTTAAAAAGCAAAAGAAAATGGCTGGATACAATCATAGTGTATATCCTCAGGCTATGGTATGTGTCTGCCTAGTGCCTACTCCTCCGCCTATGCGCACACACGAACAAACACACACACACATCACACACACGCGCGCGCACACACACACACACACACACACACACACACACACACAGGCAGACCGACCTTACTAACAGGGGACTATCGCTGGTACCAGCCAAGTGTGGCAACCTATTTCTGGTCATTTAAAAAATAAAAAAACACAACAGAATATTTAGTTTTAATGTCTTCTGTCATAATATTACTTTAAATGTGTTTTTACATTTTTTTTGAAGAATTTGCTAACAGTGGACTTGAATCATTGGGTGACATCTAAGAGTGGACTCCATTCACTGCATCAATGGAGCTGTCTGTGTCTATTGTTTCACTCAATGAGTGTTTGATTGCTGCAGTTACCTCCCTTTGTTTCTTTTTAAGATAGATTATATACCTTTAACTTTAACACAAACTAAACATATGTTACAAATACTATGAATATAATCATGGCCACATGTTGCAAATAAATATCAAATAAGAAGTAACTTGTTGGATGCACTAATATCAGGGACATAGCAACAACATTTTCCTTATCCAAGCCTTATCTTTATTTAAAGGAATGTGTTCACAATGTTACATTCTAAAGATTTATTAAACCACTACAGTTTATTTTGCGGTTATAATTTGCTACTCCAGCATTATCCATAATTGCATATTAGTTTTTACACATTATGGAATAAATCAAACACTGCTATTACTTTTAAAATGGTAAAAATATGCATTTTAATTATGCAAACTGGATCATTCTTAAGGGACATATAATATAAATGTAGTCTTAAATGTCTGTTTGTTATACATATTGACCCTACAGTCCTAAATTGTATGGAATGACAGGAGTCCCATTTAGTTGGCACTAATTGACACAAGTTCCCTCTTGGTTAGCATGGAATGATATTCACACTCCATCATGGATGAACAAGACTTTGGCAGATCATTAATACATATGAAAATAATCTCGACTGAATTTGAGAATAGTTATACCACAACATATACTTTGAACATGATTTGTAGAGATTAACATGTTTTAATATATATTTGGTCTGCTGACAGCAAGTATCTGTTGCTGGTTGCTGTGATTTTTAACAATATGTAATGCACATTATGGAATAAATCAAACACTGCTATTACTTTTAAAATGGTAAAAATATGCATTTTAATTATGCAAACTGGATCATTCTTAAGGGGAATATAATATAAATGTAGTCTTAAATGTCTGTTTGTTATACATATTGACCATACAGTCCTAAATTGTATGGAATGACAGGAGTCCCCATTTAGTTGGCACTAATTGACACAAGTTCCCTCTTGGTTAGGATGGAATGATATTCACACTCCATCATGGATGAACAAGACTTTGGCAGATCAGTAATACATATGAAAATAATCTCAACTGAATTTGAGAATAGTTATAACACAACATATACTTTGAACATGATTTGTAGAGATTAACATGTTTTAATATATATTTGGTCTGCTGACAGCAAGTATCTGTTGCTGGTTGCTGTGATTTTTAACAATATGTAATGCACATTATGGAATAAATCAAACACTGCTATTACTTTTAAAATGGTAAAAATATGCATTTTAATTATGCAAACTGGATTATTCTTAAGGGGAATATAATATAAATGTAGTCTTAAATGTCTGTTTGTTATACATATTGACCCTACAGTCCTAAATTGTATGGAATGACAGGAGTCCCCATTTAGTTGGCACTAATTGACACAAGTTCCCTCTTGGTTAGGATGGAATGATATTCACACTCCATCATGGATGAACAAGACTTTGGCAGATCAGTAATACCTATGAAAATAATCTCAACTGAATTTGAGAATAGTTATAACACAACATATAATTTGAACATGATTTGTAGAGATTAACATGTTTTAATATATATTTGGTCTGCTGACAGCAAGTATCTGTTGCTGGGTGCTGTGATTTTTAACAATATGTAATGCACATTATGGAATAAATCAAACACTGCTATTACTTTTAAAATGGTGAAAATATGCATTTTAATTATGCAAACTGGATCATTCTTAAGGGAAATATAATATAAATGTAGTCTTAAATGTCTGTTTGTTATACATATTGACCCTACAGTCCTAAATTGTATGGAATGACAGGAGTCCCCATTTAGTTGGCACTAATTGACACAAGTTCCCTCTTGGTTAGCATGGAATGATATTCACACTCAATCATGGATGAACAAGACTTTGGCAGATCATTAATACATATGAAAATAATCTCAACTGAATTTGAGAATAGTTATAACATAACATATAATTTGAACATGATTTGTAGAGATTAACATGTTTTAATATATATTTGGTCTGCTGACAGCAAGTATCTGTTGCTGGTTGCTGTGATTTTTAACAATATGTAATAGACACTTTGGAATACATTAGAGGTGCAGTGTAGTTTTTTGTAGTGGCTATACTGTGATGAATTATGAAGCAATATTTATTACAGACTTGGCCAAGGAGAACCGGACTGCTACTCGGGTGACTTGCACTTCAATTCTGACAGACACTTCCTGAGAGCTGTGTATTAACCTTGTGCTATCTCTAACACCTCCCTGGCTCGGGCACCAAGCGTACCAATGTTTTGGTTCAGAGCTGAACACAGTGAACCATAACATTCTGGAGTCTAAGGAGATGAGACTTTATCTATACAACTGACCTAAGACCCTGTTTCCACCTGGCATTAATATGTGGTTTTTAGGATCCGATCGCGCTAACTACAGGTGGAAACACGCTCAATGCGCATTGAATGCGCATTGAAATTATCCACATTCGGAGGTGGTTTGAGACCACATATCCACATACCCATTAACAGTGGAAACACGTATGCGTATCTCATACACATTAGGCCCCGCCCACTCAACTGCGGCGAGTGACTGGACGGAAACGCGTACTCATTCACGCGACAATTCACGTCATAAAAGCGCACCGTTGCAGGTAAACACACAGACATTATAAAGGATCCTTTATAATGTCTATGTGTGGAACAACTGTGGTCAAGCCAGCGATCTCTTGTTTTTGCATGGTCAAACCAGCCGCTTCTTTATTTATTCCCCCCGTGTTGTTGAGAGCACAGAGACGGCTCGGTGCAACTGATAGAGACAGTGAGCGAACAGCGCTGGCTGCGGCAGCTACGTGACATCGTAGCAGTGGGACACAGTGTAGGCAACTGATTAATTTAATGACGAGGAAACACACCACACAATAAACAGTGCCGCGCTCACATTTTCGCCAAAACACACTGACTCTCTTCACTCTAGCCTAGGTGACTACACAAGGCGGAAATGATTCTTTCGACCAACTGTGGTCAAGCCAGCGGTCTCTCGTTTTTGCTCGGTCAAATGGGTCAAACCAGCCGCTTTTTTATTTATTCCCCCCGTGTTGTTGTGAGCGTGTATTTACTACTATCTATGGCGTAAACACACAGAGACGGCTCGGTGCAACTCATAATAGAGACAGTGAGCGAACAGTGCTGGCTGCGGCAGCTACACAGTGGGACACAGTGTAACCAAGTGATTAATTTATTGACGAGGAAAACACCACACAATAAACAGTGCTGTGCTCACATTTTCGCCAAAACACAAGACTCTTGCCGAGGTGACCATAGACATTATAAAGGAATTTATAATGTCTATGGTCGTGGATGGTCAACACTTCTTCTTCTTCTTTATTTCCGGCAGACTAGGCAAGGGCGGCGCACTGCTGCCCCCGCCGATTAAAAACAACAGTATAAGCGGAAATGATGTACGAGCTGATTTCCATACAGCGCGGGGAATTCGAATCCGGATCGCAAACGCGCATAGAAGACGCATTGTTAAGGCCAGGTGTGAACAAGCATATTACATTTACATATAACGATCGGATTCCTCAGAACCACATATTAATGCCAGGTGGAAACAGGGTCTAAGTGTCTCCTACCAGTGTCACCAGGCTGACCTAGTGTCTGAGATATAGACAAACACACAAGACAGGCATAAATGTACTATACATCTCTACCATTAATATTAACCATACTAAAGACTGAAAATTCCCTCACAACATGTACTTTAAGTCCACTGTATGGAGGTAGTTTAGGGCAGAAAACCAGTCTGCATAGTGAACACCACATTATCCCAGACAACAACAAAAGAGACAAACAAACAAAAGAGAGTTTATTGCCCTTTGATTTCTATCCTACTGGCACACAGTTTACGTCTAACGTTTAGAATTGTCCAGTTCCCAACGTCTTTGTTAGCAAATAATGGCAATCAATTTGACAGTGTACTAGTGTATTCAATCTATATATATTTAGTTTATTTAAAAAGCACAAAAACAGCTCCACACTTCTACTGTTTTGAATGACTAACCCTATCAATAGGGATCCAAACTTCAAATGTATTCTAATGTCTCTTATGTATAGTAGCCCAGTGGCAAACTGTCAAAAAATGTACTGACCCATTACAAGTATAAAATTGTTCAAAAAAGCTTACCATTAATGCAATTTAGTCACATTGATTACTACCACCTGCACACTATCATTATAAGAAATGTGCATGACAACATGAATGATTATTTAATCAGTCAGGCTACTTTAGAGATGCATTTCACACCATCAATTCCACATGTCTCTGAACTTTCAAAAGCCTTTTACAAAAGTTGTTTTTCCCACAACACCAGTCTGAACAGAGTAGCACAAAGTATGTAAAATCCTTTGCTGTAGTTCAAATTAGTTTGTTTTCATGATCAGAGCAATTTATTAGAATCCATGTCAATAAACTAGCTAGTTTGGCAGTATGGAGCAGCAAATAAGGAGAGAGTGGAATGCTGTCAGAACATGACTGAATTGAATATTTTTTTTCACGATCATTCTAGCAGTGCGTAACGTAACATTATATTATAAAAAGTGATTAATCATTGAACTCAGCAGATTTAAACACTACACCATTTAGCCAAAATTATTTGCACTATAACTGTAAATAGGCTTCTTTGCTATATGTGTAGCACTAGGCCGGTTGCCCCACACTTAAGAATGTCATTTACTGTAAGTATGTCACTGTTCCCAAATGATAAGCCTATTTGGAAAGTCACTTAAGTTTTGGGCCACATCCAAATGAAGGCAATTTTGATTTAGGCTTAAATGAAGGCAATTTTGATGTAGGCTTATAGCCTCTTATTTGCATCTTACAAATACCAATGAATGAAATAGCCTGGATACAAAACCTGTAGTCTGTGTTTTTCGGCATGATTGTTTTAATCATGGTAGAACTTGCGGTGTACTGTCAATAAACCAGCTAGTTTGACATTATGGAGCTAAGAGGGAACACTGGCAGCCGACGTTTCTGCATTTGTAATGCCAATACTTTGCATCACAATGCGAGCAATACCTAGCCACCTTTGTCTGGTCCTGAGAACCAATCACTGTCCAGATTGCTTGTGAGGGTGTGGATATATTCTGGGCATCTCACTACAGGTACACAGATGTAATGACTTGTTTGGAAGGGCTTGACCATTGCAATTCTTAGGAGGACCCACCTGGAGATTTATGACTGAACTTTTGAAACTTTTTTCGTTCAATGCTAAGGCTGAAGTTATAGGTAAGTTACAAACTACAAATTCACCATGTATGACTAAAATAATTATTTTAACTTAGTTTTTTTTATTTCTCTTTCTGGAAGGTTTTAACTGGTTAATTCTGATACTTAGTTTTTATCTGAATTATTTTAAGGTTCATTTCAACTTTCATTCTTTTACTTTTTTTTCTTTGAAAGGTTTAAGTCAAATGTATTATATTATTTTACACTTTCTCATTTCTTTTTTCTGAAAAGTTATATGCATTTCTTAAATAGTTTTTTATTTTCCCTTTAGGCAAGATTAATTGTAATTATTTGTGCAGTTTTTATTTCTATTTCTATTTGCCAGGTTTAATTAAAATGTTATTTGTTTAAACTTAGTTTGTATTCATGTTGTTGCAAAGTTTAATTTAATTCTATCAAGCTATGTATCTAAAACTTTCTATCACTCTCACAAAGTTTCCCAGTTGTGCTTTAACTTACATCTGGATTCTAAAATCTTTCAGAGAAAAATGAGACCCAGAAGAGTTTGTCCTGAAAAGGAAGCCTTGTATTTCATTGCATCTGGAAAAGATAAAGACACTTTTCAGAAGACTTTCATCAACAAGGAGAAAGGTATGTTACTTGATTAGAATGTAAGATTCTCTGTTCAAATCTGTATGAAGGTACAAGCGTTCATACAACTTTCTACAATCCAGTTGCTTTGCTTATAATAAATAAGTATTTGAACAGTCTGGCATAGCATTATATGTATAACTATTGTGAAATAAGTAGAAAAATAAAAATAAAATAAAAAGTAGTAGTTTAACCTTTTGGTGACTTTTCAACCTTTTTGTATTTGTAAAAACACCTCATTGCTTTCATGTGTTCTATTTAGCTGTGGGCTAAACTAGGTTAGCTGTTTCCCACTGCTTCAAATCTCCATGTTAAACTAAGATTACTGGCATGATGTCCCCAATTTAATTTGTGAGTAGATATCTGAAAAGCGAACTTGATTGTCTTCTATTTTAAAAGATGAATGCTCACTGCCATTATACATAGTTATTTGTAATTATATAGATTGTACAATACAGTATTGTTTTCTAATCAAGGATTTTCTTGATGACAGCTATCAAACTTGTATCATACTTAAATAATACAATTTACAAATATATAATTAATTAATCTCTATTTATAATCTTTTATCAGGTTATGGAGTTATTGCCACTCAAGACATTGAGCCTGGAGAATTCTTGCTTGAGTATGTTGGAAGACACATCACTGGCTTGGAAGGAGAGACTCTGTTCAAAGAGTACTCAGATGCCCATGCAGCATTTCTGTATTTCTACCCCTTTGCCGGAAAGACTTTCTGGTAAGAAATGAAATGATCAGTTCTTACTATAGATAATTCAACTATTTTACTATTATATTAATAATCTTCAAACAATGTATTTCATTATTCAGTGTCGATGGGACTGGGGAAACAGCAAGACTGGGGAGATTCATCAATGACAACCACATCAAGCCAAATAGCAAATACCCAGGGGGCAAAGTGATTTTATGGACATGGAGCGTTGTAAAAGGTTCTTCACCAAAAATGACATTTTGGACCTTCCACGATCACAACCTGGGTGGACAACCTTGTCAACAAGCTGCTGGAAAGCTACAGCGGGCCGACATAGCAAATCAGAACCACTGTTTAAGTGAATGGGGGTGAATGGGGATGGGCTAATGGGGAATTTTTTGAACTTATAGATATCATTATGAAACTTTGCCAGTTGATTACTGACATTAAAACAAAAACTTTTTGTATTACAGTATTTTCGAAAATGTTTGAATAAATATGAAAAATCATCAATATCTTACTAATGATGCGTACATTTGCATATCTGCAAAGCCCCAAAATCTAGATGTTGGAAGAAAACAAAGTCAATTTGTTTTTAAATTTTGAAAACAAAACTAGTGTCCAACTGCCTGAAGCCTTTCCTAATCACAGTTCAAATTTGATCAATAACCCATAGAAAATACAATTTTTACAGTTACATTTCATGTGCTATGGACCAAAAGTGTCCTTTTGGAGTCTCCAGCTGGTATTTTAGGAAACGGCTAGACATTCCCTTGGAAAAAACAGTGTACAAAATTCATTTTCTATGGGTTATTGATCAAATTTGAACTGTGATTAGGAAAAGCTTCAGGCAGTTGGACACTTGTTTTGTTTTCAAAATTTAAAAACAAATTGACTCTGCTTTTGTCCAACATCTAGATTTTGGGGCTTTGCAGAAATGCAAATTTACGCGTCAATAGTAAGATATTGATGATTTTCCATATTTATTCAAACTTTTTGGAAAATACTGTAATACAAAAAGTTGTTGTTTTAATGTCAGTAATCAACTTGCAAAGTTTCATAATGATATCTATAAGTTTAAAAAATTCCCTATTAGCCCATCCCCATTCACTTAAACAGTGGTTCTGATTTGCTCTATGTCGGCCCCTGTAGGTTTCCAGCAGCTAGTTGACCAGGTTGGGATCCTGGAAGGTCCTGGATATCATTTCTGGTGAACAACTTTTTACAACGCTCCATGTCTGTTTTTCCAAAAAAAAGGGGTTTTGCCCCCTAGGTAAAAATTAGAATAGTAAGTAATACACTTGAAACATTATTTTATTGTTTTAAATATTCTGTGTATAAGTTTACTACTACACATCATATTATTTTACATTAACATTATATGACTCAAAGGAGGAACTGCTCCAGATGTGCTTGTGATTCACTGTGGGGGCAATGACCTTGGAAGTGTGAAAAGTGTGACGCTTCTTCGAGCAATGAAAAGGGACCTGCATGGCCTCCACAAACAGTTTCCGCAGATGAAGATCATGCTTTCTTCCATTAACCAGAGGCGACAATGGAGGCATGCCCTAACAGCAAAGACGGACAAAGTGTGGAAATTCATCAACAATGTGATGGCTACATTTGTTTTGGAGGTTAATGGGAGTACTGTTCAACATCCAAACATAGTGTTTGACAAACCTGAGCTATTTTTAAGAGACAATGTTCATTTAAGCCAAAAAGGAAGTGAAATATTTTTCAACGATATTGCTCAGGGTCTTCAAGACTATTTCATGTCAGGTTGATGCTGGATTTAAATCTCACACCAAGACCACCATGATATATATTCCAGTTGAAACATCTTAATCTCAAGCTACTGTACCATAAATGTATTATGAAAAACATTTTTGAAAAGATATCTTGTATTATAGATTGTATGACAATACTGTGGAAACATTAAACATGGGTCTAAAACTGATATTCAGTATTTGTTTTGTTTTTGAGCAGACATACACATTAATCTGTGCATTTTGTATTTGGTAAATGTTTTTTTTCCAATATTTTCACTGATCCTTAAATGTAAAGTTATTAGGGACAGTTGATCTGAATTTTCCTTCTCGCCAAATAGCATGGCCTGAGTTTCAAAACCCCACAATTTATCACTGTTTTATCAATCCACAATCACTTTTTCCTGCGCAAGTTGCACACCTTTAATGGGTTTTCATTTCAAGACTTAAAAATGTCCTCTACATTGTATAATTGAAATGACCAGCATCAACGTGCTCGTCACATCCTAAATTGAGGGTAAAATTCTGTGACAGCCTGTGACATTAGTACATAAGATATACATATATAATTCCCTGCCTTCAATACTATCATTATGGACAGTGACATATTTGTTCTCCATTTTCAGTTAATGTTCTCAGTTTTCTGTCAAAACTAAAACGCTTGGGAGCGTGAGCTTGGGGTACATTTGACAGATCAATGATGCGATAAGGCTGTGCAAATAAGGTCAATTCCATATTTGTACATGCTTTCCTTGTTAGGATCCATCAATTCATTATGTTGTTAAATACATTGTTTCCTAAATGGCTGGATATTTTAGGGAGCTACTGTAGGCTTAAAATAAAGTCACTAAATGAACCAGAAATCCAAGTAAGTTTAGCTTAAACATGTTGGCGCATACAACTGTTACAATACCATGTTTAATGAATCTACTATATTTATGTTAGCAAGGAGATGTATGCAGCCTCTGGGAGAGACACAGCAATGCAGTTTCATAACAGTTCAACTCACAGTGTTACTGTAGAAAAGGTGTGAAGTGCCTACTTTGAATAGAGGCAATGCAGGGCGGGGGAGGGGGTTGAAGGGCTGGTGCCAAGGGCATGGTTTGGCAGGAATGTACAGGAATGTGGGGACAGGAGGGTGAGAGGTTTTTTATTGTCCCAGACTACATCAATTCTGGACTGACTTTTTATGATTTTGACAAAGGTTCTTGGAGACTAAATAAAGATGGAGCCCTTCATTGAACTATTTTTGACCCCATCAGAACAACACCACATTTACTCTTTGCAAACAGAAATACTAACTTTCACTTCCCCTCTGGCAAGACGTCATATTTTACTTATGTGGAAATCTCCTAAAACCCCAACTATTTCTATCCGGCTTAAGGACGTAATGTTTATCCTTAAATTAGAAATCATAAACCTAACAGTGAAAGGCTGTTCCAACAAATTCTCTTTAATACAATACATCTTTAAATTCTGTCTGTGGTCAGATTAAAGCTGCAGTGTGTAACTTTGTGTGTGTCAGAGAAGTGAAACATTTTCTAAGGTATATTCTCAGAACTGAATAAAACATGTTCTTCGGAGGAAAATGTTATCCCTGGAACAGTGTTTGAAGTTAGTAAGCTTCCTGAAAAGTTACTATTTCATTTTGTTTTTTACAGCAGCAGGGCCCATAGTTTGGTTTACAAACATACTCTAGTCTCAATGTTTGGTTCCAGGTTCCTCTAAATATAGTTTAGTTTTGATTTATGATGATATAATCATTCAAAACTAAGAATCGCATGTAGAGAAAATGTATTTAGTAAACTTACTCTGTGAATATAAACAAATCCCTCTCCACTGAAACTGCATAGTGAGGGGGGGGGGCACTTGTAATTTGTTGTTTTAATTTCTAGTTGATTATATTGAAGGTAAGGTTCTACAGAACAGTGTTGGTTCCAGTGTCAAGAAACCAGACCAAAAATGTTTTTTGTGTGTGAGAATGACGACTTCATGATTTTGAGTGTGGCCAGTTGGATCTGTGATCTATGCACATTTCATACAATGTATGTGTAATACCATGTGCAAATTGTTTTAAGCAATGCAACTTTATTGCTTAGAAATAGCTTTTTAGGAAGAGTTTTTAATGACTAGCATCAATGTGCTCCACACATCCTAACATAGGGCTCTTTTTGCACCCTTCATTAACACTTTCTGCAAGTCACCATATTTGCAGACTTTGGATAAGGAAATTACCTGCAGTAGCGCAGTGACCTTAAAAAGGAGGGAAACTCCTTCTTCAACGCATTTCCTCACAAGTCTGGCATAATACCCCCCGCTCGGCTCTACAGTATGACTTCAAAAGGTTTCTCTTTAATTAAGATACTGTTTGCAGTTTATAATGTGACCAGGCATGGCATTTAGGCGTAGGTGGTTAAGGCATCTATACTTGTTTTTATTTAAGTGGTACATATTATAGCCTGCCCTGTCCAGATACATTCCATAATACCTTTTTAATTTATAAATAATTTTATAGGCCTGGAATAGTATGTGAAATAATCATGATCTTGAAAGGAATCCAGTTGTGATCTTGCAAATATGAGATCCCCTGTCGCTATAAAAACGTCTAGTCTGACCAAAATATCAGAAACTTGTGACAGGTGTCTTTAGATTTAGAATGGATTACTTGACGATTAAGTGCAATCCACTCGCTAAGGCAATATCCTGCAACACGTTCACATCAGGCAGTCAATCTCTAAAGAGCCTAAGCAGGGAAGAATAGCCTGCAGTTAATGTAAAAAGATAAATTCACAAGCCAACAATAAAGTTTGTGATTTTTTTTGTATATATTCTCCGGTAAGTACTTTTATTTATCTTTTTTTTTAACTAGAATTCATTTAGGCTTTTTTTTTTAAATCGCATTTTGCTTTGGTAAAGTTAACACTCCATGCCAAACAAGCCCCTTTATATATAATAGAAATTGCATCTCAAAGGTAAAGGTGAAGTGCCATTTTAACATGTGGGGCTGGAGGCTCAATGGATTTGGCCTGAGTGACTCAGAGCAGGCAAGGGGAGTTTCTATCTGCTTGTCATTTTGTGACAGTCTGTGTCACTCTCTGATCGTATGCAGTGTGGGGGATGGGTACCTGTGTCTGACGACGGTCGTTAGGCAGTCAACAACAACAGCTAACTTCAATAGCCAAGATTCACAGTGACTGTGATATATGTCATTCTCCTTCTGCTGTGTTGGAGAAGATACTTAAATACAAATTAAATTTAAAATAGGTTGAGTACAATCAACATTTTACTTTAGTTGGAAATCAAATCCTTTAATACAATCAACTCAGAAAAAGTCACTTAACAAGGTATTAAACTTTAAGAAATCTAAAATAATAGGTTGCATCCAATCCAAACGTAAATGTTGGCTTAACTACCTTTCTCTGTGATTGTGAAATAAACAAAATAAATATAGATTGAAGACACGAGTACACTGTCAAATTGATTGAAAACCTCTTCTTATAAAGATTAATAAAGGGAATTTTGAAAATAAAGAAATAATCCAGTTTGGTTTATTCCTTTTAAATTCATCCATGATGGAGTGTGAAAGTCGCACCATCCCAACCAACAGTGGACTCCAGTCATTAGATACAGTGGAAGTGTGGACCTTTCTCTGACCCTGTTTCCACCTGGCATTAACAAATGAATGTGGACACAAGTGGTCACAAGTGGTCACAAACCTCCTCCTAATGTGGTTTTTGTGATCCGATCACATGAATACAGCTCTAACTACAGGTGAGAACACTCTCAAGACGCATTGAGATCGGATCACAAAAACCACATTCGGAGGTGGTTTGTGACCACTTGTGACCACTTGTGTCCACATTCATTTGGTAGTGGAAACACAAATGTGGTTTGTGTCCACATTAGGGACCTCCTACTCAACTGCCTGAGCGGAAATACGTAGAAAAAAAGGTTTTAGTGTGCGCCCAGTTAAAAGTATTGCAAATGACAAGCTATCTGTCCTCTGTTTTCATTTCACAGAGTAAAACTGTGATAACACGGAAGTCGCTGCTTTTTTTTTTCTGGCGCCATGCAAGCTGCAGTCATGTGGAGCGCTAACTTCCTGTTCTTATCTGCTTCAAAATAAAGGTCAGCTCGCGCTTGGCTAGTAACAGGCTTTTAATGTGAAGGTGTACAGGAAACGTTCTGTTTGCACAAGGAATAACTTAACTGTGAAAGCTATGGACTGGTTGCGGTGACAAGAGTTTAACAGAGGCAGACGTTAGAATAGCCAAACAGCGAGCACACATCTTTCACCAGCCAAAGTGGCGTAATAACTTACTCGCCTAAGAGTTTTTACTTTTCTACTTTACCTATACTATGATATTTCCCGCATTTGGCGAGTGTTAATGTAAGGGCCCTCTAAGCAGTATTGTGCATCGCTCCTCATTGTCTAAATGAGATAGACTAGCCTATCTCGTCAACCTAGACTGGTAATTATCTTCGCATGTATTGCATTTTTATAGCAAATGTGATTCAAACTGTGGCACTGTACAGCCCTGTATGTTTACTTGTTTGAACCCCACCGGTTAAAAACAGCAATGCAAACGGAAATGATGAACGTGTTGATTTAAATACAGCGCGGGTAAATGGAATCCGATCACAAGTAGACAGAGAAGTCACATTTGAAAATACAAGTGGGAACACACGGACTGAGAGCTGTCCACTTGTAACCAGATTCAAAAAGTCAGATGTTAATGCCAGGTGGAAACAGGGTCTCTGTGATTGTGAAATAAACAAAATAAATGTAGATTGAAGACACAAGAACACTGACAAATTGATTGAAAACCTTTTCTTATAAAGATTATTAAAGGGAATCTTGAGGGACTGAATTACTCTAAAGGTCTAGGCCTCTAAAATGTTCTGATTGTAAAATGATAGTCTGATGATCAATCTGTTTTTGCAATTAATTAAAATACAAATCACCCCAACCCCAGAATGTTGGATAATAAGCATGATGCAGCAGTTTAGGGCTGACATCATGCTAAAGCCGGGAACACACCGCATTGGCCGCCTGCGGTGGTTGGCCGCGTGAACGCAGGAGGCTCGCCGCTTGGTCATATTGGGCCATGTTCACCGCAGCCGCGGCCAACCGCCGCCGCCGCCTCATCGTAGGCGGCGGTTGGCCGCGTGACCGCAGGAGGCTCGCCGCTTGATCATATTGGGCCATATATTCCTGACGCCGACGCCGAGATCAGACCTGTCACACTTACGGTGCAACAACAACAATAACATGGTCCAGCTGTGCCAAAAAATACAGATGTAGGTTCACTGTGTAACCAGCGGCAGTCTTGTCACAAATATCATTAAAACAGCCTGAACACGCACCCCGATCGCAAATACACACACATTAACAGCAATTCAGCAACATACTAAACACATTAACAACAGCAGTGTGTGCTCAGCGGCACAAATAAAGGCAAACATCAGCCTACCTGAAAGTGAAAGTGTGCCGGCTGACGGAGGACAACACCGGTGCTTCGCTGTACTAGGCTATATGGAATTCCACACGGACACTGCCGTCAGCTTTGGGTTCATATTATCCTCAGGAACAGCACACAGCTGGGTGAGTTTCACTATGCTAACCGGCGCTACCTTGGCTAAAGTACAACCAACAGCTAAACAGATGCAAAATACACATATTTGCAGAATGTATTGGAAGCCCAATGTCCTCACTCCACACGCCCACCTCGTCTTGCAGACCACCGCCACTGGGCAATCTCAACGCTGATTGGCTGTGGAGGCGCGGCGCCGCAGAAAAAGATGAAAATGTTCATCTTTTTCTGCGGCGCCGTGTTCGCCGCACAAGCCTTCGATTCACGCTCCTTCGATGACGCAATTTCTACGCGCCGCAAATGGCCGCGCTCCCGAGAGGCGCGGCCACGCGCCGCGCAAGAGCCCGCCGCTGGACGCCAATTATTGGGTGGACGCGCAGCCACGCGCTAGTACATTGACTTTGTATGTAATCTCGCCGCGCGGCCAGTGCGGTGTGTTCGCAGCTTAACTGTATAGACTCAAAGTGTAGCATACTAAAGCACTAAAACGTGTCAAATGTTTTAAAACTTGTCTATAATTGTTCAGACACAATAATCAAAAAACCTTCATCATGGAAATGTTACTTTAAAAGGCAAAACACTGTTTTTTTTAGCTTAAATGTGCTTATATCTTATTCCTTGTGTCTCCCTTCTTTACAGGATGAGTCAAATGGATGGCTCTTCTTAAATATGTGGTCACATTTCCAATTTCTTCCACAGTTTTCTAGAAACAAGGGGTGGCACAACTTCCCCACCGGCACAACTCAGGTCACTCTCCCCTACAATTAAAACACCAATTTTATGTGAAATACTTTGTCATTAGATTAGCCTACATTGCTGATGCTTTTATCTAAAGCAGTTTCCCATAAATTAAATTTGACCATAAAGATAGAATCTCAGAACAGCAATAATCACGCAAGTAGTCTAGATTAGCTTCAAATAAATGGAACTACAAAAGTGCTACATCATTTAAGTGCTACATGTAGGTGTAACATGTAAGTGCATTTTTTCTTCTCTCCTTTGTGTGCCGTTAAATAGTCATGACATCTGTAGGCTATAAACTGTGAATATTTTACATTGTTTAGAGAGAGAGAGATAGAGAGAGATAGAAAGGGGGTGGGGGTGTTACTGCCTGATTATGTGGGGTTCAAAATAATAAATTATTACATCAAGGCTTATAAATTTAAAAAAAACATCACATTATTGTTGTTGCATATGGGCTAATTATGTATGTCAATTTCAAGCTTTGTGGCTTGTAGCCTACGATATGAAACATTATTTTCACTGTATGATTTGGAGTGTAGTCTACTTGTAGGCTATACGACTGTTTGTGAATATTTTCATCCGGCCAAATTTGCATCATATCACATATCACTTCCACATTAGAGCAACAAGAATCTTTTTTGTAAAATGTAGCCTTGACGTAATAGGTCGCGGTGGACAGTCTCATATTTGGAGAATGTAGTACTGCAGGTAGGGTCAATTAGTATGACACACATAAGACATTTTAGACCACATTGACATTATTATTTTCCCCTTAAGAATTATCCAGTTTGGCTTTTTCCTTTTAAATTCATCCACGATGGAGTGTGAAAGTCGCACCATACCAACCAACAGTGCACTCCAGTCATTAGATACAGTGGAAGTGTGGACCTTTCTCTGTGATTGTGAAATAAACAAAATAAATATAGATTGAAGACACAAGTACACTGTCAAATTGATTGAAAACCTCTTCTTATAAAGATTATTAAAGGGAATCTTGAGGGACTGAATTATTCTAAAGGTCTAGGCCTCTAAAATGTTCTGATTGTAAAATGATAGTCTGATGATCAATCTGTTTTTGCAATTAATTAAGATACAAAGAATGTATCTTTCTCTTTTAATCTGTCACCCATAGTCTGACAGGAGAGAGTTGACAGAGAACCAAATTGGCAGCTGAACTGTCTTCACATACTGCAGGCTTTGGGTAGCTGTTCAGCCAGGTCTGAGATGGTCCAGAGACAATCTCCTTAACTCTTTGTTACATTTGGAGAATGTAGTACTGCAGCTAGGGTCAATTAATATGACACACATAAGACATTTTAGACCACATTGACATTATTATTTTCCCGTTAAGAATTATCCAGTTTGGCTTATTCCTTTTAAATTCATCCACGATGGAGTGTGAAAGTCGCACCATACCAACCAACAGTGCACTCCAGTCATTAGATACAGTGGAAGTGTGGACCTTTCTCTGTGATTGTGAAATAAACAAAATAAATATAGATTGAAGACACGAGTACACTGTCAAATTGATTGAAAACCTCTTCTTATAAAGATTAATAAAGGGAATTTTGAAAATAAAGAAATAATCCAGTTTGGTTTATTCCTTTTAAATTCATCCACGATGGAGTGTGAAAGTCGCACCATACCAACCAACAGTGCACTCCAGTCATTAGATACAGTGGAAGTGTGGACCTTTCTCTGTGATTGTGAAATAAACAAAATAAATATAGATTGAAGACACGAGTACACTGTCAAATTGATTGAAAACCTCTTCTTATAAAGATTAATAAAGGGAATTTTGAAAATAAAGAAATAATCCAGTTTGGTTTATTCCTTTTAAATTCATCCACGATGGAGTGTGAAAGTCGCACCATACCAACCAACAGTGCACTCCAGTCATTAGATACAGTGGAAGTGTGGACCTTTCTCTGTGATTGTGAAATAAACAAAATAAATGTAGATTGAAGACACAAGAACACTGACAAATTGATTGAAAACCTCTTCTTATAAAGATTATTAAAGGGAATCTTGAGGGACTGAATTACTCTAAAGGTCTAGGCCTCTAAAATGTTCTGATTGTAAAATGATAGTCTGATGATCAATCTGTTTTTGCAATTAATTAAAATACAAAGAACGTATCTTTCTCTTTTAATTTGTCACCCATAGTCTGACAGGAGAGAGTTGACAGAGAACCAAATTGGCAGCTGAACTGTCTTCACATACTGCAGGCTTTGGGTAGCTGTTCAGCCAGGTCTGAGATGGTCCAGAGACAATCTCCTTAACTCTTTGTTACATTTGGAGAATGTAGTACTGCAGGTAGGGTCAATTAGTATGACACACATAAGACATTTTAGACCACATTGACATTATTATTTTCCCCTTAAGAATTATCCAGTTTGGCTTATTCCTTTTAAATTCATCCACGATGGAGTGTGAAAGTCGCACCATACCAACCAACAGTGCACTCCAGTCATTAGATACAGTGGAAGTGTGGACCTTTCTCTGTGATTGTGAAATAAACAAAATAAATATAGATTGAAGACACGAGTACACTGTCAAATTGATTGAAAACCTCTTCTTATAAAGATTAATAAAGGGAATTTTGAAGATAAAGAAATAATCCAGTTTGGTTTATTCCTTTTAAATTCATCCACAATGGAGTGTGAAAGTTGCACCATCCCAACCAACAGTGGACTCCAGTCATTAGATACAGTAGAAGTGTGGACCTTTCTCTGTGATTGTGAAATAAACAAAATAAATATAGATTGAAGACACAAGAACACTGTCAAATTGATTGAAAACCTCTTCTTATAAAGATTAGTAGTAAAGGGACTTTTGAGGGATTGGACTATTCTAAAGTTCTTGACCTATAAAATGTTCTGATAATAAATAATAGTCTGTATTTTAATTCATTGCAAAAAACAAATTGATCATCAAAGAACATACATTTCTCATTTAATCTGCCACACATGAGTAGTCTGACAGTGGAGAGTAGACAGAGAATCACATTGGCAAGAAAATAAAGGATCTTACTGCTGATCTTTTTTCCCATGTTTGTTTATATCTATATTTCGTCCTTTTTAAAACTTTTATTAACACTCAACATATATATTTAGTTTCAAAAACAAAATACAAATCTATTTTCAAGAGACTGGTGTCTTCAGTAAGTAGCCTGTCAACAGCTCTTCACAGCCTGAAAGACTCCCTGGGGCTGAGACCATTCAGACAATAGAGGAGTGTTTTAAACGACGTGTGTGAATGGGCCAGGCCAGGGCAAGCAGAGGCTGTCCCAGATATGAAATTAACACTCACACACTTCCAAGTCCACTGTTGGCAAAAGTTATGAAAATTTACCAGAAGGTATTATACATGTTTTTAAGATGATTTAAAGCATGTCCAAGAGGGGACTTGAAAAATGTCCCCTGTTAGTTTTGGAGTCCCCTGTTAGTGGATGTGTTACGATCTCAGGTTCCCTGTTGGATAGGTCGGCACACTCACACACACACACACACACACACACACTTTTTATGTATAATGCATCTTCACTTGGCACTCCCAATTTTGTTGTATAGGTGACTGCACAATGACTATAAATGCTATATTATCTTATCACACACACACACACACACACACACACACACACACACACACACACACACACACACACACACAATTCAGTCTGGCATACTGTATACTGATGACATACATGAAGTTCAGAATATTTTGGATGTATTTCTGATGTATGGACACATAGCTTACACCCAAAAACAGCCTAGATTATGCATTTTGCTTATTCCATCACTGTGTCCATCTCTTATACTGTCTATATCTTTTCCATTTGCTCAGCGTTTTATTGCTCCATCTATCCCTCACACAACCACAACCTGCATGGCCTCTAAGCCTTCATAACCTCACTCCTATATCGATTATGATTATAGCCCCCCTATTCAAGCTTTCCACCATGAAAGCCTGTCCACGCTTAATCAAATGAGATTGCAATCCAGGCAAAATAAGCGCGCCGGTGCTTATAGAATAAAAAGCGCTAACGGGTATTAGCGCTGGGAGCTTTAGCCCTTTTGGATGTAACAGTAGATGCGGCGAGGCTATTCTAAGGGGGTTGATAATCACTTTTAGCAGTGTCATGTTTCAGGATGCGCTGTTTGAGTGGTGGGTATTTATAGGTTAGAAGAAGAAGGGAAACATTTGTGGTCTGGAGGGAGGGATGGGCTGCCTTTGCTTCTGTCTGTCTGTCTCTCACTCACACATCCACTCTCATTAAAGGGTAGTTCGGTGTTTTTTTGTGTAGTTAGAATGTAACCGTTATGGGGATGGCGGTGGGTGCAGTCACTTTAAGGGAGTTTTGGGGGAGACGTATCCACATATGTAAATTGTAACTTAAAAGATAAAATATCTGTTCAATTGTACGCTGAGGTGAGATTGTTTTCCACAGCTAAGCTTAGTTTGCCGCTAGACAGCATTATTTTTTTGTTGTATAATTTGCACACACACACACACAGCATCAAACATGTATGAGAGCAGGCAGGCATGAAACAATGACTTGCATTGTTACCTCTGCTGTGCCTTCACTGGTCCACAGGTTATATTTAGAGGCTTCACTTCTCCAATTCTTCTGATCACTCTCATTGGACAATTGAGCTGGCATGAAAGCCTTTTTAAAAAGATAATTTCGATTTTTATTATCCAGTTGTCCACAAATTGTATCCCAAACTCAAACGGACTGCAGTAACTTAAATAGGCTATATTAGTGGATTTAAACCTGCAGTGTGTAGAATTTGGGGTTTTATTTCCTGGCAGATTTTGTAGAAAATAATTATAATATCCATAAGTACGTTTAATTTAGTGCATAATAGCTGATTTTTTTTTTTAATTATTATTATTTTTTCCTTAGAAAGGGTCTCATATGTTCATATTTCTCCATACTTTGGACCAAGGCCTTGTCACCGCCATTTTGGAAGTGTCATTTGGAATGTCATCAGGTGCATTGTTTAAAATTTAGAATTGTTCTTGTCCTTGAAGGCCACTGTAGCTTCTGTCATTATTCGAAAGGGGTGGGGTTACCCAGGGAGCGTTGCATTCTAGAACTTTCTAGAACTTACTTGATGATGTCATATTACACACTGCACCTTTAATAATGATAGCATAAGTTTGAATAGAATAAGCTAAGAAAGAAAAGGAAGTGAAACTAACACTGCATTCGCTATTTCAAAATAAAGGTCAATCTGTATTTCCATGTGTTGTTAACCACTGTGTGCTCTACAGTCCCACATATTATTCCCACTAGACGAGCATTCAGAGAAGCAGAAAATAATGGCTGTAAACAGGAAAGGGCTGGAGACACCCACTCACACACAGGGAGGACACACACTTCCTAAGACAAGCAGGAGGAGTGTGTGGGTGTGTGGGTGGTGTGTGTGTGTGTGTGTGTGTGTGTGTGTGTGTGTGTGTGTTGTGTGTGTGAGCGCTGTGTGTTGTGAGGGGGTGGTATCCTTTACCGAAATGAAAGCCATCCGAGGTCTGTATGTTATTTGCGAAAGAGGGGCTATAATATCAAATTGACTTGACTTGACAGACGAAATTAAAAAAACATAATCAATGTATTTCTGAAATTTAGTGTGGATGTACGTTTGTGTAAATTCTAGCGCCCCCTCTGGACAAAAGCGGTAGTGTTTTTACTACGCCAGCTGTTGTTCCTGGGTGAGCGTATACCCATGACAAAGGCATTAAGAAAAACTATATCAAAATTGCATTCTTAGCACTGATGGGTCTCGTTTGCTGTTACATGTCATTTATGATCATCAGAGGAAAAATTTCAGAAATATTTTAAAAGTTCCTCGTAGCACCTTTAGCTATCAAAATGGTGCTCAATCTTAGCAGTAATGCTGTAGTTAGCGCTGGCGAGTAGAGATAACATTCACCCTGACACACACACACACACACACACACACACACACACACACACAACACACACACACACACACACACACACACACACACACACAGAGCTGTTGTTACACAGATGACCAACACAAGGATTTTATCTATTGCTGCAACAGGCTGGAAAAAAAAATATCAACAAAAGATGCAGACTGCAACCTGCTTTCTGAGATACCGCTGATGGAAGGACGCGAGACACACACACACACACACACACACACACACACACACACACACACACACACACACACACACACACACACACACACACACACACACACACACACACACACACACACACACACACACACACACACACACACACACACTTTCATATCCAAATGCTGTGTCATATATCAGGGGTTACATGTGCAAACACAGTCAAACACATGTGTGAGTGAGTGTGTGTGTGTGTGTGTGTGTGTGTGTTATCTCTCGGCGGCCACTGCTGACAGAGATAAGACAAATCCTGTCCCCATCCCTAAATCACTGGACGTTAAACACACACACACGCACACACACACACACACACACGCACACACACACACACACACACACACACACACACACACACACACACACACACACACACACACACACACACACACACACACACACACACACACACACCGGATGCAGTCAAGTGGATTAAGCATGCATTGCATTGACACCGCACACATAAAACCAAACCATTATGCAAATAAAAGCGGGCTATTAAATATTTAGCGCGGCCAACACGCCCCTGTGTTTACTGTTAACTTTTTATGTGCATTTGATATCGTGGTAAAAACGTAATGATAGCTATGGTTGACAGTCTGGGTGGGTGTGTGTGTGTGTGTGTGTGTGTGTGTGTGTGTGTGTGTGTGTGTGTGTGTGTGTGTGTGTGTGTGTGTGTGTGTGTGTGTGTGTGTTCACGCTATGAGAAACAACAAATATGCTGAGTCTGTGCCTAGACATTTTTTTTTTTACTATTGGAAAATACATATCTGCATTTAGACTGTTTTAAACTTGGAATATGTTCACACACACATTCACTGGAGGTTTCAAATCAGTGAATATCTCCTCAGGATCCACTACCTGTCCGTATGTGTGTATCAGGGTGGGAAATTAACTTTTTTGCCCACCTGCCACAGTGGCGGGTGGATGCCAAATTTTACCAGACACTTTTATTTTTTACCTGCCACCTTTTTCCAGAAATCAAATTTATAAAAGAAAATGCACTAGCATATTTTGAATTGCTTTAATAGGCCTACATTCTTTTTCATTATTAAAACAGTAATATTTGAATAGATGAGGTTCAAGTGTTATGAACGTGACAATCGCATAAACAACCAACGTGGTAATGTTAAGTCTAGCAGTAATCATACATGCTCATGGTTTAAAAAAGCACTGCATAACATTTTGAATTGCACTACTCGTAGACTGTAGAAGAGGTGGGAAAAGCTGCTAACTGCTAATAGTGATGCTAACGGAACACGAGCGGAGAGGTGTATCTCCTGCTCTGACCGCAGCTGGGAGGGGCTGCTGCGCGAGGACCGGGCCGTCTGTCAGTGCTCTGTGACGGGGGACGGGCCGGGAGGCTCCCGCTGCTCGTTGAGAAGCGTTACAAGTGATACTTGCTTTGGTGAAAAAGTCACCAATTACACCAGAAAAGAAGCTAGATTTGTCGCTTGTCGCTGTCTTGAAAAAAAAGTCGCAAGGGGGGCTGAAAAGTAGCTAAATATAGCGACAAAATCGCTAAGTTGGCAACACTGGGTTAGCTTCGATGCTCGCGGCAAATGATTTCCCATGATGCTCTGGGAGAGTCTTGGACCAATCAAAGGTTTGGTTGGTTACGTCATACACCTGTACACCAATGGGCGGCTGCCACGTTTGTGTGACGAAAACGAATGCTCCGAGGCAAAGCCCAAAGCCCGGGAGAGCTTCTATGTTTCTGTACACAGCGCTTGAAACTGTGAACACGTTGTAGTATATTTTGAAAAAATCCACCCGCCACTGTGGTGGGTAGACATGGCAAAGTCACCCGCCAATTTGAAAAAATACCCGCCAATGGCGGGTGCTAATTTCCCACCCTGGTGTGTATGTGTGTGTGTGTGTGTGTGTGTGTGTGTGTGTGTGTGTGTGTGTGTGTGTGTACAGAAACCAAAAAAAATCCATTGTTTTACACAGCCTAGGCTCTGTAAACAGTACGACAGGCAGTGTGATCGTGAGGATATATTCACTGATTTTGACAACAGGCATTGTCCAGAATCGCTGACTCCACCTTTAATGTTAAAGTTAAATGGTCTGGTTTCTCTCTTTTCTTTTCAATTCATTAAGAAAAAATCTGGCTATTTATTCTCTCCGCGTGCAGGTCATAGCAAAGCACCTTCACAAAGACAATACAAGTCCACAAAAAGACAAATTACTGACTCAAGTATATGAAAAAAAAGCATCTGTCTGTGTGTGTGTGTGTGTGTGTGTAGAAGTAAAATATTAAGCCACTCTCTGACATTACCAGAGATGAGAGGACAGAATACCAATCAGTTAAAAAACCACACACACACACACACACACACACACACACACACACACACACATCACACAAGAGCACTGCTGGTATTAATCAGAGTCAGTGAACTGTACCATTCAGCATTTGCACTGGTGCGTATGTGTTTTTCTGACATTTGCATAATCCTACACCTGCATGTCCTCACAACTGAACCAGAGCGAGTTATCTAGCATCATCTCAGATCCATAAGTGTGATAAAACATGATAAAAACCATCAAAACAGACATTGAGGAGGATTTTTACCTGCTCTGCCATTGTAGACGCATAAACATTCACCCATCTGTCGCTCTGCACGTGCACCGTGTGCCGGTTTGTAGCGTTCTCTCTTCTGATTGGTTATCAGTAGTGGGATCCCCGAAAAGTTTATTTGCCGGTTACATGCAGAGCGGGTGACAGAGATCGGCTTTATGAAACGCGCACACTATATAAATGATCACTGTATGAAAAAAGAGCAATTTAACACTTATATTAAAGCCACTACGGGTAAGATGGCACGTTGGCGTCCCCTTTGGACAAAAGCGGTAGTATTTTTACGACGCCCGCTGTCGCAATTGCTCGTGCCAGGCGCGTGAGTGTGGATTGAGAAGGGCGCAATATAGTGCATGTTCGTGTGTTGAAAGTGTGAGGACTCTTTTCGGCTCCGTGAGAGTGGTTTTGACACTGCATCAACTAATGCCAGTCAGTACACACACCTGATTGCAATGAGTTGATGTAGCAGCGTCACCTAACTACTCTCTCTCACGGAGCTGAAAGATTACGTGTCCTCACAGAAAGCGAATGAACGAGAGACGGCAGTTAGTATGGATCACGATGAGGTAATGTGTTTGTGTTGTTGATGTAAATAATGACTATTTCAGATAATGGTTATCTGATGATGGTGAAGCAAAGCAAACTTTGTGTTAGTACCAACCGATCATTCATTTAGGAGTAGCCTACACACTGCAGTCTAGTTTCGCTCTCGTGAAATTGTATACACGTTGCTTGGCAACGCCCTCCCGCCCGCCTATCACTCCCTTTTCGCTTTTCTTCTCTTTTTTTTCTTTGATGGTTCAGCCCCGTTATCAGTCATTATGACGACAAATAACAAGGCTCCCGCTCCCCTTCCCTCACCTGGAGGGATAGGCTTCTCAAATCGCGTTGCTGCGCCACACTGAAATCTGCGACCAATACGGATATGTGACCATAGAGCCTGCACGAGCGAACCGAAAATCGGACTGGGTGTGCGACCAGACCAAAAGCAGTAATAAAAACGATATAAAAACGTCTTTCTTTGCACTGATGGTCTCGTTTGCTGTTAAAGGTAATTTATGATTATCAGAGGAAACATGAGGCTGTTTAAAAGATATTTAAATGTTACGCGTAGCCGCTTTAACATAAATACATCGCTTACTTCACCTTTAATAACAACACATCAAATCGCATACGCTCATGATCTTTCATCTTTGTATACAGCAAAATCCATAAATCAATTGTCTAAAGATTCGCAGCTTCAAGGAAAGTGTCTAAACGTGAAAGGCAGGACTGTCTGGAGAGTTGAATTGAGCTGAAATAGACATTCACCTGCTTCCATTACCTACAGTATGTGGGTCAGCAGTCCACTGTATACGGCTGAGTGTGCGCTGCATTGTCAAAGTGCTGTGAAGGGTGTTCTTTGAAAGGCGTCATAGAAAGCAATAGGACTATTTATTATTAACGAGCACTTCTTGTGTATAGTTACATAACACTATAGTTGCGGCGGTCTGCTGTATTAATATTATCCATTTTTTGCCATGACATTCTTGAATACATTGCAAGCTTATGTTACGCGGATAAATATTAAAGGAAAAGTTCAACGATATTTTAACTTGTCGGCACAGTCAGGCTAACGTTTCCCATCGACTACCAGTATTTTAGCTAAGCTAACTAGCAGCGTCAAGCAACTTTTGCCTATTTCTAGTTCAAAAAATGCACGCATAGTCAAAGGAATGGATTCAGTCACCTTGTCTTAAACCCAAGAGTGAGGCAACAAGCTATAAAAAAATAATTTGTCTACTCCTTTAAGACACATGAACACATTATCAGTGCATTATGTACAGATACATTCATTAGCCTGGTTTTCACAGAGCAGCTTTCAGCACAGAGAAAGGCATTGTTGTAGAGTTCCTGTGCACAGTCATTCTCTGTATGTCAAGGGAGTACGCTTTACACACAGTTCATACTTGGTTCATTGTGTCTGCTACTGTTTGCACGTGAGTAGGAGGGGAGCGTGAGTAGATGGTCACATGACTTGAGCTAATGTTGCATTCAGGTTCACATAGGGGAATAGGAATAAATGCTTCAAGCTTGACATTTAAAAACAACTGGGAAGTTTTCAGTACTCTAGCGGGATGACAGTTGCGACATCCATAATGAAGAAATCAGTAAAGGCATCTTTAAATGAGTGATTGTTCCAAAGCCTTTAGTTAAACATTGTGTGTTTGTTTGTTTGTTTGTTTAAGTGTGTGTGTGTGTTGTGGTGTGTGTGTGTGTGTGTGTGTGTGTGTGTGTGTGTGTGTTAGTACCCAGGTCACACTAAGTGCCTGCATTGATCTGTGGACACTCGGCTTGCTTTAAATAACTTCAACACTGCAAGTTGAATGGCAGCGGGCCAAGCTTTAGCATGGGGGTAACGCCACTAGAAACACTGTATATCATTAGCTATGTTGAACCAGACGGACGTCAAATATTCTGAAAATACAGCAAAATATGTATTTTTGTTGAGGGATATGGTCTTATGGTTAGGTTTCCCCACATCCAAGCATCATTCCCCTTCCCGTCAAGTCTCTATTCAAGACATTGAGAGTCAAAATTGATTATTGGTGGTTTTCTACAGGGTTTCCTATGCCAGACTATGTCTTGGATGGGAGCAGTCTACTTCCTGGAGTCCACTGGTTGGCCTCAGCATCCTCACAGTGACATCAAGACTCTTTTTCCCGCAACTCCATTAAGCTTTAATGGACAGACAGGAGCGCTATCAAATTTCACCATTCAAACCGAATGAGTGTCGAACTCTTCCTTTAACTGTGGTGGCTACGTTCAACACTGTGCCTTAAAAATGGTCTATGGTGTCATGAGTGATATGAACTCCATTATTTGTTATTTGCAGTGTACGTGTAAGACCGTATTGTGAATTGGGTGTAGAATGGCCTAGAGGAAAAGGTGGCCGACCAGTAACAATAAGGTGGTTGTATCCCGGCACCGGATAGGTGCTAGTGTGGTGGTATTACGTCTACGGTGCCAACCATCTCTACCATTGTGTCCTCGAGCAAGACACTTCACCCAAAACTGCTCCTGGGCGCTGTTCTATGGCTGACCCTGCGCTCTGACCCCCTCGAAGTTGATAAGGGACTGTGTGTGTGTGTGTGTGTGTGTGTGTGTGTGTGTGTACCCAGGTCACACTAAGTGCACTAAGTGCCTGCATTTAAGTAGACAGTATGTAGTTAGTCAATATTGAGTTGCTAGTAGGTTGTAATTAGTAGTCCGTTTTTGAACACACCCATAAAAAAGACAAATTTCAATGTAACCACTGATTTATAAAGTAACTTAAATTTAAGTAATTTCTTGTTTAGCCACCTTTCATCACCTCAAAATTTGAAAGTCAAGATTATGAC
Organism: Ammodytes dubius; assembly: GCA_026122265.1. Lineage (NCBI taxonomy): Eukaryota > Metazoa > Chordata > Actinopteri > Uranoscopiformes > Ammodytidae > Ammodytes > Ammodytes dubius. Next base: position 1,488,393 of record CM047528.1, on the reverse strand, counting down.
GTAATTGCGATCGACCCTGACACCACTAAGATAAGCTGTATAGTGCAAAAACTCTAAAGTAATGTTGTATTGACTAGGCACTGAAAATACTACACATTTTTCTTTACTATTTATCATTTGTTTTGACCCAACTAGAAAGCATTTAGGGTGGGTATTGGGTAATGGGTTCATATTCCTTGTGTGAGTTTTTTTGACAGTGCCATTAGCTGTCTGTCTATTGGCTATGGAAGTAAATGTGTGTCATCGGATTTTGAAAATAAAAAGCCATTGAATTTTAAGCACTGAATATTTATGCATTGTTCTCAAAGGACCCAAGGAAGAGCAATCGATCATAGATGCTAGATCGCGTTCAAACAAAGAGAGCGAGTGGGAATATTAGCGTGTTGCCTTGGATACCCCTGACTGATTCAGGAAGGCAAATCAGGTTTTAGCCATGTCAAACGGCAACGCAAGAAACGATGGTGCTTCGGTGAGTACAAACATGTTTCTATATATATATGCTAGCCATTATACAGCAGTTGGTTCTGACCGAGTGATTTGATTGGACGAGAGACATTCCAGCAGTGCTGATATTAGCGAACAACATCACTCTGACTTCATGGACTGTTCACCTAACTGACCAAACTGACAAAATCACTCCGCTCACTGACGAGCCGGAGCTTCACTTGTGTTAACTGTGTGTGTGTGACTCGGTGTGACTCAGGTTGGCCTGTGGCGAGTCTCCCCATTTGAGATGGCAGCTCTGCCACACACAGACAGAGACAGTGTGCGGTAGTCACTCACACACTCACGTTACTGAAGACAGCAATAGTGTGTGGAGATAAACGAATAATACGAGCGGACGCGATCCCTACGCAGCCTAGCTTTGGCCTAGCCTAGCTTTACCACTTCACTGTATAACTTCCCCGCGGCCGAAATACACTCATAAACTCTGGGAAATGAAGCGTGGGGGTTTGGATTTAGCAGCGGACCTTATTACCAACTAGATTAAGATCCGCCGTTCCTTTCCTTTAGTGATTTTTACGGGACATCAGGCCGCGCGCCGTGGTTAATGTTACCAGAGTAAACAAAGCAGGACGAGCTCCCGTCAAGTTGCTGTTGTCGGACTATTTGTGTTGGCGGAAGCAAATACATTCTTAAATGATTAAAGATCACATTTTAAAGTTAACTTGCGAATTTAAGTTGTAAAACTGCTGTATAAAAGCAATATCACACTCGAGGTCGCAATGTTGTCGCTGTATATCAGCACTGCTGTGTTTCTCTTCGGCGAATCACAGCAGTGCTGATATACAGCGACAACATGCTCCCTCTCATGTGATATTGCTTAATTATATCCTTCCCTGTTCCCTATATAACATGTTTGTACTCACCCAAGCACCATCGTTACTTGCGTTGCCCTTTAATTGACCCTTTGACTCCCTGTTATAAAGCAGTGGACCAAAATGCTTCCAATACTTTGAATCCTCCTCCAAGATTTTGTTTTTCCAAACGTTTCATTTGGGCTGTCTCTCCCCTGTTAATGGGAGCACTTTCTCTCGGTCTTCACTAATGTTTGACCTGTAGACACACACACTCTAATGCTAATGGTGTACATTACACTGTTTGTGTTGCCAGTAATGATGATGACTCCCAGGTTAGCACACCACACACACACACACACACACACACACACACACACACACACACACACACACACACACACACACAACACACACACACACACACACACACACACACAACACACACACACACACACACACACACACACCTTCTCTTGACTTAATGGCCTGTTACATAGTCCTAAATATGAGTGAAAGTCTGGTAACATTGCAGTGCATTCAACAAGACAAGACAGTGTAACGTTAAAAAAGTTTAGAGCAGTTAAAGCATAGTGCGTAACTTCTGTCGCCCAATATGAGGAATTCTGAGTATTTACAACAACACTGTCGGTTCATCTACATGAGGTAAGGGATTCTTGAGATTTTTCTGAGCTCCTTCACCAGTGTCAGGAGGGACACACACACAACACACACACACAACACACACACACAGTTTGTTAACGCTGCCATACCGAGAAACACAGAGAGAGTTGCTGTGGAGCTGATTGGCTTAATCAACTTTGTGTCGACTCGTTTTGGCTACGGCTGGAATGTATCCGACATTCTTTTACACGGAAAAACTTACGCACTGCAGCTTTAAAACTTTAGACGTTGTCAGCATCCAACAAGTGTGATTGGACACTCCTTTGACAGTGACCATTGGTAAACATTAAAAAGTTCCCCCTTTATCTGTACATTTCTTTTGTTTGGGTTACTTCTTAATTATTGCCTAGCCAAGCTCTTAGTTTATCCCCCTTGTGTTCTGTCCAGCTGACTTTTACTGCTCTGTCCTCTTCCTATTCAGGCTGCTTCATTGTCACATGTCCCCATGAATCCTGCTGCCCTTTTGTGTCACGTAAGAAGCCAAATACACACACACCGTACGTTACACACACACACACACACCACACACACACACACACACACACACACACACACACACACACACACACACACACACACCACACCCCACACACACACACACACACACACACACACACACACACACACACACACACACACACACACCACACACACACACACACACACACACACCACACACAATGTGAACAATCCCCCTGTTTCTTTGCACTAACTTTTTTGTTTTACCATGTGTGAGGGAATTGTGGGTCTTTAGTTGTAATATTAATGGGAAAGATTAATAGGTCATATATGCCTATCTTGTGTGTCTGTCTCACAGACTCTAGGTCAGCCTTGGAGCCTGTTAGGAGACACTTAGGTCAGTTGTATAGATAAAGTCTCATCTCCTTAGACTCCAGAATGTTATGGTTCACTGTGTTCAGCTCTGAACCAAAACATTGGTAGGCTTGGTGCCCGAGCCGGGGAGGTGTTAGAGATAGTGCGAGGTTAATACACAGCTCTAAGCATGAGTTTGGCAGAATTGAAGTGCAAGTCATGAGAGTTGCAGTCCGGTTCTCCTTGGCCAAGTCTGTAATAAATATTGCTTCATAATTCATCCAAGTCTCCTGAAATATTCTTCCACCTGAGTTGACCTCCAACCTTAACCAGAACTTCCTTCACACCATGGGCTGTTACAGTATCTCACTGTCTGGGTCATATATTCTCACTTTTTGCTTTAATTCATAATCCATTTGACTGACGCTTTATCCATCTTTTATGTGGACCAATATTAGTTGTAGTTTCAGTAATTAAAGGTGCACTGAGGTTTGTTGTGTTCATTCTAGCACCACTTTGGACAAAAGAGGTAGTGTGTTTTTACTACACCAGCTGTTGATTCTGGGTGAGCGTATACCCATGACAAAGGCATTAAGAAGACCTGTATAAAAATAGCATTCTTTGCACTGATGTTCTCATTCGCTGTTACATTTATGATCAGAGGTAAAAATTAGACTGTTTCAGAAATATTGAAAAGTTCCTCGTAGCTACATTAACCACACAACAAATGGCAAAATGTAACTACTGGGTCACAAATAAAGTACCAGAAAGTGACTGCAAAATGTAGTTAGAGTACTAGACTGGAGACTGCTTAGTCAAGTGTGATTCTCACTAGTAGAGGAAGAGTCACAGGTGAGGGCGGAGGTAGCCTACTAGCATCATGTGGCCCTCATGAGACCAGTCACCTGACTACAAGGCCTGAGTACCATGGTGGAAATGGATTCCAGGAAGTTAGTAGATCTCTGTAAGATGTGGCCTATGGTGTCATGCATTGTCAGAATTACTGTAGCAGTGGTAACTTCAAACCAAAACTAGAATGGTGACTGTGATTGGAGGATTTTCTTCTTATAATTAGGTTGAGTTAGTTTATTAGTCAATGGTTGAATTGAAATTGTCTTTCCGCATATCCCCTCTTAAGTTAGCACACTTCGAGGGGGTCAGAGCGCAGGGTCAGCCGTAGAACAGCGCCCCTGGAGCAGTTTTGGGGTTAAGTGTCTTGCTCAAGGACACAATGGCAGATGGTGGGAACCGTAGACGTAATACCAGCCACTGCTAGTTTTACTACTAACACCCTCCTGTCCGGTGCCGGGGATCCAACCAGCGACCTCATGGTTACTGGTCGGCCACCTTTTCCTCTAGGCCATCCTACCAACCCTATATTTACCGCTTATACTGCTATAAAATGCACTCAGTGTGCAATATACACACATGCACTTTGCTGCTGGCATTGTCAGAGAACACCTTGTAGGTTTTATGCACAAATGCTAAAAATGCTAGCCTCGACTATTTGTAATCGTAAGATGAGTCAGTCAGTCGATTTGGATTTACTGTACGTGTGAATCTTTAAGACCACTTTAAACTTCTGAGACAATGAATGCACAGTTGCAAAAACTCAAGCTTCCATCCAACATTTACTGTATTGCACCCACACCAGGCAACACCTTTGCTAATGTTGATCGGGCTGTTCATCCCTTTAACAATTAATGTTATATCTGATTAACTTGTATTACAGTTCTTCTGTGTGTGTATATTCAAACCATTAACTACCATGAATGAGACAAATGACACCGCAGTTGATTCAACCATCATCTCATGCGAGTGTTGAAATTGCTGCTAGTATTTTGAACTGATCCCAAAGGCACCACCGCTGCCTTTGCTTATATATTTAAAAGGTGCTACGAGGAACCTTTAAATATTTCTGAAATAGTAAAATTTTCCTCAGCTGATCATAAATGACAGCAAACGAGACTATCAGTGCAAATAATGGTATTTATATCTAGTTTTTCTTAATGCCTTTGACATGGCATAGTAAAAAAAAACACTACCGCTTTTGCCCAAAGGGGGTGCAAGAATTAACAAACTGAAAGTTCCTCGAGAGCACCTTTAAATGAGGCATTTCCATGGAGCAATTTCTCCATTTGACTCTTACTTCTTAGACTATCTGTTGAAGCTCAAATGTTGGTACCTAATAGGTTTACCTTTGGACTGTTATGTCAATCCTAGTGCGTGATCCGAGTACTGCCTGTGCTGCAAATGTAGGTGTGTTGGGTTTGTGGCAATTGCACTCAAATATTGATGAGGGTGATTATTTATTAATGTTAAAATGCTACACGCTGCACGTTTAGAGGATTTAGTGGTCATTTGTGTTGTCATTGAGCTCTGCTCCGGGTAGTGCATACTGTATACTTCTGCTGCCGTGATAGTAGCAGCATTTATATTGTTCTCCTGTGTTGTTCGTGTTCCAGGTTGCGTAGTCTTTGTGCTGAAATATTTAAGTGTGTTCCCTTTTGAAAAGCACTTCCCAACACGCTGCTAAAGAGGAGCTTCTATTCTCAGGTTTTTAGTGCTCATCACTCTAAGTCAATCATGTACTGCAGAACACTAGCAAACAACAACATTTAAAGGAGCAGTAAGTGATATGGTCCTTTAGCTAACTTCCAGTCAGTGACTTCAGTTGGCAGTCCCCTCCCTCGTCCCTACGTCACCACCACATGAACACACAGCCGTCTTCTCAGATAGTGCTGCGATGGAGAGCAGGAGTCATCGTTCACGGGGCACAGAGACCCGCCTCTTTAGACGCTCTGTCTCCTGATTGGATAAATCGAGCGGGATACTCACATTTTATCTGGCAATTAATGCAAAGCTGAATGACTGGGAGACCTGTGTTATGAACTGTGCATACTGTTTAACTGATCGCTGTATGAATATAGAGCGATTTAACATGTATGTTAACAAAAAAATATCACTTACTTCTCCTTTAAGGGAAACATTTTATGCCAAGTCAAAAGTGAGCAAATGCAGTCCCTTGTCATCAACTAGTCATGCGGAAACCAATACATCTACAAAGGCCTATTTTAGCTGGAATGCCATCTCCGATTCTTACAGACATTTCAAAGTGTGCTGATGTGTATAGGCAGTGTTATATCACTTGGTTGTAGCTCTGACAGGGTTGGCAGAGAGAGTGCTTAGAGCGTATCACAGTCATCGTGGCTACCACAAAGGCATTGATCATGTAACAGAATCATCAATGTTTTTTTTAACATGTGCACGAGTTGATAAGCTGTGGAAATTCACTCAATTTAACTCCATTTCACATCGCAATTCCAATGCATCCGCAAACGGCCTTGTAAAAATTGACCACTGGATAATTTATTTTAAGTTGGTGTGTCACGTTCACAAGAGGGCAATTTTCCCTTTGAAATTTGATTGAAAAGCTACAGCTCCGTATTCCCTGCTTCCCCAAATACATTCAAATGAATGTTGAAAAAGTCCCATAACTAATCCCATTGTTTATTGAAGGAGTGGGATGTCACTGTTTGTAGACACATCTATCAGTGATTGATTGACAGTAAGTGATAGATCCAGAAAGAAAATGTTACCCATAGCAACGGTTCAGTTATCCTTATCAGCGGTCATTATGGAGAAATAACAGACAGTATAATGACATTATTGACCATTGATCAGATTACACAGCATTTATCGGTGCAGTGAAATAAATCAGTTATATCACAAAAATCTCAGCTTTCCAAATATGTTGCATATGTGAGTCATTCGAATTAGAATACATGATGGCTAAAATAGTTGACATCTGCAGCCCTAACTCCCACACGTACAAATTGAGAGAAGAAGGAGGCAGTGAAAATACATTCCCTGCATTTCCAAATCTCATACTCTTTCTTTATTCTATTCTACATACTACATCTGGCCATAACAAGAATCTAGTTAGCATGCAGTATACACTTGGGACATACTTTTACTTATTTATTTCATCATAAAATTGCGCCTTCATCTTTCCTCTTGCTTTTAAATCCTCGCATCCCCGTTTGTTTTCATACTGAGGCTCCGTCGATGTGACGTCACTTCCGGTGCGCACTGAATTGTGGGTCAGAATCGCCCAGATAGCACGCTGTTTTCAACACTAAAAAAATCTCGGCCGGATAGTAGTAGACAATACATCCGGGTTTTTTCTAACCATACTAAATCCGGCCACAAGAATCGGGACAACCTAAATCTTTTTTCTACCATACTAAATAGTAGATAGTACGGGTATTGGGTACGGGTCACTGTAACTCAAGCATGAAGGCAGATGCTGAACCTATGGGTTTTTAGCCTAATGCACCGAAGCAAATGCCAATCAGCTTAAATATGAATAGATGCCTATAGGAGAATCAACTGTTTTTATGGGTCTAATGGGACCAGGTCGAGCAAGAGCAATCAATGTACTGAAGTAGGCAAAAAAATCCTGCTTGACTTCCTGTGTAGAGGTGAGTGCCACGAAACCAATAATCCCCCCAAAAAATAATCAATAAGTTCCATAATAACGTCCCGCTAATGTCTCCAGAGAAACAAAAGCAAAGACAGCGGAAAAAAGCGCGGGGGGGGGGGGGGTCGTTATGGACTAAATGGAAGTGTGTGTGTGTGTGTGTGTGTGTCAGCAGAGTGCACAGTCAGCATTTAGGAAGGTGGGGGGGTACACACACACACACACACACACACAACACACTCCACTGACACGAGGTCCGTTGGGGAATGGAGTGTGTTCCGTTCGACCAGCTATCCTTCCCAAAGATAGGGGAGAACATTAAGGTGTACCTGCCCCCCTCAGCACTTTCACTGGCCCCCCGGAACCACTGTTATTACTGTGGCCCAAGTTCAAACAACCTCTCCTCTCTCTCTTCTCTCTCCTCATCCCTCTCTCTCTCTCTCTCTCTCCTCCTTCTCTCTCTCTCTCTCTCCTCTCTCTCGGTCTGTATCTTTGGATAGAGGCCTGTATGCACCATTAACCCTGGGCTATCCATCATCTGTCATCAAGAGCCTTGTTCAATGGGCAGTATAATACACTGTTAATGTTAGTGCACTGTATTCTATAGGACACCGATACACACGCTTAATGGAGCTCAAGCGCTTTAGACGCTCCTGTTTGGGTAATGTGAGAAGGAGATAAACTCTATTGCAACCATGCAAGGGACCAATGTATCAGAAGATAATGCAATTATTATAGGCGGGAATTGGAATTTTTCAGAATGACTTGGCAGAAATGGAATTATACTGTTCATAAGTATGTATATTATCATGTGCGGTGTGAAACAAAAGCCACTGTTGTTAATACACAGCCTAGGCTCTGTAGTTTATTTTCAGAGCACAAACAATACAGGTAAGTGGATGGTGAGGAGAAATTCACTGATTTGACAACAAGCGTTCTCCAGAATCACTGACTCCACCTTTAAAGGAGAAGTAAGTGATATTTGTTTGTTAATATAAGGGTTAAATCTCTCTATATTCATACAGCAATACAGTATGCACAGTTCATAACACAGGTCTCCCTGTAATTCAGTATTGCACTAATTGCAAGTTAGAATTTTGAGTATCCCGCTCGTTTTTATCCAATCAGGAGACAGAGGGCTATAAAGAGGGCGGGTCTCTGTGCCCCGTGAACGATGACTCGCTGCTCTCCATCGCGGCACTATCTGATGAAGACGGCTGTGTGTTCATGTGGTGGTGAGTAGGGATGAGGGAGGGGACTGCTAACTGTAGTCACTGACTGGAAGTTAGCTAAAAGGACCATATCACTTACTGTACCTTTAACGTTTTTTTCTTCCTATTTTTGTTTTGTTTCCTTAAGATACAGTATAACTGGTGCTGTAAATAGGCAAAATACAAGGGGGCTGCTGAATGCATTGTGAAAGGTTTAGCAAAGCAAACAGTGGACAATGGGCCCCATCCCAAGAAGACTGAGTGGCTTATTGGCAGCCTGTAAATCCTTCAGGTAAAGCGGTTAACCCCGGGTGCACTTTGTGGATTGTGGACAGCATGGACGAGCGGGTGTTAAACGGTTAGCATGAGGCGGCTGCAGTTGGCACACACTCATGAGAATGCTTTAGAAGAGCCATTAGAAAATGCTTATCAAAAAAAAAAACATGGCTGCCCTTCAAAATAAAAAAAGTCATATAATTACTTTGGATATGCACACTCAGATCAAGCCATAGAAATGCTGGTATATTGTTTTATAGTATATCCACAATTTACATCATTGTTGTTAGTGTTCAGTATTAGACGATTAATTAGGCTTTTTAAAGGTGGAGTAGTAGTACATTGTTGTGTCTGTTTTGTCCTGTTATCTTTATAGAGAGTCCCAAAACCATCATTGGGACACCCTTGGGTGCTTGGGTGACGTTATTCTAGGCAGTACTAATGAAAATAAGAAATACAGTAACAGCCTTATATCGAACGGTTGACTTAGAAATGTAATTGTTAACTTAAATTAACTTTATGAAAGCTGTAGTCGCATGGAACTTTTCGGAGACGAAGAAAATTAATAAATGTATCTTCATTTGAAAGATTATAACAAAAATAAGAAAAATACTAAATAACAAAAATAATAATAATAAATAAATAAATAAAAATATCAAAGCCAATTTCAACACAACACACGCTAGACTAATTTGAGAATGGATAGGAAGAAGACCAGGCTTATCAAGTCTGCCCCTATTCTTCAACATAAACAATAGCAAATTCCAATAACTTTTCTGTCACTTTATTGGACTGTTGTTAATATAACAATAATATAACCCCATTTCAACATCGGTAAACATTACTGACATGTTTCTGTGTTACTAGGCAGGACTATTGACTCAGCAGCCCCAGGTATCCCGGTGTGGAAGACTCCATTACAAGCTACACAGACACCATCAGCCATTTGATCAATTATTAACCAGCAGACAAGCTAAGGAGTTCATATGATCTGATGCCTCTATTCCACCTCCCTACTTAGTAGTCTGCATCATGTGAGTGTGCTAGGAATGTATGTATCTAGATGAACTGAGATCAGTTTAAAAAAACCCTAAAATTAGCAATTAGTCAAAAAGAAAACTAACCATCGTGTATGAACTCATACATAGGTATGAATCAACAAATGGCATGTATTGGCTTTGCTTATTGACAATGTGTGGAAGATATTAAAAAAAAAATTATAAATGCCTTTTTATTTAATTTTTTTTTTTTAAATGGACCCTAGGAAGAATAGCTTTAATAATATCAAAAAATAGGGATCTAAATTTAAAAAATAAATAATAATAATAATAATAATATATTTAATATTTACTTTTTTTAAATAAATAATGATTTATTTTTATATTAAAAATATTTAAAAAAAAATAAATATACAAAAATATATGAGACCAGATATACCGGATCAGTTGACATGCTTAATACACAGCCTGCTATGTTGAAACTAAAGCATAAGTGATGTACTGATGAGAACATACACAGGTGGGACATACAGTAAGCAGTAGGATTTGAAAGCATGGCCGTACAATGGATTAAGTGGGTGTGGGGTGAGGGTTATAGTGGCCAGCAGTAACCTTTTAATCCACTATGTGAAGGAAGGCAGGAAGCTAGACGGAGAGAGAGAGAGAAAGGAGAGGCACTTCCTATCCTGCAATCCAGTTAGTCACCAGTAGAGGAATGCTGCTGGGTTGACTCACCTCAGCTTGTATATATACTGTTTAGAGTAACAGCTACTTAAAGGTGAAGTAAGCAATTTATTTATGTTAATATAAGTGTTAAATCCTCTTTATTCATACAGTGATCACGTATATAGTGTGCACGTTTCATAAAGCCAATCTCTCAGTCACTCGCTCTGCATGTAATCGACAAATAAACTTTTCGGGGATCCCACTACTGATAACCAATGGGAGAGAGAACGCTACAAACCGGCACCCGTCTCACTGCCGGTGCACGCGCAGAGCGACATATGGGTGAATGTGTATGCGTCTACAATGGCGGTGCAGGTAAAAATCCTTCCCAATGTCTGTTTTGATGGTTTTTAAATCATGTTTTATCACACTTATGGATCTGAGATGATGCTAGATAACTCGCTGCTTGAAGACCGCAGTGCATTAATGTGGTGACGTGGGGACGAGGAGGGGACTGCTAACTGCAGTCATGACAGGAAGTTAGCTAAACTGACCATTCCACTTACTGAACCTTTAATTATACCAAAAAAAGGCTTGATATAGCTCCCTTTGCATGTAATGAGTCTATATAATATTTTATTTTCAACTTTTAAGTTGAATTATTGAAATAAATGAACTTTTGAACACAATATTCAAATTTCTTTGAGTTACACCTGTATGTGTTGTGTGTATGTGTATGTATGCTGGCTGCGGAACACCTACATTTCCCTGCTGAGATGAATAGAGCATATCTTATCTTATCTTATCTTAATCTTATCGTATCTGTAGTTTCAGTTTCACAGTTGTTAACTAACTGGTCAATGTTTACTATGCAGTGAATGATTTACTCAAACAAAAAGGAGAACAGGATATTAGCAATGATGTGAAGCAGACAGGGCTCAGAGGTAAAAAAAAAAAAAAAAAACTTAAATGTTGGTTAAAAACACTCACATACTGCACCTGAATGTTCCAAATGTTACTACAAACTTTCAGGAGAGAACAGTTAGTGTAGGCTAGGAGGCAGCAGTGTGAATCTCTCTAGTGTGAGTTGACTTGTCTCTCTCTTCTCTCTCTCCTCTCTCTCTCTCTCTCTCTCTCTCTGCTCCGACATGTCACTGTGATTAGGTTTAGTTTATCTGTCTGTCTGGATGGGAGCGACAGCCACACACATCACCACTCTACACGTTCTACACATCCTCTGCCTTTTCACATCATCGGACATGGCAGCCACTAAGACACACACTGTACAACTACTAGTACAATGTGGCCATGGCGCTTATTGGCAGTGTGCCTTTTGTACAAATCAATCCCATGCTATATACAGTATATTTAAGTATTTCTTTTACAGCGCCAAAGACAGGTAATTGGGAGATATATACAGCGTCTCAAACTCTGATCCACTTATAACTGTTTCTTTTAAAGCTGGTATTGATTGGGAGAAAATAGCAGTGGATAGAGATTTGAATCAATACTCAACCGCTCACTTGTTCTCTTGCCTCCCCTAGAGCCGCCGATTGTCAAAGTGTACGTTCATGTAACTTGACATCAGAATCATATACCAGCTTTACAATTTAGAAGCTGGAACAAAAGGATTGTCATTTTTTACTTGGAAATGACTTACCAATGTATCAAACAAATTGCTACAATTCTATAAAAAGTCAATATAAAAATATAATAATAAATATTGATTCCATTTTTTTATGTACAACGATACACCTGTTAAAGGGAATACACTGCTTTGTGTCACCCAACAAAGCCAAATCTACAGGGTGTAATGTTTCCTCTCCTCTTTTATTCTCTCTCTCCCTCCCTCTCTCTCTCTCCCTCCTTCCTTCCCGTCATCACTAAACTCATCGGCTCAACCATCGTTTCATCACAGACAGAGAGTGACGCCACTGTCTATTGCATTATTTCCTTGACTCTTAAAGACTACCATATTAAGGTGCATTGACGGTCATAACCTATTACTGCAACCGGTGTTTGAAGAAGGCATTCATTTATCTTCTAAGTGGATAAACCGGGAGTCAAAATGTAATATGTCTCTTGCGAGGTATGATGGAAAGTGTGCTAGTTAACATTTATAACGTTTATTTCAGTTTTTGCCAAATTCAACAACATTTCTCGACGATCAATAAAGAATATATCCTTTCCGATTATTTGACTGCTATTGGTTCGAAAGAAAACGTGTAATTTTTTATAGTGTGTGCGCACTGCCGGCTCTTTTAAGTGAATGAGGAGAGTCAGTAAATGCAACGAAAACAATCGGCTACAGCAATTTATTGATATTAGAAAATGTGTTTGTACTTTTGAATACTTCTGAATCTGTACAAAGGATGTATTGAATAACTTAAGTGATAAAGGCCCACACACACACACACACACACACACACACCACATACTCGTCATAAGTCAAAACGGGGCTACATTTGGCTGTAAAAGGTATAAGTGGTGAATGCACCGGCTCACTAAAAATAACCAAAATTCCCATCACAGCTGAACACATAGTCTTAGGTGTAAAGGTTAAGAGAAAGGTGGAGTCGCATTGAGTTGCATTCTGGAGAATTATTGCGCCTGTCCAGTCATGACAGAACACGCCAAGAGATTCAGGCAGACAGCAACTATCCTCTGACTTAACACATTGACAAGCCGTAGATTGCACTCACAGACGGTGCAATCTGAATGAAAAGTGTTGGAAAAAAAGGTGAAATCAGTTTTATTTGTATAGCCCAAAATCACAAATACATTTGTCTCAGTGGGCTTTACATTTCATACAATATGATACAATGTGACACCCTCTGCCCTTACACCCTTAGCTCGGCTGAGAAAAAACTCCCAGTAAAAAACCCTTTACCGGGATTAAAAAAAAAAATTGAAGAAATGTCAGGGAGAGTCGACAAAGTAATGGATCCCTCTCCCAGGATGGACATACTGCAATAGATGTCATAAGTAGAGAAAATCACGAAGGAATTTGATCATTGACCAGGTGATTACATGGTAATACTAAAGTAAATGCACTCAATGCACTTTCTGAGCTTATAACTATTGGATGTTTTTTTATAGTACTTCACCCCCCCGCACACACACACACACACCTCACAGACTAAATGGACAGTTGACGACCTCACAGTGCAATATAAGTGTGCACTATTAAAGATTCAGGGTATTTTAAATCACCAAGCTGTTACTACCACACATTTATTCTTTCTTGTGCAAATGCTTGGCAATACAAAATCTTCTATTCTATTCTATTCTATTGAACTCATCTGTGTGCTATTCACTCTTGATTTGTTATGCTCCTGCCCCCCCTCCCAAGTCAAACAAGAGACTACAAATGGAACAGTCAGCCCAATGAATTATGTAATCCAGTTGTGTTTTCTGCCTGCTAGTCAAATCAATGGTTAGGAGTGGGCGTGGGTTAGATGGCATTAACCTACTACAATAATGTGTTTGACAATAGTACACGTGGAGCAAGCTCACATGAGACAGACAGCCACGCTTTAGGCCTATAGGGCGAAACATGCTCAGCCCCAAGCAATGAATGAAAGTAATCTTTATTTCTAATGATTGAAAAAAAATGACAATTGGAAAAACTATATGTAAAATAAAAATGATAATTTCAATATAATACACACTAGTTAACAGGGTTTCTTATTATCTCTTTGTGTGTGTGTGTGTGTGTGTGTGTGTGTGTGTGTGTGTGTGTGTGTGTGTGTGTGTGTGTGTGTGTGTGTGTGCGTGTGGTGTGTGTGTGTGTGGGAGAGGGTGAAGGAACATGTAGAGACAAGCCTGGGAATGGTAGAATGAGGATTATGTGGGACGCTGATGAGGTCTGCTGCTGTAATTGATCTGAATAATAACTGCTCTAGACAAATGGGCTTGGGGTTAAATTGATTGAGCGAGAGACAGAGGGAGGGAGAGAGAGAGACACGAGAGAGAGAGAGAGAGAGAGAGAGGAGAGAAGGAGAGTGAGAGAGAGAGAGGAGAGATAGACTGCAGTGCTGAATGTATAAGATTAGGGTTATGATGTGCATTTTATCTGGCTGTCAATTTTTTTATGGAATATCAGTCAATATGTCGGAGCCAGCGCTGCACTGAAACTAATTATGAATCCGGTCTCTATATAAAATCCTAATGAAAAATCCATTTGCTAATGTCACTGAATTTTAGTTGCATGCAACATTTCATCGTGTGACAGTAGCATTTGGGTTGGGTTGGGCATTGGGTTAATAAAATAAAAATAAAATAAAATAAAAAAATGTCTTCCACCATCACTTTTTTTTTTTTACCATAATAACAATTGAATAAGAATTTAGAATGTTAAAAATAATTGTTCTTACAGCTCATTTTTCTGTATTCTATCATGTCAAGTATGCAATTCTGCTTTTATAATTGATGTAATGTACAGCTCCCTCACAAAAGTGTTTCAAAGTGCCAAATAATATGGAACAGGAAGCAGAATTTATGATAAACAACACACATAAACTTGAATTTGAATAATCTCCTTCTCTGTAACTCTAAAATTATACATTTTGTTTCCACCAATAACAGACATATTTTTTAGAAAGGGTCGCGTGTATTCAATATGTTGTGCACAAATAATCACTTTAAAAAAAAAACGGCATGATTAATCTTTACTCGCAGTGTAGCCTATCCATGTGTAAATGAATGAATGTCTTTCTTCAAACGCCGGTACTAGTAATAGGTTATGATTGTCAATGCACTCGCTGTATGTCGAGTCATTAAGAGTCAAGGAAATAATGCAATATACAGTGGCGTCACTGTCTATGATAAAATAATGGTTTAGCTGATGAGTTTAGGGAGAGAGAGAGAATAAAAGAGGAGAGGCAAGATCAAACCCTGTGTACATTGGCTTTGTCGTTTGATACAGTGTATTTCCCGGTGTGCATGATATCAATAAACTGTTGTCTTGATGGACGTACAGGTACAGCCTATTACTTCACCAAGAAATACATCATCAATGATGTCATGTCTGCTTGCCCAATTGCATTGAACACATCACTTGTTGTTGGCAAAAATGTAACACCATATTTCACATTTTCTTTACAAACTAAATTATAAAAAGGTTTACAACCCAGTAGTATAGGGTGCATGCCTAGATAAACAGACAGACAGATAGACAGACACACCGAAAGATAGACACACCGATAGATAGATAGATGATAGATAGATAGATAGATAGATAGATAGATAGATAGATAGATAGATAGATAGATAGATAGATAGATAGATAGATAGATAGATAGATAGATAGATAGATAGATAGATAGATAGATAGATAGATAGTCCACTATGAAGTTGTAAATTCATAAAGATAGCCTACTATAGCCTACTTGGACAGGGTTTTAATGTTGTTATTTGGGGGACTATGCACACTCCTTTTAATTCAAAACTGCAAATGTAGGAATAGACCATTTTAAAAACTAAACTAAAAAGAGTCCTAGTTCATTTCCCTGTGAGCTCATTTCTCCACTCCCCTCTCCTCCTCTCTCGTGAGTGAAACTTAATCCGGATTGAGTGGCCGCTTCGGGCGTAATATGAAACCGATAGTGACAAGGACTAACACGTTTTTTTTCTGTTTATCTTGTAGGCATTGCAAAGAGCTTTGGTTAGCAGGTAATAAACAAATGGTATGGGACGAGAAAGCACATTATGGAAGACAGTACACACACGGAAGACTTGAGCGCTTTTAAAAAACTTACATATCTGCTGATGAGGTTCCGAAGAGTGCTGAAATCCATCCCCATCCTGTTCCTCTTTGGTCGCTACTTTTTTGTCGTTTCTTTCGCCCCCCACCTCCGAAGGTTAGGCTACTTTATTGCGCGTGCATACTTCTTTTTAACTCTCCTCCTTTGGACATGATTTTCGCTTCCTTGTCTGCTTCTTGACAAAAAAAAAAAAAAAGTATTCTTCCAACAAAGGTGTTCCCCAACAATTGTAAGAATTCTGCGCTCACCTTCCGAGAGTACGGTAGCCTACAGACAGGCACAGACAAGTGGGCTGCGTCTCCTATGTATGAGAGACCGACACTGAACTACTATTAAATCTCTCCGCCTCTCTCTCTCTCTCTCTCGCTCTGTCTTTCTCTCACGCGCTTCCTCTCCCCCTCCGCGCGAGCTGCTAATAATCTTCCTGCCTCGCGCGGCGGCAGCGAAAGGAGCTTTTCTCTCATCTACGTCACGAGCAACCAGGTGGTGGTGCGTCCTGAAGTGAAGTGGGCCAAAGCGCATGCGCACTTCTTTTTTTTTTAGTATGTGATTGATTGGACTTTCCAGTTCATTAGGAGATTGATGCGTTTAATGTCCTGATGGCGAACCAAAGACAGAATCAACAGTAACTTTAATGGAACAGAGCGAAATGCATTGAGAGGACAGAGCAATGTAGGCTGTGTGTAGTTTATGTGTGTATAGGCCTGTATGTTTGTATGGGGGGATCCCATATATATAATGAATAAACAACTTTGCGGCTCTATAGTAAAAAGCAATGGTAACTCTGTTACTCAGGCTATATTGAATTATGGAAATTATACTTAGGATTCTACAACAAAAATCACCAATGTCCAGAAGAGATACATTCCCTGCGTTCCAAATCGCATACTTTATTTTTTTCTATTCTACATACTACATCAGACCATAAAAAGAATTGTTAGGGATGCATCCCTAACGAGTAGCTGAGTAGGCATACACTTCGAGACATACTTTTACTTATTTCATCATAACATTGCGCCTTGATCTTGCCTCTTGCTTTTATATCTGTCACATCCCTGTTTGTTTTCATACGGAGGCTCCGTCGATGTGACGTCACTAGGTGCGCACTGGATTGTGGGTCAGAATCACCAATACAGCATGCTGATTTCAATACTTAAAATCTCGGCCCGATGTAGTAGACATCCAGAGTATTTCTAACCATACTAAATCTGGCCACAAGAATCGCGACATTCTGGGGCGCTCCGGTGGGGTAGTGGATAGAGCGCATACCATATCGGCTCGGCCTTCGTTGTAGTGGTCGCGTGTTCGATTCCGACCGTGGACCTTTACTGCAGGTCACCCCCCCTCTCTCTCTGTCTCCCCATTTCACTCTGTACTATCAATAAAGCTTGAAAATGCCAAAAAAAAAAAAAAAAAAAAAAAAAAAATCGGGACATTCTAAATCCTTTTTTCTACCATTACATACTAAATAGTAAATAGTATAGGGATTGGAACGCAGGGATATCTTGCCTGTACACTACAGTCGACAGCGAGTTCAAGCAAATTCATCTCCACCAACAATACTGACGCTAGTGAAAAAAACAAAAGACAAACACACATTAATAAAAAACTTTTTTATTTTATTAAAGAGGAAGTATATTCTATACATTAATGTGCTGTACAATGCAGAGAGGACACACACAGAGACGTGACAGTACAGGCGGTTGAATGTGTGTGGAGGGGGTCAGTTGTGGGAAAAAGCAGCACCAATTTTCATGAGGATAGATTCTGTGCACAGTGACTGACAAGTGTATTTTTAAGCCGTTAAAATCTCCAATACTACCTTAAATTTTAAACACGTACTCCACGACCATCCATGGAAAATGATTGCGTAACTTTCACTCTTAAAAAAATCGTTTCGCTTAAAAAAACAAGTATGATTGACTGTATACACCACAAAAGGGGGAATTCCAGCAAATAGTCAAGTCCCCCACCACAGCAATTTCAGACTTTTGATGATTATCCATTTTTTCCGAGCCGAAAGCAATAGGGAACAATTTTACACTTTTTACCGTTTCACTGATTGATTGTAAGTGTATAAAGTAAGTAGATTATGGGACTGATTTTATTGGCTTGGCTATCAAACGGACTAAACGGACAGAGAATCCAATTTTTTGAAAAAGCGCCAATTTGGAAACACAATGGTGCTACTACGCTTCCTTATAATGTTGGAATAGACTTGTGTTTTTTTTAAGAAAATGAAACAAAGTTTAAAATGCATAACCATTCACTTCTTTAAATACTGAGTTACATGTAGGATTATTTACATGTTCCTTTTCGTTGTCTTCGTTTCCACGGTGAGGTTATTATGGACATTGAAGAAAAATGTTGTAAACTAGAGCAGGGGAATTGAAAAAAAACACACTCAAAAGGCAGCGTTCTGTCTGTATGTCAGTGGAAGCAAAATTGCAAGTGTGTGCGTTTGTGGGTGTGGGTGTGTGTGTGTGTGTGCGCATGTGCGTGCGTGTGTATGTGTGTGTGCGTGTGTGCGATTCTCAACTCTGACTTTGATTGGACAACTGAGCAGACACTGTAACACCTGGATTGTATGGACAAAGAAGTTGAGGGACTAGGGTTAGACCGTATGCTGAAGTCCAAAGGCTCTTTCACAGCCAGCTTGACAAGAAGAAACATTCTCCAACACACTCTAATTGTACCAAAGATGATCAAATGTAATCATTAAATATCGCTTTAATGGCTGCTACAAATACAAAAAATCGGTTGAACTCTAGTGCGAAGATGCAAAGGTGTATATATACACACGTACATTTTTGCATAAACCATGTACATACATTATATGTGTTGGGACTAGATTTGGCAACCGCGCTGAGAATTTTTGTGTTTTTTTCCTTCTCATCTGTAAGGCATGCCATGTGAGGTTGGCCCTGTGTGACTGTGTCCCTTTTCCCGCCAAAAATACCTTATGTTTTTGCAGTATTCTGTGTCTGAAATTCAGAGTCTTTTTAAAATACACTGGACTTTGTTCCTTTTGTGATGCCATTTTCCTCACTTGGGCAATCCCGCCATTTCCCCGCCTTGGTTACTGGCGAAGGTTCAGATCGTTGCCATGGTGGCGTAATGATGATGTCATGTCTCTGTGATGATGTCACACCCGGAAGTCTTCTCCGTCTCCGAGGGCGACCGAGGTGTCAGATGTTTGACAGTCGGCGGCCACGTGTGGAGCCGAGTGACGCGCGCAGCCTCGGGTCTCTGGCTCTGTGAATGAAAGCAATGAGAACATTAGAAAAAATAATGTATTGGCTTGTTTTTATTGTCTTTAAAGAGCACCTAATATGGTTTTTCAACTTGTATGACCTATAAACTTTGTTATAATGATTTATAGTCATGTTTAACCATACTAAAGTGTCAGATGAGAGGAAGAGTTTCCCGAAAATCTACATGTTTTTTTGTGCTGTGATTCGTGTCAGGGTGCTCCATAGGAGTCATTAATGAGAAATTAAGACCAGAAAAGTAGCATAATAGGAGATCTTTAAAAAATGTCTTTGCTTTTTTTTCCCCACCACTCGTCTGCCTGTTTTCACTTTGTTTTCTATTATCTCTTATATACAATTTTAATATTTTTCTTATGTCTAATCTTGATGTACTTTTTATGCCCCAGAAAAGCACTTTCAATGGTCTTGTGTCTGAATTGTGATATATAAATAAACTCGCCTAGCCTAGAATATTACGCCGAAGATTTGAATGTGTATATTCATTTGAAAATGTAGAGACCACTCCAAATTTTCCTTTAACCGTCATCTCTTCATTAACTGATAGAAATGCTCAAAATGACAATATTTCCATTTGGAATTTAGAGAAAAAAAATATTCCCTGCGTTCCAAATCGCATACTCTTCCTTTCTCTATTCTACATACTACATCTGACCATGAAAATAATCTAGTTATGATGCAGTAGGCATACAATTGGGACATACTTTTACTTATTTACTTCATCATAACATTGTGCCTTGATCTTGCCTCTTGCTTTTATATCCGTCTCATCCCCGTTTGTTTTCATACGGAGGCTCTGTCGATGTGACGTCACTTCCGCTGCGCACTGCATTGTGGGTCAGAATTGCCCGAATAGGATGCTGTTTTCCACACTAAAAATCTCGTCCGGATTTAGTAGACATCCGGGAGTATTTCTAACCATACTAAATCTGGCCACAAGAATCGGGACATCCTAAATCTTTTTTTTTGTACTCTACTAAATAGTACATAGTATGGGTACTAGAACGCAGCCACATAGTTTTTTATACTCACAAATACACCTAGAAATAGTAAAATAAACAAACAAACTTGTAGTGCTCGCTGAAGTCCAGCCGGAAGCTGAGGAAACGCAGACTCTCATCGGGGGTCTGTAGCAGTAGAACCAGGAAGTGCTGCACAATGTTCTGACAAAACAGTAGAGGAGATGTTAGTGTGTGTGTGTGTGTGTGTGTGTGTAGGGGAGGTGGGGGGGTGGCTAATACCTGGTAGAAGTGTGTGAGGATGCGGAACTGCGAGCGCATCTTTGGTATGGTGTCCTGGAACTCCTGGATCCTCCTCTTCTCCTCCGCCTCCTGCTCCGCCGTCACTCCCCACTGGCCCTGTGACACACACACACACACACACACACACACACACACACACACACACACACACACACACACACACACACACACACACACACACACACACACACACACACACACACACACACACACACACACACACACTTTTGATGCCGTCCGTTTGTCTGGGACATTCCTGTTGAAGACCTACTTCACCAGTGGGAATATGAAGGTGCATTGAACTCTGAATCCTATGTAGTATAAATGTGCAATTTTTTTTTTAGAAACGGGTTCATCCTAGCCTGAGAAAAGGCAGAAAGAGTGTTTCATGGTCTCACTGTCTAAACCCTACAGTTTGTCTGTGTCTTTACCTCTCCCTCTCTCTGCTGCTTGCGCTCTTCATACTGCAGCCGGAGGGTGAGCTCCTCCAGGGCAGAGCGGTACAGGGAGTCCTGGGCGCTCTGGAACTCAATGATCTGGTCAAAGATGGCCCTCAGCTGGTTCAGAAGAGACTGGGTGGGAGGAGACACAGGGAAATAGGACAGTGACGCGAGGACATTTGTGTGTAAAAAGAACATAAATACTGATTGTTGTGTGTGTGTGTGTGTGTGTGTGTTCCAAATCACATACTCTTCCTTTTTTTATTCTCCATACTACATCTGACCATAAAACTAATCTAGTTAGGATGCAGTAGGCATACACTTGGGTCATACTTTTACTTATTTATTTCATCATAACACTGCGCCTTGATCTTGCCTCTTGCTTTTAAATCCGTTGTATAACCGTTTGTTTTCATACGGAGGCTCCGTCGATGTGACGTCACTTCACGTGCGCACTGGATTGTGGGTCAGAATCGCCCCAAATAGGATGCAGTTTTCAACACTATAAATCTCGGCAGGATGTAGTACTAGACATCCGGGTATTTCTGACCGTACTAAATCTGGCCACAAGAATCGGGACATCCTAAATCTTTTTTTTCTACCATACTAAATAGTAGATAGTATGAGTATTGGGACGCAGGTGTGTGTGTGTGTGTGTGTGTGTGTGTGTGTGTTACCCTGCTGTTGTTGTCCAGCAGGCATCTGGAGATGATGGTATCCAGGAAGTTGTCGTGGGCTGCGATGATGTGGTCCAGGTCCTGGGCCTGCTGCACCTTGTTCCACAGCTCGTCCCAGGAGCACTCCAGCACCTAGACACAGACAGACAGAGAGAGAGAGAGACAGACAGACACAGAGAGACAGACACAGAGAGACAGAGAGACAGACAGAGAGAGAGAGAGAGACAGACAGACAAGAGAGACATACACAGAGAGACAGACAGGAGAGAGAGAGAGACAGACAGACAGACAGACAGAGAGTGAGAGAGACAGACAGAGAGACACACACACACACATGAACAGAACACACACACACACACACACACACACACACAAACAAAGGCAAACAGACAGACAGACAGACACACACAAACAGACACATACACACACAGAAAGGCAGACAGACAGACACACTCACACGAACAGACACACACATACAGACAGACAGACAGACACACACAGACAGACAGACAAACAGACAGATAGACAGACAAAAACACAGACACACACACGAACAGACAGACAGACAGAGGGTTGACCATGTTATTAAAATGACTTAGTGTGGTCCACTTCTGATATTCTATGATTGTGGTGCATGCCTGTTTAGAGTCCATAGTTTTCTTTTCTAATCATTTCTACAATTGTGAATCTGGTTCCTAAACAGAAAACTCACTTAGACTAAGTTAACAACACCGTCTTCAATTCTGAACAATAATATTTCTGTTCTCACACACACACACACACACACACACACACACACACACACACACACACACACACACACACACACACACACACACACACACACTCAAAGGTGATGTAGTACTGCACTTGGTGGATGAAGTGGACCATCTCAGAGGCCAGAATGTGACACTGGTGGAGCACGCCCGACAACTCTGGAGAAAAAAAATAGAAAGGGTAAAATACATGTTCAATCCTTCAAAATAAAACATTTGGAAATGATGAAATGAACTGGAATTTAGAAAGATCGAATGGAATATAAAACAGGCGTTAAAAATTAAAGGTGCAATGAGGAACTTTTGTGAAAGCTTTGTAAAAGCTGTCGTAAAAAAAACTATATAAAAACAGCATTATTTTGCACTGATGGTCTCGTTTGCTGTTACAGGTAAGTTATGATCATCAGAGGAAAAATTAGACTGTTTTTAAAAAAAATACTTCCTCATTGGGACTTTAAGTGTGTGGAGGGTTAAGTTAAGGTCTTCATTAAAATGCTTAGGCCCATTAAAATTTGTCTTTACACTCTGGACGCGGGGTCAGGCATACAGCGCCCCTGGAGCAGTTTTGGGGTTAAGTGTCTTGCTCAAGGACACAATGGCAGAGACGGGTGGGCACCGTAGATGTAATACCAGCCACCACTAGTTTTACTACTAAACTCACCCCCTCCATGTCCGGTTGCCGGGGAATCCATACCAGCGACCTCATGGTTACTGGTCGGGCCTATATTTGTTAGGCCTCCTACCACTGCACTACACCTACATAGTGTTCTTTCTCTGTGTGTGTGTTATGTACTGCATGGTTTTGAGCAGCTGGCGTTACACATCTGTCCCTTCCAAATGTCTGTCATGTGTACTCCATCCTCTTTGCCTCCATAGGAAGTTGAACACACGCAGGTAGTGGCCCATACACTCCCTGTGAACAGCTGAAACACCACACACAACACACACACACACACACACACACAACACACACACACCACAACACACACACACACACACACACACACACACACACAACACACACACACACACACACACAAACACACCACACACAACACACACACACACACACACACACACACAACACACACACACACACCACACACACACACACACACACAACACAGAGCTATAAATTAGACCAAAGCAATACAATAAACACTGGATGTACATATACTTCAGCATGTTAATATTCGGCATTGATAGAATGTCTGTGTGTGTGTGTGTGTGTTACCGTAGCAATGGGTCCGTCCACATGGTAGTCCAGACTGAACACATCCCAGCCGGTATCCCCGGGAGACACCTGGAAAGCCCCGCCCCCAAAAAAATACAGATGTCAAAAAGGACATAACGTCATGAAGAAGTCACGACATCCCCTTTTCTCACACACACACACACACACACACACACACGCACAGACACAGACACAAGACACAGACACACACACACACACACACACACAGACACACACACACACACACACACACACACACACACACACACCTCTAGCAGGCGTACATCCAGCCTCTTGAGTATCTCTGCGTTGTCAAACTGGGCGTTGGTGGCTCGGACAGCGGTCTCTAAGATACCAGTCAGGTTGTGTTGGTAGAGAGTGGTGGCCGGACGCACCAACTCTGGTCTGGGACGAAATAATCAGGACACCATCAGATAAGACTTACATATTACTCAGTTAAACATTCTAAAGGTTCTAACGAGGGATCCCTTACTTTGTCGACTCTCCCTGATATTTCTCAATTTTTTAAAATCCCGATAAAGGGTTTTTACTGGGAGTTTTTTCTCAGCCGAGCTAAGGGTCTGACTCTAAGGGCAGGGTGTCATATTGTATGGAATGTAAAGCCCACTGAGGCAAATGTCTATTTGTGATATTGGGCTATACAAATACAACTGATTTGATTTGATTTGACTGTATGAACAAACAAAACTCAATAAATATAAAAGAAAAAAAATAAGAGAATTACCCTGCGTTCCAATCCCCATCCTATTTAGTATGCCAGAAAAAGATTTAGGATGTCCCAATACATGCACGTCAATTGTAGTATGCTGAAAATACACAGATGCCCTACTAACTCCAATAGCATTTTGGAGTATTCATCTTTATTCTTGACATTTCTTGACATAGTGAAAAAATAAATCTTCCTTATCTGATTTTCTTTTCTCTCCCGTGGCCCTAAAACACTTTAGTATGTAGTGTAGTAAGAATGAAAAGTATGTGATTTGGAATGCAGGGTTATTTCTGGGTGTGTGTTGCGTACTTGAGCAGGTCCATGAGGTGTCTGATGAAATCTCCCTGGCCCAGTAGCAGGTATCTCCTCATGGCTTGGAGATGTTCTAGTAGAAGGTAGTTGCGGTTAAGGACGTCTAGTAGGTACTTGCTGGTGTCAAAGTACGCCGCGTCGATTTTCTCCTGAAAGGCCCCCTCCAGGTCTGACAGCAGCTCCGCGGCTGTTTGGTGGGGGAAAAAAAGGGCCATTACCCATACTATCTGCTATTTAGTATGATAGAAAAAAAAAGATTTAAGATGTCCCGATTCTTGTGAGATTTAGTATGGTTAGAAATACCCGGATGGCTACTACTACGACGGAGCCTCCGTATGAAAAAAACAAACGGGGATGCGACGGATATAATAGAAAGAGGCAAGATCAAGGCACAATGTTATGATGAAATAACATAACAACCAGTGTTGGGAATAAATGCGGTGCGTTACTATGAATTGATTGAATAAACTGTGTAATCCGAGCGCACCCCTGGCTCCATACTACACAAACTGCTAGTGAGGAGACCGGGTGGGTTAACAACGAGATAAGCGATTGTTATTTCTTATAGTGTTTTAAGATGTGTTTTATTCAGTGTGGATGACATTATAACTGTCAGTTAGCGGCCGTGACATAAGTCAGCCGGAGCGCCTGTTTAGTGAAGTTTCTTTTTCTTTCTCCCTCTGTTGTGTGAGCGTGCAAGTTGCCGCAGTAACCACCTATCAATCCACGGTTGAAACGTGCTCTCCCTGAGTTTGTTTGCATCGCCTTTTGAGTAAGTGCATGGAGTTTCCCGATCTAATTTATGCACGTTATTAAACGGCCGCGATTGGCCGGTCGCAACAGCTGTTTAGCGTGTCATCACGAGCCGAATATTGCTATTGTTCTTTTCCTGGGATCTGTATGCTGCTGTGCATTTTAAAGAGGGAAATAAACATAGGATAAATCCTTACTCCTCCTCTCATCGTCTCATGCTTCATAGTCTGACGTTTTTGGCCTTAAGTGGTGTTTTAGCCGACACCCCTGAAGTGAATCCAGTGATAGCAGATCAGCACGGTACATCCAGCAGTTTCCTCTACTACTTTTGTTGAGAACAAAATACTTGAAGTGCAGGATAAACCTCTTGCTGTCTGTTGATGTGCAATAAATATAGAAGGTTATGTAGCCTACAAGTAGGCCTACCTGTCTGTTCTACTCATTTCAACTGACTTGTGAAAACTGCTCAGAAAAATCCAAATTCTTTGACATATAGCAACTTTTTTTTTTACAGTAGGCCTAACGCAAATAGTTACTTTCCCTTCTATTATAAAGTAATTCAGTTACTAATTCAGTTACTTTTTGGAACAAGTAGTGAGTAGAGTAACTATAACTAATTACTTTTTTAAAGTAACGTTGCCAACACTGATAACAACTGTCTGTCTGTCTGTCTGTCTGTCTGTGTGTCAGATATAAAGTGCTAAAAATTGAGCCCAAGCAGGCCACTATGATGTGCTAAAGGAATGAAGTCCTATACAGTGAATCGATAGCAGATGGCTAAGTATACCTCTCTCCTCTGTATGGTCCAAAGGGAGAGGAGGCTGAGGCCAGTAAGAACATTGATCACTGCCAGTCGTCCACTAGCCCACGTCAATAGAACCACATCAATATGACAAGGACAAAAGGAGGCTTCTGATTGGTCCAAGCTATCATTTGTACGTTTGACTCAGGAACAGTAAATAAAAAAAAAAGGACAAAGCCAGAAATAACATGGACTTTAAAAAGGAGAAGTGATATTATTTTGTTAATACGTGTTAAATCACTCTATATATTCATACAGCAATCACTTAAACAGTATGCACAGTTCATAACACAGGTCTCTCAGACCCTGTTTCCACCTGGCATTAATATGTGGTTTTTAGGATCCGATCGCGCTAACTACAGGTGGAAACACGCTCAATGCGCATTGAATGCGCATTGAAATTATCCACATTCGGAGGTGGTTTGAGACCACTTATCCACATACCCATTAACAGTGGAAACGCGTATGCGCATCTCATACACATTAGGCCCCGCCCACTCAACTGCGGCGAGTGACTGGGCGGAAACGCCCAGTCACTCGCTATCCATACAGCGCGGGGAATTCGAATCCGGATCGCAAACGCGCATAGAAGACGCATTGTTAAGGCCAGGTGTGAACAAGCATATTACATTTACATATAACGATCGGATTCCTCAGAACCACATATTAATGCCAGGTGGAAACAGGGTCTCAGTCATTCAGCTTTGCAGCAATTGTCAGTTAGAAGTTTGAGTATCCTGCTCGTTTTTATCCAATCAGGAGACAGAGCGCTATAAAGAGGCGGGGTCTCTGTGCCCGTGAACGATGACTCGCTGCTCTCCATCGCGGCACTATCTGATGAAGACGGCTGTGTGTTCATGTGGTGGTGACGTAGGGACGAGGGGAGGGGACTGCTAACTGCAGTCACTGACAGGAAGTTAGACTAAAAGGGCCATATCACTTACTGAACCTATAACACGTTTGGTATACTGTGTGCTATTATTACTTCTTTATAATGTTAGGTGTACTTTGGTTGTTGGCGTGGTTGTTCTATGCCTACTTTATGCAAACTGTGTACTTACTATGATCAGCTGTAGTATGTGAAAAGTTCAAAGAAAATGTGTGCAATTTGGAACTCGGGGAAAACTTGGAAAATGAAGGGAGGAAGTCTCACCGTCTTTGGGCGTGTCTGCGGACGTGGAGTCTGGCGTGATTTTGCACGGCGGCGTTCTGTCGTGGCAAACCTGATGCAGGAAGTTAATGGATTTACCGATGAGCAAAACCTATAGGAGAGAGAGACAGGGAGACATGAGTGTGTGTGTGTGTGTGTGATAGAGAGAGTGAGTGGTGAGTGATGTGAGTGAGTGAGTGAGTGAGTGAGTGAGTGAGTGAGTGGTGAGTGAGTGGTGAGTGAGTGAGTGAGTGATAGAGAGGATGAGTGAGTGAGTGAGTGAGTGAGTGAGTGAGTGAGTGAGTGAGTGAGTGAGTGAGAGTGTGTGAGTAGTGAGTGAGTGAGTGAGTGAGTGAGTGATGATGGATGAGTGAGTGAGTGAGTGAGTGAGTGAGTGAGTGAGTGAGTGAGTGAGTGAGTGAGTGAGTGAGTGAGTGAGTGAGTGAGTGAGTGTGGTGTGTGTGGTGGAGTGAGTGAGTGAGTGTGTGTGTGTGAGTGTGTACCTTGCGGGCCTGGTCCATGGTGATGAAGGTAGGGATCATGGACTTCCTGAGGGAGTACTTGTCGTGCCACAGACGATCGGCCTTTACGTTGGGATCGGACGCTACAAAGAACTTCACACACACACGCACGCGCACGCACACACACACACACACACACACACAGTATAGGAAAATGTTTGTTGTAGTCACAGTTGAGTTACTGTTGCCTTAATTGTACAACCTCAAACATCACATTCTTACTCACATTTACATAATTAAAATGTGTTGTTTATTGCATGTGTTTTAACAAGTTTCTGTCTGTCTGTCTGTCTGTCTGTCTGTCTGTCTGTCTGTCTGTCTGTCTGTCGGTGTGTGATCTCGCAGGTAATTCCCCCATCCGTCCTGAGAGGTGAAACAACTTTAGCCTCTGTGCTTTTAAACACAGCACTTAAAAAAACAGTGATCGCTTAATGGTTCACACTGGACACATAAATACTGTTTGTGTGTGTGTGTGTGTGTGTGTGTGTGTGTGTGTGTGTGTGTGTGTGTGTGTGTGTGTGTGTGTGTGTGTGTGTGTGTGTGTGTGTGTGTGTGTGTGTGTGTGTGTGTGTGTGTGTGTGTGTGTGTGTGTGGTGTGTGTGTGTGTGTGTTTAGAGAGAAAAAAGGGGCAGGGAGTGGTAAAGGACAACTATCCATCACCACTCTTTCCCGTTACATTGCTCTGGTCAGTCCATATATATTTAAGAAGCTGTCCTGCCTTTCTATCTGTATATCACTAGCTAATGGTCTCTCTTGAGTCAAACGTCACTGAGTGTGTGTGTGTCTGTCTGCCTGTCTGTCTGTCTGTCTGTCTGCCTGCCTGCCTGCCTGCTGTCTGTGTGCATGTCTGTTTGTGCCTGCCTGCCTGCCTGCCTGCCTGCCTGCCTGCCTGCCTGCCTGCCTGCCTGCCTGCTGCCTGTCTACATGCCTGCCTGCCTGCCTGTCTGTCTGTCTGTCTGTCTGCTGCCTGCCCGCCTGCCTGCCTGCCTGCTGCCTGCCTGCCTGCCTGCCTGCCTGTCTACATGCCTGCCTGCCTGCCTGCCTGCCTGCCTGCCTGCCTGCCTGCCTGCCTGCCTGCCTGCCTGCCTACCTCGTGGTATGTGTCCTCCAGCTCCCCGTCATAGATCCAGCGATAGAGGAAGTTGAGTATGGGGCTGGACACCAGGCTGAGGATGTGTTGAACCAGCGCTCTCATCTGGGGGTCGCCCGTCTTCCCGTAGGAGTGGACCGCCGAGGCCAGCTCCCCGCCTTTACGACCTGCCCGCGCGCACACACAAATGATAGTCAAACACCTATTTAACGTAGGTTGACTGCAGCTTCAAATTAGGGTTGGGAGGTCTTAAAGCTGGGGTATGTGATTTCTGATTGGTCAAAGTTAACATGAGCTGTACACTTTGACCAATCAGAGCGAGGCTCCGATTCTCTGTTCTTATTGGCTGTTGGGACTGTCCATTCACTTTGGCACGACTTTGTTGGTGTAGAGCGTGTCATTTACAGGCATGTATATTGCTTAAAATTGCTCACTGAAGTATACAGAAGCAATAAAGAATAAAAAAAAAAAATTCTGTGTCGTTTGAAAAGACGCAATGCATTGTGGGGGCGGTTGAGTAGGAAGAGTAAACCTATCGATCCATAACACAAATTCTTCCCGGAAGTAAGGACTCATCCGGGCATTTCTCGCCTACAAAAAACTTGCATACACAACCACAGCATACTCAAACTGACGTCAAAATCAGTATGAGTAGGGACGTTGGTAGGGCTTTTCCCAACACAGCCTCAGTTAAAATGTGACGTCTACAACCTCCGTTCACCTTGGCAAAAGTCGACGAGTGCTGCCAGGGTTTTGAGCCGAACTTTGGGGTCGTACATCCACACCAACAGCCTACGTAAAGTCAGGCTGCTCTCAGGGCACACAACCACACCCTGCTCATCCTCCACCTGCAGCTACAACACACACACACACACACACACACACACACACACACACACACACACACACACACACACACACACACACACACACACACAACACACACAAAGGAACAAATGATCAGAAGCCATTTCATCATCCACCATTTTTTTTTTAAATATGAACTTGTGAGCATGGTTCATAAGCCCCTTCTTTGATGGTGTTACTGGATGTGGAGCACAGACAAGTAGCCTGTAGTATTCCTTCAGCTTTGATGGAGGGCCGCACAGAAGCTTGATGAGGGGGCGGGGGCTAGTGAGACAGAGAGAGAGATTAGAGAGATAATTTGGGAAGAATGCTTTTGAAAAAAAATTAATTCCAGACACAGACACAGACACACACACAGACACACACACAGACACAGACACAGACACACACACTGTCCAACCAATCCGAAGGCCCGGTCGAGGCTGCGGGCGTCCGTATACTTCCTGACCTTGTTGTGGAGCCAGCCCAGTTCAGCCAGCTGCTACTGGTGTCTCTCAGTGACTTACACAGCACCACCTAGTGAGGCAGAGTGAACATTACAACACATACACATCCCCTGTATAACCATTATATGACTCAAACAAATAGGCCTGAATTAGTATACGAATTAAAAAAAAATCACTTCAATTAAAAAGGTAAAGGCTGTGTTGGAAAAGCCCTACTAACGTCCAACTCATACTAATTTTGACGTCAAATTGAGTATGTTGTGGTTGCGAGTTTGTGTAGGCGAGAAATGCCCGGATGAATACTTACTTTCGGGAAAATTTTGTGTATGGATCGATAGGGTTACTTTTCTTTCTCAACTGCCCACAGTGCATTGCGTCTTTTCAAATGACACGGAGTCATTTGAAAAGACGTCACATACTCAAACTGAAGTCAAATGAGTATGAGTAGGAGTCTACTCATACTCATTTTGACTTCAGTTTGTAGGACGTTAGTATGGCTTTCCGAACACAGCCAATATTGCTTCTGTATACTTCAGTGTAAACGGTCGGACAAACCTCGCATACACAATCGACCGTTAAGTAGACAGTATGTAGTATATACATGTTGAGTATGTAGGAGGGAGGACGTTAGTAGGCCGTTTCGAACACAGCCAAAGTGTGTGTCACCACCACACACACACACACACACACACACACACACACACACACACACACACACACACACACACACACACACACACACACACCACACACACAACACACACACACACACACACACACACACACACCACACACACACACACACACACACACACACACACACACACCACACACACACACCTTCAGGAAAATCTATTACACAATGGAGAGACTTTGTTTCCGGCAATGGAAAGAGCTGGCGTTCAATGTATATCTATTTAAGAAAACCCTTTTATCCAGAGAGCCGGCTGTATCACAGTGTAGAAGTCAAGTGGGGCCAGAGGAAGAAGGGTCAAAAATACCCCCTCTGTGTGTGTGTGTGTGTGTGTGTGTGTGTGTGTGTGTGTGTGTGTGTGTGTGTGTGTGTGTGTGTGTGTGTGTGTGTGTGTGTGTGTGTGTGTGTGTGTGTACAGGAGTAGGGGGGGGGGAATGGAAGGACTTGACAGGGACAGAGGAGAAAATATAACTGCAGGTCGATGTGGCTCTGAACCAAAGAGCCTTTCTACATTGATCTGTTGAATCTTCCCCTTTTAAAGTCCAATCAACAGCAATAGTCTCGATATTGTGTCATCGCGAATGGATATTGTGGGCACTGTTACTAAATACAGCTGGTTTAAGTATTGGTGTGTGTGTGTGTGTGTGTGTGTGTGTGTGTGCGACCTGCCCAACTGATCTATTCAGAAAAACTTAAAAGGAATACTTCACCCATACAACTGGCGTTCATCATTATAAAATCGCTTTATAATATAATGAATGAGGTTTTTTCTTCCCTTGGCCTAGCTGTCCTGTTAATCCTAACCCTACATTTAAAAAAAATGTAGGGTTAGTGAGACCATAGAACACTCGTTCTGCCTTTTCTCAGGCTAGGATGAACCGATTTCTAAAAAAAAAATTCTAATCTACATAGGATCTCAGAGTTCAATACATGTTCATATTTCCACTGGGTGAAGTAGGGCTTTAGTTGTAGTGGTCTCCAGACAGGCAGGTTGACGTACCTTCCCGTCTATCTTGTAGCAGTCCCCCTGGACGCTCATCTTGATGAACTTGCCGTCGATTCCCTGGAACACGTAGAGGATGTCCCTCACCAGAGCCGCCTCGCCCACCTCGCCTGACACAGAACAAGGGCGATTTATTTATGTTAATATAAGTGTTAAATCGCTCTTTATTCATACAGTGATCACTTATATAGTGTGTGTTTCATAAAGCCGATCTCTCAGTCACTCGCTCTGCATGTAATCGGCAAATAAACTTTTCGGGGATCCCACTACTGATAACCAATCAGAAGAGAGAACGCTACAAACCGACACCTGTCTCACTGCCGGTGCACGTGCAGAGCGACAGATGGGTGAATGTGTATGCGTCTACAATGGCGGAGCAGGTAAAAAATCCTTCCCAATGTCTGTTTTGATGGTTTTATCATGTTTTATCACACTTATGGATCTGAGATGATGCTAGATAACTCGCTAGCTTGAAGACTGCAGTGCATTGATGTGGTGACGGTGGAGGGGACTGCTTCTGCAGTAACTGACAGGAGGTTAGCTAAACTGACCATTCCGCTTACAGCACCTTTAACGAGACACTCACCGTCTATGCGTGGACGGAGCAGTCTGGTGGAGGGCCCCCCCGGAGGCCCCAGGGCCGGGCGGCCGGTGGGGGGCGGGGCCAGAGCGGAGGAGGGAGAGACACTGAGCGGGAGAGTCCAGGCCAGACGAGAGCCTAGAGCCTGACCTCCTACTGCGGTGGACTGAAGGGCTTGACTGGAACACACACACAGTCACACACACACACACACACACACACAGTCACACACACACACACACACACACACACACACACACACACACATGATGGTTACAAGCACATATCTTAATCCTTCATCTCAAAATATATCTACCTCTAACTGTTTTAACTAGTCTATATTGTACCACCCATTTCATAATTGCAGGCGTTCTACATCACTGTCTAAATGTTTGTATTGTGTTGTCTCTTTATTAGCGTGGTTGATGTGTTTGCATTGTTTATTGAGTAGGTATTGTTGCTGTTTGCTTTGCACTCGTTTGACTTCGACATCATTGCAATTGAGGGTCACACACATTCACACACACACACCCCTCAATTGGTGTGTGTGTGTGTGTGTGTGTGTGTGTGTGTGTGTGTGTGTGTGTGTGTGTGTGTGTGTGTGTGTTCAATTCATTTTTTCAAAGCATTCTTTTGGTTGAATTCCTAAAGGTTAAATGAAATATTACAACATATATTACTATGGCTAACATCTGGACATCATTTAGATGGTGTTGTTGATATGAAAATAGATAATGCAGCTTTTTGCTTGTATATTCATAATACATTCTATATTTTATAATAATAACCAACAAAGGCTCTAATATCATGTATATTGACTGTCATGTTAAAAAAAAACACATTGAAGAATCCATAACCTAACAGCCATTGTATTCACAGGACTGAGCACTGCAGTCAAAGCAGTGGGGAAGTTAGTGGTTTGATATGCAAACAGTGAGCTCAGAGAGAGATCTGATTTATGCTAACAAACACTACAGACAGATTTTTTTTTTAACCATCCACCACAACCACAAAAAAAAAGTCCACCGTCCCAAAAGGTTTTTTGACCTTGTTCTATATTTTACAAACAGTAAAAAATCAAAAATTAAAAATTGTATTTTAGTACTTTGCCAGACGTCATTCTTCTTCATTGTTCTTATTCAAGGTAAAAAATTCAGGTGTTCCAATGTCCGGGCCTTAAAACCTAAAAGTGTCCCGCCCTTTATCTTGGACTGGGCAGTAAAAAACCATCTAATAAAACTTGATAAAAGCAGTGGGGGGCAAAAGAAGCACACATTTTGCATAATTAAAGCTCTGCTAATTCAACGCCATGCTAATGTGTTTTATGTGTTTGGAGAAAGGGCTTTCAATACTAATAGGTGAGGCACCAGACAGCTCAATTTTGAACATTTGTAACTGTAGGCCTCCTCCATTATTAATGTGGATAAAAGGGAATGAAATGGCCTTGTGATGCCTTCAGGGGCGAGTTTATTTCCAAGCGCTAATTGAGGCTATCTTAATGTAGCGCAGGTTTTTTTTTTTTAGGGTTAGATAAATCACCATTATCTCCCCTGAGCCCTGGCAGGTGACGCTACTTAAACACATCTGTTATATCATGATGTATTCTTTTTGTTATTCATATGTTACTTGATGCATTAATAACTTAAATAGACCACAGGGCCAGTGTTAAATTAATGTCTTGGGACCGTGCCAGGGAGGTGTATATTCCACAAGTCAATTGGCATTACATTGTATTGTTGTAGGATGTTGTTTGGTTCTTAAAATGGTATGAGTCAGCGATTGTGAGTCAGCGATTCTGGAGAACGCTTTGTTGTTGATTTTGACAACAAGCATTTTTGTCAAATCAGTGAATATCTCCTCATGATTTTGCTACCTGTCTATACTGAAAAAACAAACAAATACAAAAATAAAGTAATAAAAAAAAAAAAAAAAAATTTTTTTTAAAAAAAATTAAAAAAGCTCACCCAGCCAGTAGAGACTGTGGCGTGGCCGTGGGTCCGTTGAGCGTGTACACTCCCAGGCTGGAGATGCCGCTGGTGCCCATGGAGGCGGAGAGGCCAGCGCTGCGATCGCCGTAGCCCAGGGCCAGGCTCTGTGGTCGGGTGCAGTAGAAGGGAGTGGAGTGGGCGTCCCTGGGGAGCGCCTGGGCAAACAGCGCGCCATAGTTTCCAACCTTAAAAAAAAAGAGTAGGAACCGAGGAGGCATTAAGAATAACTATATATTATTAAAAAAAATAACACTATTTTTACTGATGGTCTGGTTTGCTGTTACAGGTCATTTATGATCATGAGAGGAAATATTAGATGTAACCAACATTCATTTAAATGAAAGAGCTACGCACTATGGCTTTAAAAACAAAAGAAAAAGTATACATCAAGTACAGCATGTTTTTCATCACCTCACAAACTTGTTCTCAGTTTCCTCAGTGTGTGTGTGTGTGTGTGTGTGTGTGTGTGTGTGTGTGTGTGTGTGTGTGTGTGTGTGTGTGTGTGTGTGTGTGTGTGTGTGTGTTGCACGATCCTCTGGGATGTAATCAAGACGAATTATGCAAAGCGCAGATTTACTGTAGTAGAAAGCTGTTCTGTCATATAGAGGTAGAAGATATGCTGGATGGAGGAAGCCTGGAGCTAAATATATGATAACTTTATCAAATTTAGTGAAGAATAGCTCCTCAAGAGCCGCTACCTTTACTGTACTGTGTGTGTGTGAGCACTGAAAATCTGGAGTTAATACACAGCCTAGATTCTCTAAAGGTGAATGTTGAGGGTTACTGTGTGTGTGTGTGTGTGTGTGAGTGAGTGAGTGAGTGAGTGAGTGAGTGAGTGAGTGAGTGAGTGAGTGAGTGAGTGAGTGAGTGAGGTGAGTGGGTGAGTGAGTGAGTATGTGTGAGTGAGTAGTGAGTGAGTGAGTGAGTGAGTGAGTGAGTGAGTGAGTGAGTGAGTGAGTGAGTGAGTGAGTGAGTGAGTGAGTGAGTGAGTGAGTGAGTGTGTGAGTGTGTGTGTGTGCGCCTCACCCTGCCTGACGGTTTGCGGGGGTCTTCAGAGAGGCTGAGCAGCAGGTAGAGAACAGACCAGCGGTGCTTCAGAACGCTCTGTCCAAACACCAAACCAAAGCAATATGGAATTTAATACACAATTAATACATAAAAAAATTGGCCTTACTAGACAGCTGTTCCATACATAAATATGCTGTGTCCTGACTTAAATACGGGTTATTTCACATTATAATTCGATCCCCCGTCTCCCCGCCCACATGTCAAAGTGTCCCTGGGCAAAGAGACACTGAACCCCAAATTGCTCCCGATAGTTAGCTTGGTGGTAGCTGCTGCTGCTGCTGCTGCTGCTATCGGTGTATGAATGTGTGTGTGATTGGGGTGAATGTGTAGCCTGGCATTCCCAGACCTGCCACTAGGCGCTGGCAAATTAAATTTGCTGCGCGTGTTGGTCTGGACACGCTCCGTTGAAGCTTTATCAGAAAACCAGAAATCTGGCTATGGTTTCAATTGGTTCTATCTAATATGGGCGTGCCAGAGCCCTTTATATGGTACTTATATGGTATGGTGGGAGGACGTAACCGGATGACGACAGTGACGTGCATGCGACGTCGAAGCCGTGATAGTAAACATCAAAGATGGCTGCGGATATGTTGTGTGAGTTGCTTTGGCCTCGACCCTTAACGATTTGGAAGATGGCACTCAAATCTTTCATTAGCAAGTAAGTGGAATGTTCTGTTTGGCCGACCGACAACGGCAAACGTTTAATTGAACAGTTTAACAGCTGTTCGCTAAACGAACGGGGCTTACGTCACCATCGCTCTGATTGGCTGTAGTGCTATCCAACTGCGTGCAGTGGCATTTGAAATGCACGAGTAGGAGCCGCCCCTTGAGTTGGAAATTACTATTGATCGTGGCCAGACCCTCTATCGTTCAAGATATCAGGGTCTGGATTTACAGGCTAGTGAATGTGTACAAAACAATGTAAAAGCGCTTTGGGGTCTGTTAAAAAAAAAACTGTGAAAAGCACTATAAGTGGAGTACCATTTACCATTTTGTAGTTCTAAATGAAATAAAAAAATTAATAAAAAAACTCCAAATACCAACCTGTGTCTGGAGCTTCCTATGCAGCTCGGAGAACAGAGCAGCGTCGGCTTCTCTCCTCTGCTTCAGCACTGCAACACAATTAGGACCATCATCATCTCAGATCCATAAATGTGATAAAACATGATAAAAACCATCAAAACAGACATTGGGAAGGATTTTTTACATGCTCCGCCATTGTAGGCGCATAAACATTCACCCATCTGTCGCTCTGCACGTGCACCGGCAGTGAGACGGGTGCCGGTTTGTAGCGTTCTCTCTTCTGATTGGTTATCAGTAGTGGGATCCCCGAAAAGTTTATTTTGCCGATGACATGCAGAACGAGTGACAGAGATCGGCTTTATGAAACGCGCACACTATATAAGTGATCACTGTACAAATAAAGAGCGATTTAACACTTATATTAGCATAAATAAATCGCTTACTTCACCTTTAACCATAATAAAAGAAACCTTGAGAAAGTTCACCTGAGGAGATGAATAAAACATGCTGTAGTGGACAGTAAGTGCTGCACTATTTCAGGTGTTGATCTTCTGCCTCAAAGCTTGGGTCGATCAATCCGTTTTTTTCCCCCCGCTAATGGTGCTACCTTGGCTATCAAAGTCCACAGGGATTTATGCTATTTATGGTGCTATAGAAGACGTTTTTTGGTGAAGTGAGTCCTATATATACTGTTTTTTTCCTTTACAAAAAAACACCCGATATGGGCTGCTGGACAAATGGCTAGGGGAAAATGCAACATGGGCTGTGTTCCAAACGGCCTACTAACGACCTCCCCCCTACATACTCAACATGGTTAGACTTAAATACTGTCTACTTAGGGGCACTTTACACGGCCACGCAAAACGGTGCATACGCAGAAAAATTCCTGCGGTTGCACTATATCATTTACAGGAAAACAGCAAACGCAAACGCAAACGCAGGCATGAAACCGCAGATTTTTGAGATCACCTCCGAGGGAGGATTTTTTGGAAAACTTAACGGTTTTGGTTTCCTGTAAACACCGAAACCATTTCCCCTGATAACGCTGACGTCACGGCTCCACCCTCACACATGCGTAGTCTATAACATTTGCTGTCAAAATACCCACAAGCGAGTTATAAAGTTAGAAGACAACATGAACGGTGTCTCCACGGCACCATCACTGTGATCAGCGGAGAGTGTCGTGCAGGGCTCAAATATAGGCTAACACTCGCCAATTTAGTCCAAGCGATTACCGCAGTAAGTTATTGAGACCACCCGCCACTTTGGCTGGGGAAAGAGTTGTGCTCTGCCTGTTTTTCTAGCTAAATAAACGTGTGTCACTTCTATATGCCAGGGACACGGCTCTCTCTACATTAAAAAACACTATCAGCGTGCAGCGCCAGCGGTTAAGTTACTGTTCAACAAAAGGAGCATTAAGGCTACGGCTTCACAGTAAAAGC
The DNA here is from genome assembly GCA_026122265.1 of Ammodytes dubius. NCBI lineage: Eukaryota > Metazoa > Chordata > Actinopteri > Uranoscopiformes > Ammodytidae > Ammodytes > Ammodytes dubius. The sequence goes on along the minus strand of CM047528.1, from coordinate 1,450,072 downwards.
ATTTCACTGGCTAAACATTAATAGCATTTCACTGGACACACGTGAGTTGACTTTTATTTTGAAGTACGCCTAACTGGAAGGTATCCGCTCACGAAGTCCCTTCACTATCAGCATATATTCTGTTTTTACGAGTTCAATGCGGTGAAATAAGAGGACAGAAAGCTTGTCTTTTACAATATGTGTAACCCCAAGCTTACACCAACCGCTTTATGAACGGTAGTGGCATTAATTTTCGGTTACAGTAAGGTTTTATGCATCAAATTGTACCGGAAGAGCTATCTACTAGGCTGTGTCACCGCTGACTATTGGCTTGGCATGGCTGCTACACTGCTACTTCAGCGATTTCGGCCCGTTTCCTCTGAAAACTTTGTGTACGGGTGAAGATGTCAGATAAATTGTGTCTGAACGGGGTTTTTTTTTAAACCTAAAACTGGAAAACTGTCACGTTTTCACAGTGTAAAGTGCCCTTAGCGATCGATTGTGTATGCGTGGTTCGTCGGACGGTTTACACTGAAGTATACAGAAGCAATATTGGCTGTGTTCGGAAAGCCATACTAACGTCCTACTCATACTCATTTTGACTTCAGTTTGAGTATGTGACGGTTTGGGTATGCGAGTTTGGGTATGCGAGAATTGCCCGGATGAGGACTAACTTCGGGGAAGATTTTGGGTATGGATCGATTGGATCATTTTCCTACTCAACCGCCCCACAATGCATTGCGTTGACAGTCGACAGTATGTAGTATATAGATGTTGAGTATGTAGGAGGTAGGACGGATGGCTTTCCGAACACATTGGGGGCGGTTGAGGAGGAAAAGTAACCTATCGATCCGTACACAAAATGTTCCCGGAAGTAAGTAGGGGAGAACGGGGTAATTTGTCACATGGGTTGGATGTCACATTCGTTATATCTCGCCACCAGAGCGCGCTAGCTCTGAAATGTTGATATAAAAAAGGTCCAGAATTGGGATCAGAGGTCACATACATAGACTTCCTTGGAGGAAGACAGCTGCATTTCAGGTGAGAGGATGTTTTGTGTTTTTCATGTCAAATTCAAAATATTTTGCTTCTCAGTATTTTTCTTCTAGGCTTTTACACAATGGGTTTATAACAAAACACTTGTTACCCTCAGAAAGTGTGAAGGGTAAGCTATAGTTTAGATTGTTGTTAGCAAGCTAATTAGTTGTCAGATGGTTGTTGGCCTTGATGCTAGCAAGAAATTCAGGTTGGGGTTGGTCGTCAAATTTTTTGGGGGGTTGGTTGTCACATGTTATCTCAAGGCTGCAGCCAGAAAAGGAACCCAATAACGAAAGAAATTGTCAAGCTGTATCCTTACTGACACCCCAGAGAAGGAAAGAATAGAGCAGGAAAAGGCAGCTAGCAAGCAAAAGAAAAAAGGGCAACAAAATCAAAACAACCCAGTGCATCCCAAACTAGACCAGCTGCCAAGGCTACAGTAAGTTATGTAGGCCTATTTGTCAACTTGACAATGCAATTAAACTTTCAAATTTGGTTCTGCCTCATTGCCTTCTTTTTAAGATTTTTCCCATTAAGATAACATTGTGACAAACAACCCCATAGTGTTTGACAACCGACCCCTTGATGGGGTTGGTTGTCACAATGTGTCAGAGTGTCTTTGATGGTAAATTACTTCTTCATTACAATAAGTTGGAAAAAAAAGAGAGACACACATTTCAAGCCAACACCTTAAGCTTCAATTTAATGTAGGAATGGCTATTGACAGATGTTTTGGTGATGAGCAATTCTCACTAGAGTAAAAAGTGTGCCTACTTACCCCGTTCTCCCCTACTCATTCGGGCATTGCTCGCCTACACAACCACAACATACTAAAATTGACGTTAAAATTAATATGAGTAGGATATAAATAGGGCTTTTTCGAACACAGCCATGGTCTAAAATCTACTGGTATATTGGCTAATGATGCTGCTACAGTAGTCCAGTAACCTATAGTATGAATGAATCTCTTAGTTGTACTTAGTAGTGCTTTACAGTACACTTACAGTCTTTCTTGATCTTCTCCGACACCAGGAACTCATCCCGTTCGATGGTGGGGGCGTAGTTACTACCGATGACCCGCACTGCATACTGGAACTGGTGGGCCACTTCGGCTGGAGAAATGACATGGAATAGAAAGACATGTATAAAAAGGTCATGGCTAAATCAGCAGTGCTTTGAAGTATGGTAGATAATACTAGGGTCCGCTTTCTTTAGCTTAAAGGCCTACTTCACAGGTTGGAATATGAAGGTGTATTGAACTCGGAGATCCTATTCAGTATAAATGTGCAAAAAAAATTGAAATCGGATCATCTTAGCCTGAGAAAAGGCAGAAAGAGTGTTTTATGGTCTCACTGTCTAACCCTACATTTTCCTTCTTGTGACATCACAGTAAGGGTTAGGATTAACAGGACAGCTGGGCCAAGGGAAGACTGAGGGAAGACTGAGGGAAGAAAAACCTCATTCATTATATTATAATAGTTATTTTATAATGATAGAAAGCCGGTTCCGTATGGGTGAAGTATTCCTTTAAGCCAATAAGAATGATATGTAAGACCTACTATACAAAAACTAGTAAAGTACATAGTCAAGACAGTTTAGTACAAATTAAGGACGTATTACTTATTACACCACCTTTCACCCTATGCCTTTAGCCACTACAAGCTGTAAATATACAGTTTATAAAAACAAATGTAATAACAAGAGTATGACCCCCTCTATCTACCTCCCTGGGACCTTCTTGGCTAAATACAGATGAAATAAACAAGGACATTGGTGTGAATTGGGTATTGATTTGCAATGAGTTGGACAAAAATGAGTGATGCTAACACTTTGGCTTTGATAAACAATAACAGCTACTAACAGTTATGTCCACATTGCCAACTAGCAAAGCTTTTGTTTCTTTTAATCGCGGGATTAAAGCTGAAATCATCCCCGGATCGTGTGTATATTTCTCCTTCATTTTGCCGCTATCTCTGATTGAACGTGCTTATCTTCATCTAGAGATGCTTGCATCCAGAGGCGGCCTGCTGCAGCTAACAAGACACAAACACGTCCACCCCATAACTGTCCATACATTGAAATGGAAATGGACTGCTTCAGAGCTAACGGGCTAGCGACCTCATAGCTAAAGTGAATAAGTATCCTATCTTTATCATATCGAAGCTCACTGTGTAGTACAGTAACAACTGGAAGCACCATAAAACCGTTAAGCGGTATGTGCAGTGTCTGGCCAAGACCATTGGCTGATACCTAGCACCACAGTCACAAACACACAAGCAGTGTAAAAACTTGAATTATTGTTAAAACGTGTACACCTCGGTGTGGAAATGATGAGCCGAATTCGGCAGTAGATGATAAAGATGTTAGTCAATGACGTAAAGTGTTGTCTGAAATATAAATACGTTATGCAAAGTGAAGAGAAACGACACAAGTGCGGAATTTATGAATGAGGTTCGCTACTAGCGCTATCTATGCATGCTAGCGGCAACTGATGTACCTTCACTTTTCCCAGTGATTCTGCAGCAAAGGCTCTGGAGAAGCACGTTGGGCGATTTCTGATCCAGTGTTGCCATTCTGTCGTGGCTAACGTTGCCCCCTTAAAAAAGCAAATAAATGACACTGAATGATATGAACGAACTCAAGTCTCCCACTCTACGAACAACGCCATTTTGACATGTCTAGTCGAGCTAGCGCGAGGCAGGAAGAATATGACGCAATTAACGCCTCACACATGTCAAAGTAAAAGCATAGAATTTCTCACGATGCTCAGAAAGGAATAAATGAATGAGGGTAATAAAAAAACTAACTGACCAAAGTAGAAAATAATTGATTGTGTAGTACAAGTTATTTGAGTCAAGGAGTAAGTTGGCACTCAATTTCTTGCTGACACATTACTACAAAAGGAATCGCAACCATTTATTTCTTAATTATGGCAATTATAGCCTACAACAGAAGAACTATACATCCACTATAATAAGAGGGATAATTGTCTATAATTTGTATTGACAATAGCCACAGGCATTTGGAGTTGAATGGAGGATAGGCAATAGAAATAAAACAAAATATATTAAAATATGGCATGATATTTGGCTTCAACACAGTTCAAACAGGAAAACATTGGCTGTAAGAAAGAAAGAAATTGTATACTCAGAATTTCTACTTTAATGCCACTCAGAGCAAGCTTTATTGTTTTTACAGTTGTTGTTATGTACACTTGTTGTGTATACTGTCTATATCCCCTTTTTTTCCTGACACAGATCTCCTGTAAAACCATGAGACTGCAGTGTGTGATTCAAATGGGGGTGCAGGTTTTGTGAGCAAATAAAAATACACACCTGCAATACTGCCCTTACGTAAACAACTAGCCTACTACTGTACAAAATAAGTATAAAAAAATCAATTAAAAATGCTACAAAATGTGGTGGTAAAATGACATTTAAACTATTAAAATAGTGCACCAAAAAGGGCTTTCGCAGATGCATAGTCCATTAAATATTGATAGATTAGATTTTGAAACAAAAACAAAATAACTGAATTATAAAGTCATCCATTCTAGCTCAATCTGTGTCTTCGTAACAATACTTTTATAGAAAAACTGTGCAAACTCGCTTTTTTTTACGGATTTCATTTTGACACCCATACCCGGATATGGTCGATGTGATTGTTAGACATTTGACGCGAGTGTTTCAACCAGAACCCGCCGAAAAGCGTCTCCAGGAAACAGTGGCTGGACAAATGCATGAAAACATTTCCCCCGGAAACAATGCACCATAGTTTTTTAGTTCTGAGTCTTTGGACCTCACCAAACGGTAAACACTTACAAACTGATGGCTTAATAATAGCCATTTATTAGTTATAGAATAAAGGTGCCTATCTACAATGAAATAGCGCAATTAGGACCTTGTTAATTGGCTGTAGGCAAACTGAAAAAATGTACAATAAGAGTGACGAAAAATATGAATTATTAGCCTTATTATAGGCCTATATTATTATAACTATTTTTTACAATACATAGTATTATAATATTTTTTCTCTTTTTTGAATCACTTTGTAGACATTTGACTAGTAGGCCTATAGTATATAAATGTAGGCCTAAATAATGCGGTGTACATATTCAAATAGCCTAGGTGTTTATTTTTTTTATATACCATCTATGGTGCTGCCCAACAATTTAGAATGCAGGGAATGTATCTTGTGTGAACATGACCTGTGACACACTTGAGAAAGTTGTCCACAAGATCACTGTCCATTTAGCCCAATACTTGCTCCAGAAGAACAGGTGCACATTTCACAGGAAGGTACTTCTCTTGTTGAAGACAAATGTTATAATTCGGCCTACACTTTTTTTTATTTTTGTTTACCAAAATCATGACGCAGGTATAGCACTTTGAAGCCATTTCCCATAGTGCACTGCTCATAAAAGTAATTCATGAATTCTGACAATACATCCCTCATAATGCCTCCATCATCCACGGCCTTTTAAAGCTTTTCGGGAAGAATACTATTTCATTAAAATCTATCTATCTATCTATCTATCTATCTATCTATCTATCTATCTATCTATCTATCTGTACACTAATTTAGACTTTTGGGGTATTGTTGCACTGAACAATGATAACAGTTTCCCCCCAATATGGTGCTGTGTTTACTGTGTAATGTTATAGGCTTTTTACATGTTGTTATCAGGTTGTTATAAGTTTTTAATGCGTTGTCACTGAGTGACGTATGTTTCTGTTATTCGAGTGCTGGAAACTTCGAGCAGGTGCTAGTCTGTGGAAATAAAGATTCAAGGTCAATAGGAAAAATTGAAAAAGCATAGTATAACACCATCATACCGACATGACAATTAAATTTCAATAACAAAGCCATTCACTGCTTCGTTTTATACGTGGACTCATAAATCGCCGCTCTGTGTATACATGTTGATGCTATAATATAGATATAATAAATAAAGCCTAGTATACCAAAATATGTTGCGTACTGCAAACATAAGACTGTCCTGGCTTGAAGTCCCAATGTATCAACAGACTCACCACAAATTCTTAAAAAAGGAAGCAAGCAGATTAACATTGTAGAATGTGGAACACTTTAATATAATAACAAGAAAAAATTGGCACAAATGTGGAGCACAATTTGCAATGAGCACGGCAGGATATAAAAACGTGCTGTATTCAATAAATATGCAGATTTAAACAATCTTTCATCCTCTGCTATAACACTATATATATATATATCCTAGTGGAGGTTTTTTTTTTGTATGTGATGGACTCATTTTCAGTGAGTCTGGATGGTAGTCCCCTTGTCTCAAGTCCCTCCACAGCAATCCAAATGGGATCTTCTGCTGCAATTTTCATCTTATAAAGACTGTGTAAAAGACATATAAATACATATATAAAGCTGACGTGGTTGAAATCTCCTAGTACTGGAACCAGAGGGCAGCTGGGTGACGGTCATACATCCGGCCCATGTTGTTCACAGGTCAGCTCAGTAGCACCTTGCCCTGGAGAAGACAAAAGGAAACTTTAAAAAGGTGAAGTAAGCCATTTATTTATGTTAAAGCTCACATATTATGCACTTTGCTGTCAATTTTATATGGTCTAAGTAGTCCCTAATACTTATTTTTTTAAATGTTTGCTGAAAAACCCGTTCAGATCATTTATTGTAGCAAGCCTCTATACCCTGATGTTCCTCTGTTCTCCAGATGACCTATATTTGTGCCATCTGGCTGGCCCCTCCCACCGTCTCTGCCGGGCTTTCTTTATATGGGCTCTCCCACCGTCTCTGCCGTGCTCTCGCGATACTAGAGAGACACTGCGTGACTTCGGCCGGCCGAAGCGAAGCCATACTTTGACATAACAGTTTGACATGATTAAAAACAATGAAAACAGTAGCCTCACAGTTTGATTTATACAGGAATAACTTCCCACCCTTTGTGGTGTTAAAAACGAGGCATTATTAAACTGCAATGTGAAAGCTAAGTTAGTTTAATAGGCGCAAATGTTGGACGCTAAATCCGAAGCTACATGTGCGCTAACGGCTAAAAATAACCCTCAAAATCAGTGAAAACAGTAGCCTCACAGTTTGATTTATACAGGAATAACTTCCCACCCTTTGTGGTGTTAAAAACGAGGCATTATTAAACTCCAATGGGAAAGCTAAGTTAGTTTAATAGGCGCAAACGTTGGACGCTAAATCCGAAGCTACATGTGCGCTAACGGCTAAAAATAACCCTCAAAATCAGTGAAAACAGTAGCCTCACAGTTTGATTTATACAGGAATAACTTCCCACCCTTTGTGGTGTTAAAAACGAGGCATTATTAAACTCCAATGGGAAAGCTAAGTTAGTTTAATAGGTGCAAACGTTGGATGCTAAATCCGAAGCTACATGTGCGCTAACGGCTAAAAATAACACTCGAAATCAGTCAAAACAGTAGCCTCACAGTTTGATTTATACAGGAATAACTTCCCACCCTTTGTGGTGTTAAAAACGAGGCATTATTAAACTTGCAATGTGAAAGCTAAGTTAGTGTAATAGGTGCAAACGTTGGGTGCTACTCCCGAAGCTACATGCTACACTAGGTAAATAACAGGCAAACAACCATTGAGGAGATTCCTTTTAGTTTCACCGATGGAATTACTACACAAGTAGTTCCCTAAGCTTTGTCTCGTTATAAACGCAGCATTATTAAGACTGCTGTGATTAAGATAAATGAGTGGATTATGAGCAGAATGCTTCTGTGTTGGTTTATGCAACACTCTGCATGGTTTGCTGCACTATGGGGATCGTGTCGCTTAGCGGGGAAAACAACATGGCAGCTATCCATCGGATCTCGGAGCCGTGGACCAATAAGAAATGGGGGGGTGGGGTTATCAGACTTTTTTTTTTTTTTTTTTAGACAACTGCACGGTGGACTTTACTAATGTGGGGGGGAAGCATCGGAAGCATGGACATATAAAGAAAATATGGGGAGGTGGCTGTGCCGTCTATTACGTAATAGACGGCCAGAATTCTGACTGGAGTATATTGGGGGGAAGGGGTGGGGGTTTCAGAAACGGGGAGAGTGAGAAAAGGAGAGATTGTTATTTTTTTTGATATTTTGGCAGTCTCTAGGCACACCGTGGACCCATGGATATGTTGGAACACATTTAAAAAGTGCATTTAGCATAATATGTGACCTTTAATATAAGTGTTAAATCCCTCTTTATTCAGACAGTGATCACTTATATAGTGTGCACGTTTCATAAAGCTGATCTCTCAGTCAACCGCTCTGCATGTTATCGGCAAATAAACTTTTCAGGGATCCCACTACAGATAACCAATCAGAAGAGAGAACACTACAAACCGGCACCCGTCTCACTGCCGGTGCACGTGCAGAGCGACAGATGGGTGAATGTGTATGCGCCTACAATGGCGGAGCAGGTAAAAATCCTTCCCAATGTCTGTTTTGATGGTTTTTATCATGGGGGACGCCCTACCAACTGAGCTAAGGGCGCCCCCACAATTCCTATTTCTAAAGATGGTCTACACATGGTCTAATGAGTGGCATATGCTACATTATTCATTATTTGTCATTGTAAGGCCTTATTGTCAAATATGTGTATCTTTTATTTACATTATTATAAATGTAACAATAACTTTTTTTCCCCACCAGTCAATTGGAAACCAAATGGAAACAAAAGAAGAGAAGTCATAGGAGGAACCTGCCATCTAGTGACTCTTTGTGGTAACTGCAGTGTGCACTCTACACAGTTGAGTACTATTGGCTGCAGGTAGGAGCTAACTGGCGATGGCTACAACTAGCTGTGTGTCCGAATCGCATACTCTTCCTTTTTTCTATTCTACATACTACATCTGACCATAAAAATAATCTAGTTAGGATGCAATAGGCATACACTTGGGACATACTTTTACTTATTTATTTCATCATAACACTGCGCCTTGATCTTGCCTCTTGCTTTTATATCCGTCGCGTCCCCGTTTGTTTTCATATGGAGGCTCCGTCGATGTGACGTCACTTCAGGTTCGCACTAGATTATGGGGTCAGAATCGCCCAAATGGGATGCCGTTTTCAACACTAAAAATCTTGGCCGGATGTAGTAGACATCCAGGGTATTTCTAACCATACTAAATCTGGCCACAGGAATCGGGACATCCTTAATCTTTTTTCTACCACACTAAATAGTAGAAAGTATGCGATTGTGAACGCAGGGTGTGTTTTTATTCCTCTTAGCATACAGGGCGAATTTTAAGGTGGAATTGTCAATAATTGAGATTGTGACACCCCCTACTCCATACATATTGTGCATTACGTATAGCAGGCAGTTATAGTAGTTTATGAATATTCTACTTAGTGTAAGTGTGAATGCTGTTTACATGTGCTAACTAAGAGTAGCTTCATGTTGTTCCAATGTCCCTGAATTGTATCACCTATATCCATCAAGTGTCCCGACTTAATAATGGCTGCGTTCCAATACCCATACTCTCTACTATTTAGTAAGGTAAAAAAAAAATAAAATAAAAAGATTTAGGATGTCCCGCTTCTTTCGGACAGATTTAGTATGGTTAGATTCTGACCCACAATCCAGTGCGCACCGGAAGTGACGTCACATCGACGAAGCCTCCGCATGCAAACAAACGGGGGGATGCGACGGATATAAAAGCAAGAGGCGCAGAAGATCAAGGCGCAATGTTATGATGAAATAAATATGTAAAAGTATGTCCCAAGTGTCCTTCCATCCTAGATTATTTTTATCGTCGGATGTAGTATGCAGAATAGAAAAAAAGAAAGCGATTTGGAACGCGGGGAATGTTCCAAAACGAGCCAATAAGTGGAGAGTATCTTTTGGAAGGTGTTGGTTTAGGTGGTGTGGTTATGTACCTGAGTCCATGAGTGTGTGTGTGCTGCTGTGGTGTGGTCAGTCTACATGGAGGTTGTCCAGTAGCTCCTGGGTCTTCTGGGCCAGCTTTCTCTTCTCCTCCTGCTGCTTCTTCAGAGCGGCGTCTGCCTTGTTGCTCTGGTAGATCTTGGCTCCAGCAAACAGCAAGCACAACACCATGGTCTTCAAGGCCAAGATGTACAGGAGGGTGGGGACATTGTCTAGAGCCTAACGGATAAGACACACAGCAGTACATTATGTTAAACTGTATCCAGTGTCCATGTGTTAAAGGCCTGCTTCACCGGTGGGAATATGAAGGTGTATTGAACTCTGAGATCTTGTGTAGTATAAAACGTGGCAAACATTTTAGAAATGGGTTCATCTAGCCTGAGAAAAGGCAGAAAGAGTGTTCTATGGTCTCACTGTCTAACGACCCTACATTTTCCAACGTGTGACTGTGACGTCACAAACTGTAGTTAGGATTAACAGGACAGCTGAGCCAAGGGAAGACTGAGGGAAGAAAAACCTCATTCATTATATTATAATCGATATTTATAATGATAAAACACCGGTTCTGTATGGATGAAGTATTCGTTTAAGGTGGTGTTTTTTTGTGTTTCGTTAAATAAATCGTGTAGGCATGCTATCTTCCAAATAACTTAATAGTTGAAATAATGAATACAATGCGTTTTCCCCATGAAAATAAAATAAATACATTTCTCCAAAAATCAAAGACTGTAGCAGTGTGGCACCTTGGGAGAAATCTAGTTTGGTTCACTAAAGCTACTTAGAAAAAGGAGGTCAAACTACACTGAGAAAAAAATAATCACTTTGACAATGTATGTGATATGAAATTATAACTAAATATAAATACAGAATAAAAAGGCACATCTTCACACGTTATACATAAACTACACATTAACATTCATCAATAAATTAAAAAAAAAGATTACAAATAATAAGCAAATATTTCCCCAGGTGAGCTGACAACCCGACAAAAAGTAATTTAACTATTTGAATCACCATGCAAATATATGAATGTAGTTGAATTACCAGCAGCAAGCTAACGCAAAACTACTACTTTCATTACACAAGCTACAACAGCCAAAGTAGACTTTTTGTGACTGTTGAAGATGAAAGGTCTAAAAACAGTCCGGGACCCTCAAGACCCCCCCCCCCTCCCCCTCTCCCCTTCTCCCTCAGCTGTCGACACCGGAGTAGAGTTAATTTGGTCCGGGAGGTGGCTGAGAGAGCGGGGCAGCTGCACACCAATGTGCGTTGGTCGGCCTGTAGATGTGACAAGCCATACACTTTGCATTGCCCAAATTTCACTTCAAAAATATAATTATTTTCAGTTTGTAATATCGCCTATCCTGAAATGTGTAACTGCGAAATATGCTTCAAGTAATTTCCCCCTATCACTTCGGAACACACTTTAGTTCGGCATACAGTTTCATTTATTTCAACTGCGTTTGTTGCTATGAACCTTTTTCTTAGAGGGGGGTGTTGCATTTACAAATACGTAATGTCTTACAATGCACGGCTAGTCACTCAACAAACACACACTACAGTACAGAAAGGCAACATGACAGGCATTTAACCGTGACACCGGTACGACACATGAACAAGCTCAGTCGTAGCAATGTAGCAACGTTAGCATGATGCTAGTAACAGTTAACAGTTAGAAGACTACGTAGGCTTTTTATTTTTAAGTACCAAACATGCCACACAGCTATTGAAATGATATAACAATACACGCACAGTGTGTCTATAAAGCATGCATTAAAGCTTAATTACCCTCCAGTTGATCATTATTGCTTCTGTAGTGTTGACGTTTCTTGTTCCCTGTCAGTCACACACCGCTATTATGCTACAAGAAAGGGGCGGGGCTCGTAGTGACGGACCAATGACATGTAGTCTCCGGTGCACGTGATTGGTGTTGCGTTCACAGGTCATGGGGTAAAAATCCCAAATCTGCCGTTGAAGTTTACAGTAGACTTTCAGTTTTTTATCTATTATATCTTTTTTTATAGCATCAATATGTATACACCGAGCGGTGATTTCAAGTCCACGTATAAAACGAAGCGGTGAATGGTTTTGTTATTGAAATTTAATTTTCATGTCGGTTTGATGGCGTTATAGCCTACTATGCATTTTCAATTTTTCCTATTGACCTTGAATCTTTATTTCCACAGACTAGCACCTGCTCGAAGTTTCCATCAGTCGAATAACAGAAACATACGTCACACTAAAAACTTATGTTATAAGTTTTTTTACATGTTATCAGGTTGTTATAAGTTATAACAACCTGATAACATGTAAAAAGCCTATAACATCATTGTTCAGTGCAACAACACCCCAAACAAGTCTAAATTAGTTTATAGATAGATAGACAGATAGATAGACAGATAGATAGATAGATAGATAGATAGATAGATAGATAGATAGATAGATAGATAGATAGATAGATAGATAGATAGATAGATAGATAGATAGATGATGATAGATAGTAGATAGATAGATAGATAGATGAAGATAGATAGACAGATAGAGATAGACAGATAGATAGATATAGATAGATAGATAGATAGATAGATAGATATTATTGAAATTGTATTCTTCCCGAAACGCTTTAAAAGGCCGTGGATGATGGAGGCGTTATGAGGGATGTATTGTCAGAATTCATGAATGACTTTTATGAGCAGTGCACTATGGGAAATGGCTTCAAAGTGCCAGATGAAAAACATAAGTAAAAGTATTTCCAAGTGTATGCATACTGCATGCTAACTAGATTATTTTTATGGTCAGACGTGGTATGTAGAACAGAAAAGAGAAAGAGTATGTGATTTGGAAGCAGGGTATGTGTCGCATACTTCAGCCTTAAAGGAGCACTGTGTAATATGATATCATCAAGAAAGTTCTAGAATGCAACGCTCCCTGGGTAACCCCACCCCTTTTGAATAATAACAGAAGCTACAGTGGCATTCAAGGACAAGAACAATTCTAAATTTTAAACGATACACCTGATGACATTCCAAAAACATGGATGCCTCCATGAGACCTGCCTGTTCAATGTACAAAATGTGATATTACTATTTGTTATTCTCCGCTCAGGAGGATAATTCAGATTATTGGCAGAGGTGATTTTACACCAATGAGGACATATTTATGAATGAGGATATTGATTTTAGCTAATACATTTCTTAAAATGTTACACAGTGTCCCTTTAAGGTTTTACAGATTCAGACTTTCTCTCAGTTGATATTAAAGGAGCCTCTTTGATTTAAAGCTGGGGTGGAGGATTTGGGGAGAAAATGGCAGTTGGGATAGAGATTCGAATTCAAATACCTCAACGCTCCACTTGTTCTCTTTGGTCCCTCCCTGACATGCTCTACACCAACAAAGTCGTGCCAAAGTAAATGGACAGTCCCAACAGCCTATAAGAACATGAGAATCGGAGCCTCGCTCTGATTGGTCAAAGTGTACAGCTCATGTTAACTTTGACCAATCAGAAATCATATACCCCAGCTTTAACCAGAGTTCTGCAAGTTGTTTTTCATGGCACTAAAGTGTACAGTTGGGAGAGATGTGTGTGGGCACGGAACAGACTCTAATGAAGCTGAAACGCACACAAGCACGTGCATAGACGACGGTCCTGACGTCAATATAAATGAGACTGCCGCCCCCCACCCCCCTGCGACCCAATACGTCCATGCGCACAACGGAACAATGTTTTTGTCTAAAACAAGCCCCAACCTCAGCGATTTTTACCAGCATCCAATAAGGAAGTGACCACAACTGTAGTAACCAGGAAGTGCCACTGGGGGCTGGGAGCAGAAGACAGCCATCTCTCATTGACTCCAATGTTAGACAGGCCGTTTTCACAGCATTTTTAAACCTACTTACAGCCTGGGCCACGAACCATTTAGTCTGTATGTTTAGGTCATATCTCCATGACAACACTGAGGGGGGTGAATTTTTTTGGCCCACGCTAGTTTTTATTCTTTTGGAGGTTAAAATGTTTTGGCGCGATCTCTTGAGTGACAGCTCTCCGCCCGTTGTCCCTTACTTTGCCTCGGAGGTATACGTCAGCTATCTCCCTCCTCCTCACAAAATGGCGACGCGCACAAACCAGGATTATTGGATGCCCTGTGAATAACTGAGGTCAGCCATGCTACATCCATATTATTTACTATCTGTGGTCTAAAAGGGTTGGCCTTGGTCTGATGTGGATATAGGCCCGAATCCTTTAGGAGCAGTGTGAGTAGTACATCCAATGAGTACTCAACTGGACCAAGTAAGAATCCAGATCTCAGTCCAGTCCAGAAGTGCACTTGAGAGAGACTCTTCACTCACAATCCCCCCAATGCAACCTGACAGAGCTTGGGCACTTTTGCAAAGAAAACCTGGGGAGAAACTCTAGTGTCCAGACGTGGAACGCTGACAAAAACCCTGTCCGCACAGCTGTGACTGCTGCCAAAGGACCATCCATTATATACTGACACTGAGGGGAAGAATCCTTATGCAAACAAGTCATTTGTATTTTATATTACTAATTTAGATCACTTCTGAGAAACTTCCCAAGAGGTTGAATAGTCCGAAGACCTTTCATGTTCAATTAGACATGTGTCTCCACTTATGTTCCTCGTGTTGATAAAAAGGTTTAACATCGCCTAAATACACAGTATGACTCTACAATTTATAATGCAGAACTTTGCAGCAGAGAAGCATTTTTTTTGGAAAACATTAAAGCTGGGGTATATGATTTGGGAGAAAATAGCAGTTGGGATAGAGATTCGAATCCAAATACCTCAACCGCTCCACTTGTTCTCTTTGGTCCCTCCCCTATGGTCCCTCCCTGACACGCTCTACACCAACAACGTTGGTGCCAAAGTGAATGGACAGTCCCAACAGCCAATAAGAACGGAGAATCGGAGCCTCACTCTGATTGGTCAAAGTGTACATAAGATTCTGTTTGAAGAAAATACGTTTTTAATACAGAAAAACAAAAAAGATCTCAGCAATGAGATGAGTATAAAGATTCTTATTACAGATTGAATTCTACTTTAAACATGTCCAGTTTGTGAGCACAAGGGTATTCAGTTCAGCTTAAAGAGTCTGAACCATTGGAAAAGTCAGCGAATAGCCTCCATTAGATGGCGCCAGAGTGCAAAAAAACATTCTATTGGAATATGTCTGTTCTGTTTTCTTTGAAAAGCCAAACATTAGAAGGACATTCTCCTGTGTTACAGCCATACTGAGCCAATACAATGGGTGGTTTGACAAAATGTAAA
The DNA here is from genome assembly GCA_026122265.1 of Ammodytes dubius. Classification (NCBI taxonomy): domain Eukaryota; kingdom Metazoa; phylum Chordata; class Actinopteri; order Uranoscopiformes; family Ammodytidae; genus Ammodytes; species Ammodytes dubius. The sequence continues at coordinate 1,434,884 of CM047528.1, read as the reverse complement.
GAAAAATCATGGTTCCCCAAGGTTCTGGTGTGAGGAGCTGTGACAGCCAATGATTCCTCATGAGGTCCCTGAAAATGAAAGAGAGAGAGAGAGAGAGAGAGAGAGAGAGAGAGAGAGAAAGAAAGAAAGAGAGACAGAGAGACAGAGAGAGGGACGGAGGGAGGGATTATTGCTTCTGTGTACTTCAGTGTAAACGGTCCGACGAACCTCGCATACACAATCGATCGTTAAAGGTGCTGTAAGCGGAATGGTTCTTTTAGCTAACTTCCTGTCAGTGACTGCAGTTAGCAGTCCCCTCCCTCGTCCCTACGTCACCACATTAATGCAGCGAGTTATCTAGCATCATCTCAGATCCATAAGTGTGATAAAAGATGATAAAAACCATCAAAACAGACATTGGGAAGGATTTTTACCTGCTCCGCCATTGTAGGCGCATAAACATTCACCCACCTGTCGCTCTGGCGTGCACCGGCAGTGAGACGGGTTTCGTTTTTTATCATTTCTCTTGTGATTGAGTTTTAAATTCAGGATCTCCCGAAAAGTTTATTAGCCTATTACATGCAGAGCAGCTGACTGAGAGATCGGCTTTATGAAACGCGCACATTATGTAAGTGATCACTGTATGAATAAAGAGCGATTTAACATTTATATTAACATAAATAAACCGCTTACTTCACCTTTAAGTAGACAGTATATACATGTTGAGTATGTAGGAGGGAGGACGTTAGTAGGGCTTTTCGAACACATTACAGCACAGTTAAATGTTTACCTCTGTTCTCCTCAGTGTGTATCCAGGAGGAGATCTCTACTGTCGAACCAAGATGGCGGCCTGCACACACACAGTTTCACTTGTTATTTCAATGTCATACACTCTACCATTAACAATGGAGTATTTACATGAAAGTGGTGCGGAAAAAGCACGGCGCATTGTGAAACGTCTGTCTCTACTTACTGTATGTAGTTAATAGACCTGTCCATGATTTGCCTTTTTGGTCCGCTTTGCTTTGCCGTCCTTTTCCTTTGCTGTTTTGTCTATTGCGGTGTCAGTACTGACTGCAATAAACAAAGCAATGAGGAATTTAGTTCAGCAGAAGTCGGTGTATAAGCTTAGTTTGTTTGTGATGATCAGAGCATTTAAAATCATATACAGTATAGTTGTTCAATTGTTATGTACAAGTGATATACCATGCAACATGCAACGTGGGTGGTAGCATGGCCTAGACAGGTTAACCAGTAACCATGAGGTCGCTGGTTTGATTCCCAGGAGGGTGTTATTTGTAACATTAGTGGCGGCGTAATAACATTATTGTGTCCTTGAGCAAGGCACTTAACCCCAAACTGCTCCAGGGGGCGCTGTACTAAGGCTGACCCTGCGCCCTGACCCCCTCTGAAGTGTGGTAACTTGAGAGGGGATATGCGAAAAAAAGACATATTCCAATGTAGCCTGTGTTCAATTGACTAAAATGCAATTAACATAATTTATCGATTTCAACATTTTTAATTTTTATTTAAATTACATGGAGAAGTGAAAAACAAAGGTACACATGGGGCTTGATATGAGGTTACAGTTTTTGGGACACATTGAAAAATATATATTTATTTTTTACTGGATTACTGGGTTACCATGGTGACTTATATAAACTTCATTTATGAGAAAAAACTAAAGAACAATGATAGTACTCCCAAATCTTGATTAACAAAAAAAAAGTATGAGTATAATAATATATTAATGTGAGCTTGTGTGTGGCTTTACAGTAAAAAATGTAGTATGCGATATAAGTGACTGAATAAATCAACATGAGCATTGTGTCATAGAGAAAGAGTGAGCGACCTGAAGTAAGGGTTCTTCAGGTCCAGGATGTTTCCAGATCTGAAGCCTGATTGGTCAACGGTGGCCGTGATGGTGATGTCATAGCTCTGTCTGCAGTGTGAGGGGGAGAGGTAAGGAGACTGTTTGTTACAATGGACTGACAACAAGCTTTTATGAGTGCGTTCCAAATCGCATACTCTTTCTTTTTTCTATTCTGCATACTACATCTGACCATACAAATAATCTAGTTAGGATGCAGTAGGCAATAGGCATACACTTGGGACATACTTTTTACTTATTTATTTCATCATAACATTGCGCCTTGATCTCTTCATATCCGTCGCATCACCCGGTTGTTTTCCTAGGGAGGCTCCGTCGATGTGACGTCACTTCCGGTGCGCACTGGATTGTGGGTCAGAATCGCCCCAAATAGGATGCTGTTTTCAACGCTAAAAAATCTCGGCCGGATCTAAGTAGACATCCGGGATATTTTTAAGCATACTAAATGGACCACACACATTGGGACATCCTAAATCTTTTTTTTTCTACCATACTAAATGGCAGAAAGTATGGGGATTGGAACGCAGCCACTATTTCTCTCCCAAACAAGACTGTATAAGAGTTTTACGTGTCTTGTACCAAATAGAAGAAGAGAAAAAAAGTGAAGAAAGCAACACCTGAGACACAAATAAACATTAAACGTGTGTGTGTGTGTGTGTGTGTGTGTGTGTGTGTGTGTTGTGTGTGTGTGTGTGTGTGTGTGTGTGTGTGTGTGTGTGTGTTGTGTGTGTGTGTGTGTGTGTGTGTGTGTACCTTTCATTAGCAGTGAGCAGGACGGTGCCAGACAGAGTTTGTCCCACTTTGGCGAAGAGCGGAGTCTGAAGCAAACACCTGACCTGAGACCAGCGGGTCAGGGGCTCAGAGGGAGAGGTGGACAGCCACACTGTGGAGCTGCACACACACACCACACACACACACAACACACACACACACCACACACACCACACACACACACACACACACACACACACACACACACACACACACACACACACACACACACCACACACACACACACCACACACACAACACACACACACACACACACACACACACACACACAGACACAGAAACACATGAACGCACACACACACACACACACACACACACACACACACACACACACACACACACACCACACACACACACACACACACACACACACACACACACACACACACACACACACACACACACACACCACACACACCACACACAGTCAGGATCTTAGGAAAATATGTTATAAAGGCAATAGCTCCTAAGATATGTATGACTGCCATAACAGTACACTGAGTTTCTTACCTGGACCCTGAATAGGCCACATCAAACCAGAAGGCAAGTCCATGGACCAGACCGGACTGCTGCAGTGTGAACACAAAGGGGATCTCCATTCTACGGGAAACACACCACAGTTGTATCATTTCATAGTTACCATTTCAAAATCTTCCCGGAAGTAAGTACTCATCCGGGCATTTCTCACCTACACAAACCCCGCATACACAACCACGACATACTCAAATTGACATCAAAAGTAGTATGAGTATGAGTTAGTAGGGCTAACCTGTTTAAATCTTCTTCTTTAACCTCCATGAAGTTGATGGAGTGCTTGACGGACCGCGCCACCAGGATTTGAACGTCGAATGTGTCCTGAGAAAAATAATAATTTGGTGATCATATGTTTAAGAAAACAAATATTTGCCACACTTAATATACTGTACTTAATTAGCAAGATACTTTTTTGTCCCTGAGCAATGCCTGTCAGGAAGTATACTTTGGTTCCAATCACCATACTATCTACTATTTAGTATGGTGGAAAAAAAGATTAAGGATGTCCCGATTCTTGTGGACAGATTTAGTATGGTTAGAAACACAAACGTCTCCACTAGAATATAGGACCATGATAACACACATTACTGATCTAGTGTCCCATATAGAATAGACCCTGCGTTCCAAATCTCATACTCCTTATTTTTTCTATTCTACATACTACATCTGACCATAAAAAGAAACTAGTTAGGATGCAGTAGGCATAAACTTGGGACATACTTTTACTTATTTATTTCATCATAACATTGTGCCTTGATCTTGCCTCTTGCTTTTATATCCGTCGCATCCCCGTTTATTTTCATATGGAGGCTCCGTCGATGTGACGTCATTTCCGGTGGCGCACTGGATTGTGGGTCAGAATCGGCCAAATAGCATGCTGTTTTCAACACTGAAAATCTCTGTAGTAGACATCCGGGGTATTTCTAACCATACTTCATCTGGCCACAAGAATCGGGACATACTACACTTTTTTTTTTACCATACTAAATAGTAGATAGTATGGGGATTGGAATGCAGGGAGAGTTTAGCGTTCCACCTACCACTATGGGCTGTCTGAAGAACTCGTCCACTGCAGGGCTGTTGAGTGCGCTCAGGTTCACACCATAGAAACTCCGCTGCTGCCTGCACAGTCAAACAGGTTTATGAGTGATACTAACCCCGCGTTCCAAATCACATACTCTTTCTTTTTACTACACTACATACTAAAGTACAGAAGAGTTTTAGGGCCACAGGAGGGGGGGAAAAATCAGATAAGGAAGTTTTCTTTTATCATTATGTCGAGAAATGTCAAGAATAAAGACGAAAATGGTGGGGCATTTATGTATTTTCAGCATACTACAATTGACGTGCATGTATTGGGACATCCTAAATCTTTTTCTGGCATACTACATAGTAGGGAAGTATGGGGATTGGAACGCAGGGTTATGTGTATGTCTACAGTGGTTTAAAATGGTTGATGTCAATTAAATTGTACTGGTAGCACTGGTAGGATGGAGCTAGAGTTTGAGAGGTTACTCCCAGTAACCATGAAGTCGCTGGTTGGATCCCCGGCACCAGACAGG
>CM047528.1:1352626-1425126 GCA_026122265.1 Ammodytes dubius | reverse complement strand
TTATATTATCTATCTATCTATCTATCTATCTATCTATCTATCTATCTATCTATCTATCTATCTATCTATCTATCTATCTATCTATCTATCTATCTATCTATCTATCTATCTATCTATCTATCTATCTATCTATCTATCTATCTATCTATCTATCTATCTATCTATCTATCTATCTATCTATCTATCTATTTACCTGTGTGAACCTGGCCATGGGGTTGGACTCAATAGCGTAGACCTTACTGGCTCCTGCTTGAACCGCAAAGAAAGACAGAATACCCGAGCCACAGCACACATCCAGAACCACCTGTATACAGGGAGAGAAAGGGACAATAGTGAGGCTGCTGTGAGCTAATAGTGAATACATGCATATCCTAGCTAACAGTCGATTTGAAACAGTCCCTGCGTTCCAATCCTCTTACTATCTACTAGTGTGGTTGAAAAAAAGAGGTTCTTGTGGCCAGATTTAGTATGGTTAGAAAAATTCCCACCGGATATCTACTACACATCCGGACGAGATTTTTAGTGTTGAAAAACAGCATCCTATTTTGGGGGCGATTCTGTCCCACAATCCAGTATGCACACCGGAAGTGACGTCACATCGACAGAGCCTCCGTATGAAAACAACCGGGGGATGCAACGGATGTAAAAGGCAAGAGGCAAGATCAAGAGCGGCAATGTTATGACGAAATAAATATGTAAAATAATGTCTCCATAAGTGTATGCCTACCGCATCCTAACTAGATTCTGTTTATGGTCAGATGTAGTATGTAGAATAGAAAAAAGAAAGAGTTTGCTATTTGGAATGCAGGGAGAATGGGGAAGACATTCAACATGGCGCCCCTCCGTATTGAAAGCCAGGGTGTTGCTATTGCATGGTTTGAGCACTAGACATATTGGTTGCGTTCCGAATCGCATACTTTCTACTATTTAGTATGGTAGAAAAAAGATTTAGGATGTCCCGATTCTTGTGGCCAGATTTAGGATGGTTAGAAGTACCCGGATGTCCTACTTCATACAGCCAAGATTGTTAGTGTTGAAAACTGCATCCTATTTGGGCGATTCTGACCCACAATCCGGTGCGCACGTGAAGTGACGTCACATCGACGAAGCCTCCGTATGAAAACAAACGGGGATGCGATGGATATAAAAGCAAGAGGCAAGATCAAGGCGCAATGTTATGATGAAATAAAAGAGTAAAAGTATGTCCCAATAGTACTGCATCCTAACTAGATTATTTTTATGATCAGATGTAGTATGTAGAATAGGAAAAATAAAGAGCATGCGATTGGGAACGCAGGTTTACTGTCTTTCACCTTGTCTCTGAAGTCGGCCTCGTTGAGTAGGATGGCCCTCTGGTAGGTGGCGATCCTCATGTAGTCCTGGAGCAGGCTCTGCTGCTGGGCCAGGCAGCTGTGGAACTACAACAACCATCAACCAACACTACAGCCCTCTTTTTAAACCTATGACTGTGTTGGAAAAGCCCTACCAACGTCCTACTCATACTAATTTTGACGTGTATGTTGTGGTTGTGTATGCAAGTTTGTGTAGGCGAGAAAATGCCCGGATGAGTACTTACTTCTGGGAAGATTTTGTGTTATGGATCGATAGGTTTACTTTTCCTACTCAACCGCCCCCACAATGCATTGCGTCTTTTCAAACGACACAGAACTTTTATTTTTTTTCATTCTTTACTGCTTCTGTTCAGTGTAAACGGTCCGTTAAGTAGACAGTGTGTAGTATGTACATGTTGAGTATGTAGGAGGGAAGACGTTAGTCGGCCGTTTGGAACACAGCCCATGTATTTATCTCTAGCTACCAATACACAGTCTGGCCTTTTACCTGGTAGCCCATTATTGGGACATGTTTAGTCCTTCCATCAAGCACAGTGGATTGTATCCTAGCAGCCGTTTGCCCTCTCTCTACCGCCTCGTTCTCTCTCTCTGTGCTCCCTTTCCTGGTCTCTCCATCATCACCTGCTCTCTTCAATAACTGCAGGAACTTCTTCATATCTGGAACACAGCCAAAGAGGGTTATTGCTTGTCGTTAGCCTCATAGCAGAATGGCCTAAATCATATTTATTTATATTTATTATTATTGAAATAATCGCCAACTAGTTTGATAATCGATTAATCGTTTCGAGTAAATTTTTAATAAAACATTTCCAAATTCTCTGATTTCAGCTTCTCAAATGTGAATATTTTCTGGTTTCTTTAATCCTATTATGACAGTAAACTGAAACATCTGTGTGTTTTGGACATAACAATACATTTGAGGACGTCAACATGGGCTTTGGAAAATGTATCAACATTTTTCACCATTTTCTGACATTTTACGGACCAAAACACTAATCGATTAATAATCGATTCATCGAGAAAATAATCGACAGATTAATCGATTATCAAAATAATCGTTAGTTGCAGCCCTAGAATAGAGTAGATGTAGACTAAAAGTAGAGTAGAGTAAACATGATTTAGGCGATTATGCTATGAGGCTAACGATGTTGTAGTTTACTGACAAACTGACTGACCACAATTATAAGTAGTATGTACTTGATAAATACAGTACACACCGGTGGGGGATTTGAACCGCAGCAGGAGACTGAGTTTGCCAACGGCGACCAAGAAGGACTGTCCTCCAACCTGGCAACCGTCCATCTCCTTGGAAACGGTCAACTGGAAGACTGATGCTCCGTTGCCTGAAAGCGTATTGGTTTCACACACACACACACACACACACACGCGCACACATGAACAGACACTTTAAAACAACAGTATGTGTGTGTGTGTGTGTGTGTGTGTGTGTGTGTGTGTGTGCCCACCATCCTGTACAATGAGCTGCTGAGCCTCCAGTCCTGTGTTGAGGATCAGAGTGAGCTCCTGCTCTGCTCTCTGTCTGCACACGCTGACCTGCTGCTCACACACACACACACACACACACACACACACACACACACACACACACACACACACACACACACACACACACACACACACACACACACACACACACACACACACACACACACACACACACACACACACACAAATACATTTCAGAAATCAAGTTCCTTATATTACTTATATATACAATAGCTGGTGTTAATACACAGCCTAGGCTCTGTAAACTGGTATGTAAAAAAAGGGGGGCCACCGCAGCTATAGGCGAAGCAAGTTTATTTATACAGCAAAATTCAGACAAGGCAATTCAAAATGCTTTAAAGGGGCATCACATACAACACGCCTACAACATGCCTACAGAGACTAGGCTGTGTATTAACACTTCAGCGCACACACACGGTATAGTTTGGGCTACATATGCCGTCTTTAGCTCGTCGTTATCTTACTGTCTAATTATTTGTGGATTTTGTGCCATCTATGCCCTTACCAGATCAAACTATACATTCCAACAGAACACAATAATAAGGCAAACTGTGTTGAAAGTTGAAACAGGAAGCATAAAAGCTGCTCAATGTGACTTTAAATGCGTAGAAGCCACAGATATAGAATATAATCAGCTGTTTGTTTACCTGCTCATGTGTGTTCTCCTCCTCTTCCTCCTGTAGGGTAAAGACTGACACAGAGAACGCCAAACAGTCCTCACTGCTCCGCTCCATTCTACACTGTGAACCCAAGCTGCTCTCTGGCCAGGCATAAGGAGGGACGTGTGTGTGTGTGTGTGTGTGTTGTGTGTGTGAGTAGGAAGGATTATAGGGGAAAAGGGAAGAAAAGTAAAAGAGAGACCGTATAACTTTGGAAGAAACTAAGCAATCGTGCAGTGTTCCTGTATTAGAACACACAATGCTGTGCTAATGGTTATACTGTTATTGTTACATTTTACATTTAAACAGTTGCTAATTAAACCCCACAATCACAGTATAATTTTTTTTTACATAAGTTGATGTCCCGATTCTTGTGGACAGATTTAGTATGGTTAGGAAATACCTGGATGTCTGCTACAAGATTTTTAAGTGTTGAAAACAGCATCCTATTTGGGGGCGATTCTGACCTACAGTCCAGTGCGCACTGGAAGTCACGTCACATCGACAGAGCCTCCGTGTGAAAAAAAAAAGAAAAAAAGGGGAAGTGACGGATATAAAAAGCAAGAGGCAAGATCAAGGCGCAATGTTACGATGAAGTAAAAAAGTCAAAGTATGTCCCAATTGTAGCATACTGCATCCTCTTTTTATGGTCAGATGTAGTATGTAGAATAGAAAAAAAAGAAAGAGTATGCGATTTGGAACGCAGGGATAATGGTAAAGAGTCACCCATAGGGACATGAATGCCATATCAAAGGGACAGAAGTAGCCCAGTTTTAACATTTCATTCCATAGAGAATAAACAGTCATTGTCTTACTAACATCATTGTGACAGCTCCCTCTGCTGGATATAAAGCATTACTACAGGAGCACAGACAAATCAACCTACAGTGTCGTGCGAAAGTTTGTGAACCCCTTGAGCCTTTTGGAATTTTATTTATTTTAACCATTATTAATTCATTTTTTTCAATACCAGTATTTTTTATATGAAATAACAGATGTTTGTTTATCAATTCAACATTTTTCTTTTCCAGAAATCAATTGTTAAAATAGATAAAACAAATGATTTGACAAATGTTGTATGTGCAAAAGTTTGTGAACCCTAAGCTGCATTGCTTAAATCGAGCAAGGTAAACACAATCAGGTGGGCCAAACTGATTGATGAAATAGACCAATGTAATGAGAGATCTTTAGGGAAGAAATTGGGCGCCACTAGATAAAACAAAGATAAAACCAGGTCAGTTTAGGCCCACCAAACTGAACCCATACAGGTCAGACATGCTCAAAGGGGAAAAAAATCTCAGAGGATCGCAGGAATAGAGTTTTGATGTTGCACATTTTTCTGGGGACAGCTATACATTCGTATAAAAAAGTTTGAGCTCCATCGGTCCACCGTGAGGCAAATCATCTACAAATGGAGAGCTTCCATTTGCCTAGAAGTGGCCTTCCTTCAAAAATATCCTCAAGCGCCACAAGAAAAGGGATTTTTCAGGTAAAAGCCAACCCAAACATTACATCTGGAGATTTGCAGACCATTTGCCACCACCATTCTTCACTTGGGAGAAGGTTCTCTTGGTGGTAGGCAGAGTTGCGTTTTTGCCCAAACATGGCGGTTTTGGTTATGACCAAACAGATCAATTTTGGACTAATCTGTCCACAGAATAAGAATTCAGGTATCTCCAGGTGCTCTCTGGCAAAGTTGAGACAAGCAGTTTTGTTCTTTTTTGAGAGCAGAGGCTTCTTCAGCAACCCTCCCTTGAAAGCCATGTTGACTGAGTTTTCTTCTTATTGTGGAACCATGCACATCTGTCCCAGATGTTGCAAGAGAGGTCTGCAAATCACTAGATGTAATGTGTGGGTTGGCTTTTAACTAAAAAAATACTTTTCTTGTGGCGCTTGAAGATATTTTTGAAGGAAGTCCACTTCTAGGCAGATGTTTAGTCACTCGTAAAGCTCTCCATTTGTAGATGATTTGCCTCACGGTGGACCGATGGAGCTCAAACTTTTTTTGAATTAATTTATAGCTGTCCCCAGACAAATGTGCAGCATCACAACTCTATTCCTGAGATCCTCTGAGATTTCTTTCCCTTTTAGCATGTCTGACCTGTATGGGTTCAGTTTGGTGGGCCTAAACTGACCTGGTTTTATCTTTGTTTTAGCTAGTGGCGCCCAATTTCTTCCCTAAAGATCTCTCATTACATTGGTCTATTTCATCAATCAATTTGGCCCACCTGATTGTGTTTACCTTGCTCGATTTAAGCAATGCAGCTTAGGGTTCACAAACTTTTGCACATACAACATTTGTCAAATAATTTGTTTTAACTGTTTTAACAATTGATTTCTGGAAAAGAAAAATGTTGAATTGATAAACAAACGTCTATTATTTCATATAAAAAATACTGGTATTGAAAAAAATGAATTAATAATGGTTAAAATAAATAAAATTCCAAAAGGCTCAAGGGGTTCACAAACTTTCGCACGACACTGTATCTATTTTCATAATAATTATATCAGGAAATGCCAACAATGTATCTGCTATGTATGCACAATAACAGTGGTACCTCTCAGTGGTAAAAAAAAACTTGATAATGTAATATAATTTTAAACAACATATGTGCCAAAGAGTTTACATTAATTAATTAATTATAAATATTTTTATTCTGCCCTGTGTATCCTACCAATACATCTAATATATTCATGTCCCAGCATTATTCTTTAAAAAATGTTTTATTGAAATTATCAAGGAAAATGTGTGGCTGTCAGAAGCCCAACATTATTTTAAGCAAAGTTTTGTATTTAGATGAGAAATGTCTCTTTTGCACATTTGTGGATTTCTGACACCACACAGTATTAGAGTGACTATGAAATGCTTCGTCTATTTGTCAAGTTAGTGAGATAGTTTTTTTTTTAAAGTTGACTCGCTGCTCTCCATCGCGGCACTATCTGATGAAGACGGCTGTGTGTTCATGTGGTGGTGACGTAGGGACGAGGGGAGGGGACTGCTAACTGCTAGTCACTGACTGGAAGTTAGCTAAAAGGACCATATCACTTACTGAACCTTTATAGGTGAAGTAAGCGGTTTATTTATATTAATATAAGTGTTAAATCGCTCTTTATTCATACAGTAATTATTTACACGATGTGCGCTTTTCATAAAGCCAATCTCTTAGTCAGCTGCTCTACATGTGAAAAGCAATTACACTTTATGTAGTTTCCCAAAATTTTGTCCAATCACCAGAGAGAACGCTACAGAGCGACACTCGTCCGCACCCGTCTCACTCATGGTCTCACTGCCGGTGCACGCCAGAGCGACACATGGGTGAATGTTTATGCGCCTACAATGGCGGAGCAGGTAAAAATCCTTCCCAATGTCTGTTTTGATGGTTTTTATCATGTTTTATCACACTTATGGATCTGAGATGATGCTAGACAACTTGCTGTTTGAAGACCGCAGTGCATTAATGTGGTGACGTGGGGACGAGGGAGGGGACTGCTAACTGCAGTCACTGACAGGAAGTTAGCTAAAAGAACCATTCCGCTTACAGCACCTTTAATAAACCTGTACACGTCATTTATTTAGAGTGGTTCCACGTTATTGATCACATCATTGATCAGCTGATTGAAACTTTGAATCAGAGAGTTCACATTGTGATTGGTGGACCACTCAGCAGCTGGCCTCTGATTGGTCTGCGTCTCTGAACCCATCAGAGGTGATGTCATAGTGGACGGTAGTGTCAACGTGGCATGGAGATTTAAAGATGGTGGCCAGCCTGGATGTGCCTGCCCAGTGTAGGAGGAGCCTGATGGTGGGGGCGTGTCCCCAGCTCTCCCCCAGCGCAGGGACCACCTGTGAGTGAGTCAAATGTATTTATAAAAGCACATTTAGAACAGTTCACTGACCAAAGTGCTGTACATAGTGCATTCAGTAGGTAAACAATGAAGGTAAAATAACAATAACAAAAATAAAATAAAAGACATAAAAGCCAGAAATCCACATATAAACAAAGATAGTAGCGCAGAGGTAAGATAGTTAATGGGGAGGGGAAAGAAGGATGACCTGTGATTGGCTGCCCCACAGCCGGGTGGTCATGTGGTTGGTCATCACCACGGCCATGTCCCGGCTGGTTGCCATGGCGATGAGCTGCTGGGCGATGCTGTGGAGGAGGCGTGTCCTCAGAGACAGCTCTCCAATCAGCTGGCGGAAGGGGAACGCCACGCTGTCAATCACCAGGAGGCGGGGCTTAGGGAGGCCCGACAGGAAGTCAGGAAGCAGCCGCAGCTCAGCCAGCAGCTCCAGGTAGTCATGACAACGCACCTGACAACAGACAATCAGGACATCACTGAACATCTGTTACCACGACAACGTGTCATCATTACCAGGACAATGTTGGACAGGATGTGATTGTCTAACCCTCCTAACCCTTAACCTACTCTCATACCCTAACCTATTTAACCCTATTTAACCCTAACGCTGTAACCCTAACCCTAACTCTCATACCTCCATAAACCTATAACTAACTTAACCCTATATTTAACACCCTAACAGTCGTGTAACCCTAACCCTAACTCTCATACCCTAACCATATTTAACCCTATTTAACCCTAACGCTGTAACCCTAACCCTAACTCTCATACCCTAACCATATTTAACCCTATTTAACCCTAACGCTGTAACCCTAACCCTAACCCTTTCAACGTGTCATCATTACCAGGAAAACGTTGGACAGGATGTGATTGGCTAACCCTAACCCTTACCCTCTCTAACCCTAACTCTTATACCCTAACCCTATTTAACCCCAACGCTGTAACCCTAACCCTAACTCTCATACCCTAACCCTACTTAACCCTAACACTGTAACCCTAACCCTATTTAACCCTAACCCTAACACTGTAACCCTAACCCTATTTAACCCTAACACTGTAACCCTGTAGCCCTAACCCTTTCAACGTGTCATCATTACCAGGAAAATGTTGGACAGGATGTGATTGGCTAACCCTAACCCTCTCTAACCCTAACTCTCATACCCTAACCCTATTTAGCCCTAACCCTTTAACCCTAACCCTATTTAACCCTTTCAACGTGTCATCATTACCAGGAAGATGTTGGACAGGATGCTTTCCACGGTGAAGGTTGTCATGGCGACTCGCTGCTCCTCGTCCTCGGCCAATAAGGAGCAGTGTCTCACGGTCGCCGTGGCGATGTCCACCACCCTCTGAAGAGGAACTTCCCTAGTTCTATGAAACCGCCTGGCCCCCCCACCGCGAAACATGGGGGCACCTGGACGTCCACGCCAGCAGCTGTAGGGAAAAACTAGTAGGGAAACAAGCCATCAGTAGTGGGTGATGAGTGTGTGTGTGTGTGTGTGGTGTGTGTGTGTGTGTGTGTGTGTGTGTGTGTGTGTGTGTTTGTGTGTGCGAGTGTGTTTGTGTGTGGATGGTGGATGTGAGTGATGTGAGAGTGTGCGTGGGTGAGAGAGTGGGAGATGAGTGATTGAGAGTGAGTGAGTGAGTGAGTGAGGAGTGAGTGAGTGGAGAGTGTGATGTGTGAGAGAGGAGGAGATGTGATGGAGGGTGAGGAGTGAGGGTGGTGATGAGTGATGAGTGATAGTGGAGTGAGAGTGAGTAGTGAGGGGGTGTGAGAGGTGTGTGTGAGAGAGAGAGGAGTGGGATGAGTGTGTGGTGAGTGGGAGTGAGTGAGAGGTGAGTGAGAGGTGAGGGTGAGGTGGGATGATGAGAGTGTGAGTGGCTGTGTGAGAGAGAGAGAGAGGGATTGAGGTGATGGGTGAGTGTGGTGAGGAGTGGTGTGAGTGATGAGATGATGAGTGTGATGTGAGAGAGAGAAGAGAGTGGTGATGGGTGATGGATGTGGTGAGTGTGGAGAGGTGAGTGAGTGTGCATGTGTGAGAGAGAGAGAGAGAGTGAGTGATTGATGAGTGGTGGAGTGAGAGTGCGTGGTAGTGCGTGCGAGCGAGCGAGGAGTGAGTGAGTGAGTGTGCATGTGTGAATGAGACGAACAGTCTATAATTGAGAGTTTATCTGAGTTTGAATTAAATTGTGATTGGATGTGGTGTGTCTGTGTGAAAGAGTAGAGAGTCGAGTGAGTGATTGGGAGTGAAGTGAGACCTGATTAAGTGAGTGCCATTCAGTAGACTTGAGTGCAGTGGTGAGTGCGTTGCGGACCAGCGATGTGTCGGTGTGTGATATGAACCTGATACGTCTAACACATGAGGTTTCTATTGACAGTTTGAATTAACACTGTACCTGCATTTTTTTTCTAACCTTATTATACAGGTTCGTGACGAGAGTTTGAATGAGACTCTGTTCATTCACAAGTTACCATGACAACATTCTACAGCCGAATAAGACTGTTCCACGAGGCAAGTGGGTGAGTGTCTTGCGCTAAGGCAACAAAACATGACCAATCAGGGCGGTCGACCTTGTCATTGGGCCGACCGCTCACACCACTGGGAGATTGAGTAGACACAAGCGCATGAACTGTTATCTATTTTTGTGGTAGATAAAGACAGAACATTTAAGCCTCAATGTCAAGATAGGATCATGGGCTATGATGATCATGCCACAGGCTGTGTGGTGTGGCTCTAGGTGTGTCGGTGATTGTGTGAGTCCCGTGAGCATGCGGATGGTGGTAGGTGTGTGTGTGTGTGTGTGGTGTGTGTGTGTGTGTGCGATGGTGAGGAGGAGTGAGTGATGAGAGAGAGAGAGAGAGTGATGAGAGAGATGAGTGAGTGATGAGTGAGTGAGGTGAGTGAGTGTGTGTATGTGTGCGTGTGCGAGTGAGTGAGTGAGTGAGTGAGTGAGTGAGAGAGAGAGAGAATGAGTGAGTGAGTGAGTGGGTGTGCGTGTGAGAGTGAGTGATGATGAGTGAGTGAGTGAGATGAGGTGAGAGAGAGAGAGAGAGAGATATGAGTGAGTGAGGAGTGAGTGAGAGTGAGTGAGTGAGTGAGTGAGGAGAGGAGTGGTGCGAGTCGGTGTTGTGTATAGTACCATAGTTGTGTTTTCCCGGTCCCTGGCGTTCCACAGACCTCCGTGGTCTTGCCGACGGTGATGCCCCCTCCAGAGCTTCATCCAGGGCAGAGCAGAAGGTCACAAAGCTCCTCAGATGCTCCTCCCTCTGTAGCAGCTCCAGAGCCGTCTGGACACCTATCACAACCACTGAAGGTTTAATCCCAGGTTGGTCCACTACACACATACAGTCCCCTCCATAAGTATTGGAACAGTGAGGCCAATTCCTTTATTTTTTTGCTGTAGACTGGAAACATTTGGGTTTGACACCAAAATATGAATATTACCCAGGGGGCAAAGTGATTTTATGGACATGGAGCGTTGTAAAAGGTTGTTCACCAAAAATGACATCTAGGACCTTCCACGATCACAACCTGGGTGGACAACCTTGTCAACAAGCTGCTGGAAAGCTACAGCGGGCCGACACAGCAAATCAGAACCACTGTTTAAGTGAATGGGGGTGAATGGGGATGGGCTAATGGGGAATTTTTTGAACTTATAGATATCATTATGAAACTTTGCCAGTTGATTACTGACATTAAAACAACAACTTTTTGTATTACAGTATTTTCCAAAATGTTTAAATGAATATGAAAAATCATCAATATCTTACTAATGATGCGTACATTTCCATATCTGCAAAGCCCCAAAATCTAGATGTTGGAAGAAAACAAAGTCAATTACTTTTTAAATTTTGAAAACAAAACAAGTGTCCAACTGCCTGAAGCCTTTCCTAATCACAGTACAAATTTGATCAATAACCCATAGAAAATAAAAATTTTACACCGTTACATTTCATGTGCCATGGACCAAAAGTGTCTTTTTGGAGTCTCCAGCTGGTATTTTAGGAAACGGCTAGACATTCCCTTGGAAAAAACAGTGTAAAAAATGTATTTTCTATGGGTTATTGATCAAATTCGAACTGTGATTAGGAAAGGCTTCAGGCAGTTGGACACTTGTTTTGTTTTCAAAATTTTAAAACAAATTGACTCTGCTTTTGTCCAACATCTAGATTGTGGGGCTTTGCAGATATGCAAATGTACGCATCATTAGTAAGATATTGATGATTTTTCATATTTATTCAAACTTTTTGGAAAATACTGTAATACAAAAAGTTGTTGTTTTAATGTCAGTAATCAACTTGCAAAGTTTCATAATGATATCTATAAGTTTATAAAATTCGCTATTAGTCCATCCCCATTCGCTTAAACAGTGGTTCTGATTTGCTCTATGTCGGCCCCCTGTAGCTTTCCAGCAGCTTGTTGACCAGGTTGTCCACCCAGGTTGGGATCCTGGAAGGGCCTGGATATCATTTCTGGTGAACAACCTTTTACAACGCTCCATGTCTGTTTTTCAAAAAAAGGGGGTTTTGCCCCCTAAGTATATGAGATAATAGATCCACATTTTAAGCTTTAATTTCCAGGTATTTACATCTGGATCTGATACTGAGAAGATAGCATTATTTGTAAAGGAACGCCACATTTTTAGGTGAGCAAAAGTATTGGAACAGATAGTGAAGTGAATAAGACTTAATATTTTGTCACAAATCCTTCGCTTGCAATACCTGCAACAAGTCTGTGACCCATTGTCATTGACATCACAAAACTTTTGCATTCTTCTTTTGTGATGCTTTTCCAGGCTTTCACCGCAGCCTCATTCATTGCATCGATCATTGTATGCTACCTACTAACTTTACTATACAATTGTTTTTCGTAAAGTTAGACGAACACAATTGAGCAGTATAGCATGTTAGCTTGAGAATACATTTTACAGCGCTGTCGGTAGAGGTCTATGTCATCATAAATAGTTTGAGAATAGTTTAAGAAGGCGGACTAAAACGAACTGAACGGGAGTTTCTGTTGTGTGTGTGCGTGTGTGTGTGTGTGTGTGTGTGTGTGTGTGAGACTTTACCTCCACGGGGCTGACACGTATCCACTGCGTCACTCTGCGTCTCTGCCGCAGCACTCATATTCATACAGATATTCACACATGTATCTATGGGATATAGATATATAAAATGATCTATGAATCAATATAAACATACATTTGTCTATCTACAATCAAACCGTCCCGCCATGACACCCCCACATACTTCCGGGTTTGTCTTTTCAAAATAAGACTCGTTTCATGCCTAAAAATGGTCAGACCTTCAGTTTGCGGTGAGTATTTATTATCACATCATTATTGATGTTGTCCACTGGTAGAATCGTTGATTAATCTTCCGTAAATACATCTGAATCATACAATATAATTTAGGGGTTTCTTTTAACTTGAAACCCTTATTTTGATAACTATACCAGATTTTTTTTTTATATTTATGAACTTTATTGAAAAATTCTCAATACATAAATCAAAGGTACTCCATATATCTTAGAAAGAATAAGACAAGCTTAGCCTTATTCATAAAATATGAAATGGAAAAATGTATATAATGTATATAATATATATATATATGAATTCAGCCAGGAAACCTATACAATTTGGGGAAACTTTTGCAGATGTGCATTTATGTATATGAAACTTTCCACACAGAATAAGTAAATTAACTTTATATTCAATGTTAGTACATTCATGTTCAGAGGACATCTTGACATGTAATTGTAATAACATCATTCATTTTGCACAATAAATAATTTTCCAGTCGAATCCAGAATGTGATTGAGTGTGTACAAGAATAAATTAAATTAATTAAAGATTCCGGTTCAGCATTACAAAAGCTACATTTCTCGTCTGCTTCTAAAAATGTTAAGAAATATACATTTGTTGGATACATATTGTGTACAATCATGGCGTGAACTTCTCTAATCTTGTTAGTAATACAATAGTTGAATGGGAGCAACCAGTTCTTTCGATGTCAGTAAAGATGGTGGCCCGAAGGGACAATGGTGGTAGGATGGCCTAGAGCAGGGGTTCTCAACCTTCTGCAAGCTGGGCCCCCCCAAAGCTGGGTCATTGCAGTTGGGCCCCCCCACCGACCCTGACAACCCCCCCCCCCCCCACACACACACACACACACACACACACCACCCTACACAGATAGATAGATAGATAGATAGATAGATAGATAGATAGATAGATAGATAGATAGATAGATAGATAGATAGATAGATAGATAGATAGATAGATAGATAGATAGATAGATAGAGAGATAGATAGATAGATAGATAGATAGATAGATAGATAGATAGATAGATAGATAGATAGATAGATAGATAGATAGATAGATAGATAGATAGATAGATAGATAGATAGATAGATAGATAGATAGATAGATAGATAGATAGATAGATAGATAGATAGATAGATAGATAGATAGATAGATAGATAGATAGATAATCTATTATTGTTATTATCACAAGGGCTAGGCCAGTGGCGCACCTTTGAGTTGAACATTGGGTTTAGGGTTGGGGTCCGGAAATTTCTTATATTTTAACGTTAAATTCTGGTGCACTTTAAAAGCTAATTATGAGATTGTATCAATGAGACACTGAGGAAATGTTTTTTTTAAAAATCTCCTTAGAAGAGAAGAAAATAGTAGCCTAAATAGAACATACACAGAATAAATTCTACAATAGGTATACCTGTTATGAAAAAGCTTCACAAAACAAAGTCTATGATCAATGGGAAACACTGCTGTCTGACAACCCAGTTCAGAGAATGTTTCAACTATTGAGTCTTGGATTTGGAGAGTGGCCAGATTTAGCTCAAAATGCTACCTGCGATTAATGTGCTGTGCAGCCTGAAGGCGGAGTTGTGTGTGTCTCAGTGGCGATTCTAGGAAATTTTGACTGGAGGTGGCCAAGGTGGGCCACAGAGCTAGAGTGGGGTGGCCATCGCACCCCTGAATGAATAGCATGTGATATGCTGTACAACCAATTCAAAGATGATTTATAACCCCAAATGCCCAAATCATGTTAGTATCCATTGTAATGTTTGTCAGAAAACTAAACCCCTGAAGGGGGGTCTGGGGGCATCCCCCAGAATATTTTTTTGTGTTTTTAACATGTAATCTAAGCATTCTGGTGC
Source organism: Ammodytes dubius (assembly GCA_026122265.1). Classification (NCBI taxonomy): domain Eukaryota; kingdom Metazoa; phylum Chordata; class Actinopteri; order Uranoscopiformes; family Ammodytidae; genus Ammodytes; species Ammodytes dubius. The sequence goes on along the minus strand of CM047528.1, from coordinate 1,410,542 downwards.
ATTCTGGCGAAGAGAATAAAGGAAAAAGTCAATATTCATTTCAGTTCAGATGAATAGTAAAATTAGCAAGACAACATTTATGTTGCCTTGCTTTATGGCTTGCTAGCAGCCAGATGCCTAACAACTGGACAGAGGGACGGATGACAACTAGCTTTTGACCAAATATCTTGCTAAAAAAATAAACCTTTATTTATGAAATTCTGCCCTAAGAACATGTTACACTTGCTAACTACAAACTTACATTTTTTTATTCAGATTTCAAAAATCTGCTGGGACACGTGCCCATACACGTGTATGGGTGGCACACATGTCACAAGCACACTTATGCTGTTTTCAAGACCTTTGCTGACCAGAGACCAGTTCTAGTGGCCACAGTCATACCATTAATTCAGTACTTGAAAATTGCAAACTGATCTCATATCAGTGGATTGGAGTGTTTGTGTGATGAACTTGGCAACTACCTATCAAAAAAAGTTAAGAAAGAAAAAAAATACATATCATCTCTGAACTAGGCTACATATCAGGAAAAAAATTGAAATTACAAAAAAAAAAAAAAAAAAAAATTAAGATAATTTTTTTTTTTTTTCATCCCCCTCGCGCCCCCCCGGTAGAGTGTCCGGTAGAGCGCCCGGTGTCCGGTAGAGCGCCCCGGTGGGGTCGCTGGTCGATCCCCGGCACCGGACAGGAGGGTGTTAGTTGTAACACTAGTGGTGGTTGGTATTACGTCTACGGTGCCCACCATCTGTACCATTGTGTCCTTGAGCAAGACACTTAACCCCAAAACTGCCCCAGGGGCCCTGTACTATGGCTGACCCTGCGCTCTGACCCCCTCCGAAGTGTGGCAACTTGAGAGGGGGATATGCGGAAAGACAAATTTGAATTTAACCATTCAGTAAACTACCTGTGTCACCACCTGCCAGGAGGTGGCAGTGTCCTCACTGGGCTGGATGCCATAGTTCCATCTCCTCTGCAGCACATAGACCACGGGTTGGGCCGAGATGTTGAAGCGTGAGGACCAACTTACGGCCAGCGGACCGGAGGAGAGCTCCTCAATCGACAGCTCTTTTCTGGGCTTCAGGGGAACGCCTAGGGGGGTGGGGCGGAGGTAGCATTATAGCATAGCATAGCATACTGCTATACTGTTATCAAGACATGGAATACACTACATCCAATGGAGAGCAGGATATAACTGAGGGATTGATTTGTGAACACATTCCCCAAAACTGCTCCAGGGGCGCTGTACTACGGCTGACCCTGCGCTCTGACCCCCTCTGGAGTGTGGTAACTTGAGAGGGGATATGTGTAAAGACAAATTTGAATGTAACCATTGACTAATAAAGTAAATTAACAATACCAGAAGTGGATTTTCTGACACTGATGTTTTCACACCTCCTTATCATCAATAAGAGGCAGACCCAGTTCCTAGCTGGCATCATATATATATCTATGCCCAGCTGGAAACAAGAGAAACATTTATTTCAAAGCTGCGGCCCTGTGGAGAGACTGCTTTCTATATACAGTACAGGAGCGACCTGGACCATGCTGTTCACAAAGCACAGGGGAATGGTCCCAGAGCACTCACACTGGTCAAACCAACTAAACTTTAGGAGGCAAAAGGGACAGTACTGGTGCATAGTTGTTGGAGCCATTTAGAGGTTTTTTGTGTTTAATATATTTAAGTAAATAAATGTTTAGTTTATGGCTTAAATTATGATTTACGAATTACAAAGTGTATGAAATATTAATCAAATGTTTATTCATATGTATATTTATCAATGTGGTGATTAGTATTTTGTGTCACCTGGGGTGTGGTGCTCTACCTTGAGCCTATGGGAGGCCCTCATATAGGGGAGCGATTCTGCTTTTGTTCAGGTTTGGAAGGCAGGGAGCCAACAGTTTTTTGACCACATTACCACATTAGGCCTACTTCATATTATTTCACATTGAAAAGTATTTTTTTTGTATAGTAAGAACCCTGTTTTGGCCGCATATCAGTGACATTGTTTGGAGTTTTTTGTGTTTATTATTTTGGAATAAATCACTCAACACCTAATTAAACTCTCTCCGTGCATGCTTACCAAAAGGACGTGTGTCAGACTATCTCTGCCTAAGGAGCAAGTAGAGCGAACAAGGGGTTCGCCACTTCAATAGTAGCCTACAGATGGCCTGGAGGCTGTATCCCATTACAGAGACCACGCACTTGGTAGGACGCGGTCTCGCGGTCTATGAAGGCTATAGCCTATGAAGGCTGATTTTAAGGCCAACGAGCCTTGTTAAACGAGACGGTCTCCGCAGGTCTCCGTTTACGAGCATTTCCGGTTCACGTAACAAGCCGTTACCTTGCGTGACGACTAGCCACTTTCCATGCTAGCCACTCCTGTGCTGCCTAGCAACCCTGATTGCTGCCAACGGAGACAGCCCTGTCAACGGAGGAAAAAAGAAAAAGAAGTTGCCTACCAGACGAAAAGAAAAAAAAGTACAAGAAAAAAAGAAAGGAAGATAAAAGTTAAGAAGATGGAGCAACACGTTGCTGTTTTGTTATTTTTTATTTTATTTTATGCCATCTCTGAAAAAAACGCAATGAATCTTGGGATATGTTGGGCCACGAAGGATCCATCTGATGCAGCCTTCAAAACTGTGAAACGAAGGCTGCATTTCTCGGCTGCATATGAGGAGCCTTGCACGGAGCCTTGCAAACGGGACAGCCTTTGCGTGCCGCTATGACGCAATCGGTCTTCAAATGCAGCCTACCTAGGGTGCAACCCCTGAATCAAGACACAGCCATAGAGTGAGTGCGCCCTTAGAACTCCAGAAGAAGCTTTTGATAGAAGATCACTTCATTTGAGTTGGAAGGAGCTTTCTTGAGGAAGTTGGGGGGCTGTGGCGAAGTGGATAGGGTGGTGGACCCGCAACTATAGGGTCGTTGGTTCGATCCTCAGTCTCCCTGCCACATGTCCAAGTGTCCCTGAGCAAGACACTGAACCCTAAATGTCTCCTGATAGCTAAATGCCTCCTTTGCCACTACCCCCAGATACACCTGAATGTAACCGATCTGAGTTAGGTTCAAACCGGCAGTTAGAGCCAATCAGAGCAGACTGGGGCTTTTTGGAAGGCGGGGCTTAAAGAGAAAAAAAGAGCGTTTCAGACAGAGGCTGAAAAGAGGAGATCGAACCTTTGGCACTGTGAGAAAATATAAAGTGTTTTTTTTGTGTGGACACTACACTATAAAAACAGTTTTCTAGTATCCAAATTATAATTTCAGACCTAAAAAGAAAGAGCACAAACGTGACCTTTAAACTACACCAGAAGCTATTCCTTCATGTAATCTTAAACAGATAAAGCTGTGATTTAATACGTGAACAAACTTCCATCTGGATTGTTGTGAAACTCCCAGTGAGAAACCCAAGAATGTGGACTCCCTTCCTCGCTATAGCACACACACACACCTCAGTAAAACCACAGGGAGATGGGCCTAAACCTCTTCCATTTTTTTTTTACGAGGTGTACCCCCCATTAAGCAAGGGGTTCCCTTCAGTAACAAGTGCCCGGGAGGTGCGCTGTGGAAATACCAGTGTGAAGCCTGAAGGACCCCACAACGAAAAAGCTTTGGGATTCCACCAGCACACACGCAGAGAGGGAGACACGCGTGTATACACTCAGTCATCCACTGAAGCAATGGAAAACACGGGCAAAGGGAAATCCAAAATAGACTTGGATTCCTGTGGGGTTTTTTTTTTTATGGGCAGTTACCATTAACACATTTGTGCTGACTGAAACGCCGCTCCTGTCCGATATTTGTGTGTCAGTAAAGGACACAACGGGTTATATTTTAAAGATTTTCTCCGTACATTGTAGTCGCTCAGCCAAGTTAAAGAAGAAATAAAGTGATATTTTTTTTTAATATATGTGTTAAATCACTCTATATTCATACAGCAATCACTTAAACAGTATGCGCAGTTCATAACACAGATCTCCAAGTCATTCAGCTTTGCAGTAATTGCCAGATAAAATTTTGAGTATCCTGCTTGTTTTCATCCAATCAGGAGACAGAGCGCTATAAAGAGGCGGGGTCTTTGTGCCCCGTGAACGATGACTCACTGCTCTCCATCACGGCACTATCTGATGAAGACGGCTGTGTGTTGACGTGTGTGGTGACGTAGGGACGAGGGAGGGGACTGCTAACTGTAGTCACTGACCGGAAGTTAGCTAAAAAGGGCCATGTCACTTACTCATCATCTTTGATTCACACTTATTTAGTTGATTTCATACATATATTCATGTTTTTATGAATCTGTACCTTTAAATGAACTGCATGCAAGTAGTCCATAGACTGATTTATATAGGCCTACAATGATGCCATAAACACTCTATTCATGTGGAAAAAATTGCAAAGATAAGGGCCAGATGTTGTAGACAGAGGCAATCTCTCACACCTCTATGTGGAGGAAAACATTTAGGCTGATTTGAACACACCACACACACACCACACACACACACACACACACACACACACACACAACCACACACACACACACACACACACACACACACACACACACACACACACACACACACACACACACACACACACACACACACACACACACACAGGTGGGTGGAACATGCATTGTTTTGGCAATGTATTTTTTTCCAGGGAATCCCAAAGCACATCCATGTAATGCTAAACAGGTAGCCAGCAAAACAACAACTTTTATTTTATGGACTCTCCTCCTATTAAAAAGTAACCACAAACATAGGGCAGAGCACTCACTGCTTTTCCTTGCCCAGGGACAGGAGAGAGAAAATATGACGGTTGGAAAGTGTGAAGAGATCCACTCCTTGGGATATTGGTTGGTTCCTCATTCCTCATCCCCCCCACCCCCCCACCACCCCCTGCAGTGTTAACTAGACGCCTTACTTTTCCCAGCCGCGTTGCATTTACACACACACACACACACTCACACCGTGCACACTCTCTCTCTGTCAGGCTTTTTATAGCGCTGCTGTGTATTTGGCCTTAATGAGAAATACTTTTTTTTACCTCTGTATGTAGTTAATGGGCAGACTCTGCTTTGTTACACATCTTCCACACATATACAATCTAAAGTCACAATAAGGCAATGTAGGCACAAGTCAGTAGAACTGCATGTACAGTATTTGGGCAAGTTGAGGCTTAAGGCTGTGTTGGAAAAGCCCTACTAATGTCCTAGTCCTACTCATACTTATTTTATAATGTGAATTTGAGTATGTTGTGGTTGTGTATGCGAGTTTGTGTAGGCGAGAAATGGCCCGGACGAGAATTTAGCCTACTTCAAGGAAGATTTGGTGTATGGAATCGATAGGTTTACTTTTCCTACTCAACCGCCCCACAATGCATTGCGTCTTTTCAACCGACACAGAATTTTTTATTCTTTATTGCTTCTGTATACTTCAGAATAAACGGTCCGACAAACCTCGCATACACAATCGATCGTTAAAGGTTCAGTAAGTGGAATGGTCAGTTTAGCTTCCTGTCAGTGACTGCAGTTAGCAGTCCCCTCCCTCTTCCCCTACGTCACCACATTAATGCACTGCGGTCTTCAAGCAGCGAGTTATCTAGCATCATCTCAGATCCATAAGTGTGATAAAACATGATAAAAACCATCAAAACAGACATTGGGAAGGGTTTTTACCTGCTCCGCCATTGTAGGCACATAAACATTCACCCATATGTCGCTCTGTGCGTGCACCGGCAGTGAGACGGGTGCCGGTTTGTAGCGTTCTCTCTTGTGATTGGATATCAGTTTCAGGATCCTCGAAAAGTTTATTTGCCGATTACATGCAGAGCGGGTGACTGAGAGATCGGCTTTATGAAACGTGTACACTATGTGAGTGATCACTGGATGAATAAAGAGCGATTTAACACTTATATTAACATTCAAATTGCTTACTTCACCTTTAAGTAGACAGTATGTAGTATATACATGCTGAGTATGTAGGAGGGAGGACGTTAGTAGGCCGTTTCCAACACAGCCATGGAGCAGTCCGTTTTGTTAAGGCTAGTCCTAAAACACAGTGTTAATAAGGCGGAGTGCCGGTGGTCCCCACACACACACACACAACACACACACACACACACACACACACACACACACACACACACACACACACACACACACACACACACACACACACACACACACACACACACACACACACACACACACACCACACACACCACACACACACACACACACAGGAAGGAGAGAAATCCCTTTGAGCTCCCTGATTATTCATTCACATATAAAAACAACACACTATGACAGTGTAATGGACTCATTGTGTGTACCGTTGCTGTGTGTGCCAATTTGCTCGGGCTAATGTTGGCCTTTCCTTTTCAAAATGTCAACTATAGTTCAATCAGGAAGAGATGAAAAATGTGTTGACCCTTTCTGGGGCCTTAAAGGTGTAGTTAGTGATTCTGGAGAACGCTTGTTGTCAAAATCACTATTTGTCAAAATCAGTGAATATCTCCTCACGATCCACTACCAAACCGCAACGTGTGTGCACTGCAAAACAATATTCTGATAATACATAATACACAGCCTGGGAGCTGTGAATGTGTAGTATACAAAGGGGTATGTAATCAACTCACCAAGCTAGTAACTTGCAAGTTTACAGAGCCTAGGCTGTGTATTTACAATGTAATTTTTTTGCAGGGCACACTCAGTGCGTATACAGGTAACGGATCAAAAGTAGATATTCACTGATTTTGTCACAAGGGGATTTTGACAACAAGCGTTCTCCAGAATCACTGACTCCACCTTTAAGCAATGTGTTGAAAAGACCGCAAAGCAAATATATGGTCATGTAAAAAGGCCTACATCAAGTATAGAAGACACATCAGAAAAGTGAATGAGAAATAAAACCTTTCAATAAAAGAAATAAAACATTTAGATAAAATAAAAATGACAAGAGGTGAAAAGTCTTCAGATTTGATTTTAAACGGAGCAGCAGACCTCAAGTTTTCTGGGAGTTTGATCCAGAGATTTGGTGGCATAAAAAACCGATTGCTGCTTCTGCTTGTTTGGTCCTAACTCTGGGGGACTGGAAGTAGACCTGTCCCCAAATTCAACTCCATCTGCTACTCAGTGGACTACTATGTGGACAGAGACTAGAGAAGCTAAGCTAAAGGGCTAAAGGGCTAAGGGGCTTATATAGCTTCAAGAGAGGCCTAAGCACAACAACATGCCAGTGGGATTGTGGAGCGCTTCAACAACAACAACAGCTCTGACCCGGGGGTGAATGTTGCGAGGAATCCAGGCCATCAAAGATTACAACATCCCCCCCAACACACACACACACACACACACACACACACACACACACACACACACACACACACACACACACACACACACACACACACACACACACACACACACACACACACACACACACACACACACACACACACACACACACACACACACACACACACACACACACACACACACACACACACACACACACACACACACACTGAGTAGGATTAATACAAGTAATGCTGCTGGCCCTGGTTCTCCCTATACATATTTTTTTCCATAACAATCTGCTACCTGTAAGCACTTGTGTGTTATTGTAATACACTGCACAGGCTCTGTAAACGGACATGTTGTATAGCTACGATGCTCTTTGTTTACCCTTTGTTTACATGCCAGTTTACAGAGCCTAGGCTGTGAATGAACACACACCACACACACACACACACACAGTACGGACACGGGGCGGACCATGAGGAAATATTCACTTATTTGGAGAAGAAGTGATTTTGCTGGTTGTTATTGTCTTTTTTCAATGCAATTCTCTTATTTAATTTCTCACAATTTTTTCCGACTGTTTTTGCTTCTTGTTTTTATTATCACTATATTATCTTAATGTCTTATTTTTTAATGTATTGCTATGCCCTGTAAAGCACTTTGAATTACCTTGTGTCTTAACTGTGCTATAGAAATAAACTTGCCTTGCCTTACAGATGTTACCCTATGATACAGTACATGTACACCTGCTCACATGGCTAGTTTTATCACAGCTACATCTAATAGTTGATGACACTCATCGATATTCCCTTCAGGCACACTACGCTCCAATCGCATTTTTATCTTCCATACATATTGGCTATAAATCACATTGGGCTCTTTGGCACAGGCGCGTGGGCTCAGAGAACATGCTGAACTCGCATCCTCTCAGCATCCCGACTCCTCAGTGGTGTGTGTGTGTGTGTTGTGTGTGTGTGTGTCTCTCTCTCTCTCTCTCTCTCTCTCTCTCTCTCTCTCTCTCTCTCTCTCTCTCTCTCTCTCTCTCTCTCTCTCTCTGTGTTTGAGTACACGCCTAAGATCTTCTAGCCCCTCCCTTGTCTATATAATTAGAGTTAAAGTGGACTTTCACCCATCACAGTACACCCTCAACCACTCCTGGACACATCAGACAGAAGCGATGCTGGTTTGCGGTGGTGTCATGGCGAGCGCGTCTTTTTTGTGGATTATTTTGCTCTTGCGCGCCGGTGGCGTGAGCTCCAGGAAGCCCCGGCCCCAGCAGCCCCATCATGCCGGCGGAGGTGGCGTCGGTAGCGGGGATGATGGAGAGGATTCCTGGGCAGAGAGCGTCTCCAGGGCGCGGTGTGCGTCACGGTGCCTGGGCTTGCACAGAGTGGCCGCGCTCTCCTCCTCCACTACACCGCTGCTGAAGGTAAAGAGACGGGACCGGCTTGGAACTGATGCGCTTCTGATAAAAGTAACCATAGGCAATGTCATGGTCATTGTCTGAGCGCATAATTGATAGTACTTTGTTAGGCTATACCAGAACCGTATAAATAGCACGTATGACAGTGAGGGCAAAATAATTGGGAAAGTTTATTTATATGGAACAATTCAGACAAGTAGATATTGAAAGTGCTTTACATGGGCATACACATACGTTAAATAAACTAGACAGTAAGAAATGATTGTAGGCTAATTGCATTTAAGAGATAATAAACTAATTTTACATTTTTTTTAAATTTATTTTTAAGATATTGCATTTAGAAGACATTTCAAAGAGCCGAGAGTTGCAGGGGACGCTACCTCACGTTCTTTTCTGGGAGTTTGTTGATGTGGCGCATAAAAAAGTGCGCTAAAGAAGCATACGGGTGACTTATCTTTTTATTGTACAAACAAATCATGCTTTTACTGTGGCTATACTTTCATATTACATAGTGTTTCGAATGTTTGAATGAGATTTTTTTTTTTTTTTTTTACAAATTTGCCCAATAATTTGATTTGAAAATCACACCCACATAGCTACATCCTAAATGCTGTTTCAAATGGCTAAGTACAACATGGATCTTCTGTTCATTCCTAATATTCATCTTTTTAACCAATTTCGTTTGAAGTATATTAAAGGTGCTCACTCACTCACACTCACTCACTCACTCACTCACTCACTCACTCACTCACTCACTCACTCACTCACTCACTCACTCACTCACTCACTCACTCACTCACTCACTCACTCACTCACTCACTCACACCAAAATTCAGAGCAGACCATTGCTTGTTATCCTGATTATGTTATGCATACAGATCTGTCTTATATCTCTCTCTCTACACACACACACACACACACACACACACACACACAGCACACACGCACGCACACACGCACACACGACACACACACACACACACACACACACACACACACACACACACACACACACACACACACACACACACACACACACACACACACACACACACACACACACACACACACACACACACACACACACACTAAGTCCCATCTTAGCTCCATGGGTTCATCTGGGCAGCATTCCTGTACACTTAGAACAATGATAACTGCACACAATGATATGTTAACTCCACAAAGAGAAAGAACACAATATAGAAATCAGACATACTCATAAGCCTGTGTGGGGCTGTCTTGATTTTTTGGGGTTTATTTTTGGGTTGTTTGTATCTCAACAAAGCCAAGAAGCAGACAACTGTAAGCAGATTGGAGAAAATATCAAATTCAACGTAGTGATATAGTTTTTTTTGTTGCTGCGCTGATGTCAAAAAATTGGCTGGCGAAGTGTGAAACACACTCACACACTGACCTCATGGACGTGGGTGGTGTGCGTGTGTGTGTGTGTGTGTGTGTGTGTGTGTGTGTGTGTGTGTGTGTGTGTTGAGCTCATCCCTCTGATGGGATAGGGTTAGTCCCTCCCCCCTCCTCTGCCCTGTCATAGAGGATCTCTGTTTAAACGTTGTGATCATTGGAGAGTGCAATTTATTTATGTGTGTGTGTGTGTGTGTGTGTTGTGTGTGTGTGTGTGTGTGTGTGTGTGTGTGTGTGTGTGTGTGTGTGTGTCTTTGTGTGTATGTGTGCTCTCCTAATAATTTACCTATCATACTATGAACTGGCAAAGCTAGTATTGGTGTACTGTTATCTACGAGTAACAGCTACTAAAGCACATGACCAACCATACCACTTTTTTAATCATGGCTATGTATTGTGGGCTCATGTTTTTGGTATGGGTGGGATATGTATGCGCTGTGTGTATATACAGTATATGTATGCTGGCCAGGAATATATATCTTATGTTATCTTATCTTATCTTTTGTCAAAAATCTGCGAATATCTCCTCACGATCCACCAATTGTTCCGTAATGTGTGTGTACTGAAAAATAAATTGTGTTTAACCACAGCCTAGACTCTGTAAACTGGTATGTAAACAAAAAGCGGGGTCCACCTGTAACTTGCAACATACCTGTTTACAGAGCCTAGACTGTGTATTATTAACACAATTTTTTTTCAGCGCGCACATTACAGACAGATAGGTGAGTGTGAGGAGATATTCACTGATTGTGACAAAAAAAAGCGAAAACAAAGAACGTCATACTGTAATGTATATACAATAAGTAACAGTCAGGTAAATAAGTAAGCAGGTGCACCAAAGTGAGTGATCCAATGGACTGTCTGATATTATAAATCACTTTGGGTGAACATTGAAGAGTGATTTTGTACTTGAGATAGATGGCTATAGAGTGTACATGAAGATTCACTGTGGTATTAAAGAACAGTGATAATGCATATTAATCTGAAATAACCAAATGTCTAAATCACTAATTAACTATCTAATCAAATGACTAAAATGTGACTTATGACAATTCACACAAAGGGAATACTGTAGAAAGTAGTTGTAAGCCCTCACTCTATCAATCTATATGTGCAGTGAACCATGGGAGTAGGTACCCACCAATCAGTTTGAATACTACGTGTGTGTGTGTGTGTGTGTGTGTGTGTGTGTGTGTGTGTGTGTGTGTGTGTGTGTGTGTGTGTGGTGGTGGTGGGTGGTGGTGTGTGTGTGTGTGTGTGTGTGTGTGTGTGTGTGTGTGTGTGTGTGTGTGTGTGTGCGTGCGCGCGCGCGTGTGTGTGTGTGTGTGTGTGTGTGTGTGTGCGCGCACGTGTGTGTGTGTGTGTGTGGAGTCTGTGTGTGTGAGACTGTGTGTGTGAGTTTGTAGAATGTCGCACTCTGCCTCACGTAAAGTGCTTGTTAGACAGCTAGTTAGGCATTGGAAAGCCCCTACCCCCATCACCTGTCTGGATGTTGGAATCAATATAGTTAGCTACATATAAGTATATAAATAACTTTCCAAAACACAATATTTGAACATTTAGGATGTGGCCAGCGTTTCAACTTCCACAATAAGCACTCTATTTAATTTTTTATTGCACAAATATACTGACTGTTTGAAATGTCTCTATGGAAAGATTGTTTTTTATAGTGTGCACCGTTCATCTTTTAAAAAAGCATGGAGTGCTGATTAGATAGCAGTATGCCTCTTCGCTCACACTGAAAAAAATAAAAACCCCAAATCTATTGCACTAACAGTCCCACGTGACTTGACCAGTCATCCTGGATGTGCACTCATTATTTTTTACAGCAAACAAGCCTCAGGCCTCACAGTGGGGGAGATCTGAAGGACATCAAGCCCCACAAACCCCAGAGAGGACAAAAACACTCATTGTGTCTTTATACAGGGCAATACAAAGTGTGAACTCTTACAAAGGGGATTAATATGTTTTACTGTAATATGTGCTAAATTCAGTAAGAGCGACTTGTTCATATGTCCTTCTGTCTTTGTCTCTCTCTTCAGAATAATGGCTCCCTGGGCTGGTGTAGAAGTCATAAACAGTGCGCAAAGGTAAGTAACCATGCTCATTTCCCCAATGTTCTTTTAAAGGTGAAATAAGCGATTTATTTATGTTAATGTAAGTGTTAAATCGCTCTTTATTCATACAGTGATCACTTATTTAGTGCGGGCGTTTCATAAAGCTGATCTTTCAGTCATGTAATTGGCAAATAAACTTTTCAGGGATCCCACTACTGATAACCAATCAGAAGAGAGAACGCTACAAACCGGCACCCGTCTCACTGCCGCTGCATACAGAAGCAATAAAGATTTTTTTTAAATCCTTCCGTGTCATTTGGAAAGACGCAATGCATTGTGGGGCGTTTGAGTAGGAAAAGTAAACCTATCGATCCATACACAAAATCTTACCGGAAGTACTCATCCAGGCATTTCTTGCCTACACAAACTCGCATACAACCACAACATACTCAAATTGACGTCAAAATGAGTATGAATAGGACGTTCGTAGGGCTTTCCGAACACAGCCCAAGTGATGGTAAACACCCCCCTCGCTCTGACTTTCACTATTTATGACTGCTCTACACCTGGAAAAGTAATTTAGGAAAAAATGGATACTTCTATGACAACCAACTACCGTCAAATGTTCATTGCTGATTTCCTCTATTTTGACCTGTCCATAAAATGGAACCCAAGAAAGCAGATCATCTTAATGTCACTTTGTGTTCTTTTACATCGTGAACCAATTTGAAATCGTTCCGTAAAAATGTAAAAACAATATGGACGCACTTTCAAGCAGCCTGGTTGCAGTTTCTATACACCTGTCCATGGCTGCAGCACTGTGCTGTGGATCACAGAGTTTCCTATAGCTCATCAGTCTAAAGATAGGGAGGCACGTGAGACCGCTATTGTTTTCCAGTGCCATAAATCACTACACCTTTTGCGTGTGTGTGTGTGTGTGTGTGTGTGTGTGTGTGTGTGTGTGTGTGTGTGTGCGTGTGTGTCCTGCTGGATGATGCTGCGGCACACATGGTCTTTGTATATGTGTGTGTGTGTGTGTTTTGCGTGGCAAAAATATCCCATGCGGCACCATGACATGCGCTCGTTATGTTGTGTGTGTGTGTGTGTGTGTGTGTTTTGGTGCAAGTGTGTGGTGTGTGTGTGTGTGTGTGTGTGTTTGTGTGTGTGTGTGTGTGTGTGTGTGTGTGTGTGTGTGTGTGGGGTTGTGTTTGTAAACATGTATTGATTCATGCTTGTGCGCTGTTGTGGTTATTAGCCCATTTTTCTCAGCTCCAACCATTCATCACCAGACTTGACTCTTTCTTCTCAGTCCTTGCACAGCCAAGCACTTTCCCAGATCATACATCAACGCACATAAAAGAGTCCTATGTTGATGGATAGTATACACGCTTGGCAAGCTTCTCCCTGACCATATTACATATAGACTACTTAGTTCCGGTTCTTTTTTGAAGATATTTTAAAATGGCCCCCAGGAATATTTTGTGTCTTCCTGTTGAGCAATGTAGATTTGAACTTGCCTTTAGCAGCCTCTCTGTTTAACCACGCGATCGCAGTGATGGCTAATCGCACTGACACGTTAGCGCATTAGCTGTCTCCCCGGTTGCGTCATTAAAAGCTATTAAAATGAGATATCCAGGCCAGTTAATGCATTTACATGGCTCTTTTGATTGGTGAAGGATCAAAAATACCCAGGTGTACTTAAACTTCCAATTGCATTTTGCAGTATGCAAACCGGAATGAAGTATAAAAAATAAATAAAAAAAAGAATGTGATTCAGGGGAGTGATTGTAACAAACAGCTCTGCCTAAATCGGAACTGCATCTTCATTGGCATTTTACAGTCTTGGAAGAAATATAATATAATATTCACAAGTATGTTTTGATTAGTGTATAATCTCTTGTAAAATTCATATTTTTTATCAAATTAGAATGACTCTTTTATATCTACATACACCGCCATGTTGCACCACCATGTCTATACTGTACAGTAGCACAGAATGGACAAACTTAACGCCCTTACACATATAGAGTGGGTGTCCTGGGGAAATGCACCTGTTGGAAGACCAAGAAGAAGTACTATAGAATAATACTAAATACATCTTCACCTCATCACTTGATATTGTGGAGGCAGTAGTTGATGATGCCATGTTAAGTGGCATTTATTCTCTACCTTTATTTATACAGGTAAATCCCATTGAGACCGGAGACTCTTTTTCAATGGAGACCTGTTCCCATTCCTACGTTACCATTCACACACACATTCATACTCCGATAGCACCGAACTATCGACATTCACACGAGGCAAGGTGGGTGAAGTGTCTTGCCCAAGGACACAACAACCAGGACACAGGTGGCAGAGCGGGGGATCGAACCGCCAACCCTTCGATCAGTGGCCGACCCGCTCTACCACCTACCACCTATATACGAATTGATGCACACACAAATTGCACTCCTGGGTGTTTAATCGCGAGATGAGTAGCTGTTGCAGTGTGAAACCAATGCATTCCTCTGGAGCATACTACATTGCACTATACTTCAGAGCAGATTGTAATGGTCCTGTGTGCACTTATGTTCTCATCAGTGTGCACTATAGTAGCATCAGCAGCAGGCCTTTACATGTAGATGTGGAATCTGTCAGCAGCACACACACTATGTTGACAGGCTCTCTCTGAAGGATTGCCACTGAGAGCTCTTTCATCTTATCAGACACTTCTCCATAAGAGACTGGGGATGTGTTGGAAAAAGCCCTACTAACGTCCTACTCATACTCATTTTGACGTCCATTTTTTTGTGGTAGTGTATGCGAGTTTGTGTAGGCGAGAAATGCCCCGGATGAGTACTTACTTCCCGGAAGATTTTGTGTGTGGATCGATAGGTCACTTTTTTCCTAATCAACCGCCCCCACAATGCATTGCGTCTTTTCGAACAACACCAAAGTTTTATTTATTTTATTTTTTGCTTCTGTATACTTCAGTGTAAAAGGTATGACGAACCTTGCATACACAATCGATCATTAAGTAGACAGTTTGTAGTATGTACATGTTGAGTATGTAGGAGGGAGGACGTTAGTAGGCTGTTTGGAACACAGCCCAGGCTTTGATTTGTGGGAGCTCCACCATGTACCAAGCAAGTGCCACAGTTGATAAGCAACACAGTCCGCTTCAATTCAGCTCCTTAAAAAGGAGAGACATGCACTGACACTGGCCTCTCAGCTCGCAAACCAAAAAGAAATGAGCATTGAGTGTGTGTTGTGACAACCTTCCTTCAGTAGCACTTAGCAGCCATTGAAGTGGACTTCAAGACTCCCTACTACAGCCTCGTTGTGATGTTTGACTGGGAGCCAGACATCCATTTATTTCAGTTCTCCTCGCACAACTCGAGAATTCTGACTTACCAACCAAATTGTTCTTTCTGATATGGGATTTGGAAGACAGCACTCAAATCTTTCATCAGCAAGAAAGAGGAATGTTCTGTTTTGCCGACCGACCACGGCAAAAGTTTAATTTACCGTTAACCCCGCTGTTCCCTAAACAAACGGGGCTTAATACGTCACCTTGTTCATTGCTCTGATTGGTTGTAGTGCTATCCAATCACGTGCAGTGGTATTTGAAATGCACGCGTAGGAGCCACCCCTTGAGTTAGGAAGGTCTATTGATCGTGGCCAGACCCTCTATCGCTCTAGATGTGGGTCTGGATTTCCAGGCTAACAACTCACACACCGTCTGAGGTATTATAAAAATTTCCTTGTGAAATTGTGATTTTACGTCTTGGTCTATGTATGTCTAAAGGTTTTTGGAAGACTTTCAAAGACAGTGTGTGTGTGTGTGTGTGTGTGTGTGTGTGTGTGTGTGTGTGTGTGTGTGTGTGTGTGTGTGTGTGTGTGTGTGTGTGTGTGTGTGTGTGTGTGTGTGTGTGTTTGAGGGGGTTTGTCTGGGCAGCCAATCAAACGGCAGAACACTACCAAGAGAAAAGCTTTCTGCACGCACAGCAAGTTCTTTCGCTCAATTATCTGCGGTCACACTGCCAGAAAGACACACACCTACACAGACGACAGACAGACAGACAGACCAGACAGACAGGCACACACACACACACACACACACACACACACACACACACACACACACACACACACACACACACACACACACACACACAACACACACACACACACACACACACACACACACACACACACACTGTACACAGGTCCCATTCTGTGACCCTAAAAGGAACAGCTCGATCCCCCCCCCAAAAAAACTATTCCAATTTACCGCTAAATTCTAACCGCTTGGACCAAAAAATATCGTCTGTTGTCTTTGCTTTACCAGTGGGTGGACTGAGGTTCGCTCCCCCCCCCCCCCCCCTCCAACCACATCACTAAAAGTTCAGCCCCAGTCAGCTGTACTCGCGGTGTAAAAGGCAATTGATGGAATGCTTGATTTGAGCTTGAAGTGGAGCGGAAAACTAACTAGACTGCTGTGGTGGTGGTGACACAACGGGGAAATGGCACGCGGCCGGATATATATAGGGACGTCAGGCTGGATTTGTTGGGCCCCGGAGCAGGCAGGGGGAGATGGGACATGGCAGGCCTAGCACAGGGCTATCAGACATGCTTCAAGGAGTCACCGTCACAGAGCACCGAGATATATCTACTCAACTGTGCACTGTGTGTGGCGTGTGTGTGTGTGTGTGTGTGTGTGTGTGTGTGTGTGTGGTGTGTGTGTGTGTGTGTGTGTGTGTGTAGACCACTTAGCAACACCTTTACACCCCCCCCACCTCTCCACTCATACACTGGAGTGGTTCACATCAATGGCTCAGTCTCAATGGCAATTTAGAAGAATCTCAAGATACTTTATTAAGACCATGGGCCAGCCAAACATTATTAGTTATTAATCGAACCAGGGATATTGATAAGGATTGAATTACATTGCATAATCAAATGTCTGTGTCAACTCCATAGGCCTTATGCGTTTTTAATATAGTGGGCGTCCTGGGGAAATGCACTTGTTGGAAGACCAAGAAGATTAGAATAAATAACTAAATACAACTTCACCTCATCACTTGAAAAGTTTGCTCAGAATTGAGTATAGTATGCAGCGCTTTCTCCTACTTTCTGCAACTTTAGTGTGTCCTTGTGAATGTGCTGTACATTGCCCCCCCCCCCCCCCCCATTGTTTCTCACTACAGCATGAAATTACAATCAGTGTGCCCTTAATTGGTGCACACGCTCCAGTGACGCAGGACAACTTTCATTAGCCATTTTTCCCCATTTTTAAGTGTGCATTTACATATGTACTTGGGTAATATCCACACTCTCTTTTTGACTATATGGAAATAAAAACAGCTAACAAGATGGGAGAGCACATTGTCGCTGGTTTTCTTGGACTTCAAGATACCATTAAGGACATCAATGTATGTTGAGGACGTATTCAAGAGAACCTGCCATTGTATTTTAGTCTAATTTACTGACATTACCTCCCGGATATGATAGCTGTATGCTACTGTGAACTGTTGTGATTGTTGAAAGATAGAAGAAAGTTCCATACTGTATATATACCGTATACTGCGATGCAATCTCCAAAGAGACATTGAAAGTTTAAAAAAATTAAAATAAAGAATACATTTTAGATTGACCCCAACCTGTCCGTATACATGTCTGACTGTGGTCTTTCCTTCCAGTGCTGGAGCCGTGCAAAGACTCATGGGAGATGAGGAGCAAGAGCACTGCAGGGAGCTTTGTGAGGTAGCAACTAGCGCTGCACCACTTCTTCTGAGTCTGTCTACATCCTGCTACATACTACTCTATCTTTCTGTCTGTCTGTCTGTCTGTCTGTCTGTCTGTCTGTCCTTTCTTTCTTCTTCTGTCTTCTGTCTGTCTGTCTTCTGTCTATCTATTCTTTCTATCTTATCTATCTATCTATCTATCTATCTATCTATATCTATCTATCTATCTATCTATCTATCTATCTATCTACTATCTATCTATCTATCTATCTATCTATCTATCTATCTTTATCTATCTATCTATCTATCTATCTATCTATCTATCTATCTATCTATCTATCTATCTATCTATCTATCTATCTATCTATCTATCTATCTATCTATCTATCTATCTATCTATCTATCTATCTATCTATCTCTATCTATCTATCTATCTATCTTTATCTATCTATTCTATCTATCATCTGTAGATAAACCAATAGCATAATATTGCAAAACCATTTCACCTATGTCTCTCCAAAGCTGTCGAATAATAAAGCGAAAAAAAAATGCCCCAAAAAATAATCTTGAAAAAAAAAAAAGAACCAGTCAAAGGTAAACTAATTGAACCGGTGGCAAAGTGCATGGGGCGGTCGACCCTCAACTACAGGGTCGGTGGTTCGATCCCCCGCCTCCCCGCCACATGTCCAAGTGTCCCTGAGTAAGACAATGAACCCTAAATCGCCCCGATAGTTAACCTCCATTCTGTATGTGAATGGTAGCGTGGGAATGGGAAAGGTCTCCCTTGAAAAAGACCCTGCGTTCCAAATCACATACTTTTTACTACACTACATACTAAAGTACAGACGAGTTTAAGGGCCACAGACAGTAGAGAAAAAAAATCAGATAAGGAAGTTTTTTTTTCATTATGTTGAGAAATGTCAAGAATAAAGACGAATACTCCAAAAGGCTATTGGAGTTAGTGGGGCATTTATGTATTTTCAGCATACTACAATTGACGTGCATGTTTTGGGACATTCTTAATCTTTTTCTGGCATACTAAATAGTAGGGAAATATGGGAATATGAACGCAGGGAGAGTCTCCGGTCTCAATGGGATTTACCTGTATAAATAAAGGTTTGAAAAAATAAACTTCCTCCCCCCCCCCTCTTCTCCCTACCTCTAGCGGGTGTTTCCAAGAAGCAGTGGGAGTGTGTGACCAGCTGTGAGTTCCTCCAGGGTGTGCTCGCGGTGAAGCAGGGGGTGTGTCCCTCCCCGACAGGGCCAGCGGCTTCGCGGCCGCCTGCGTGGAGAGCTGCGACCGAGACACGGACTGTTCTGCCCAGAAGAAGTGCTGCGACAACGGCTGTGGACACACCTGCCAGGCCCCCAAAGACCTCTACAAGGGTTAGCATCTATCTGTCTGTCTGTCTGTCTGTCTGTCGTCCGTCCGTCTCCGTCCTCCGTCGTCCGTCCGTCCGTCCGTCTATCTATTATCTATCTATCTATCTATCTATCTATTATCTATCTATCTATCTATCTATCTACTATCTATCTATCTATCATCTATCTATCTATCTATCTATCTATCTATCTTCTATCTATCTATCTATCTATCTATCTATCTATCTATCTATCTATCTATCTATCTATCTATCTATCTATCTATCTATCTATTATCTACTATCTATCTATCTATCTATATCTATCTATCTATATATTATCTATCTATCTATCTATCTAATCATCTATCAATGTTCATTATACTCAAACATATGCTATAAATATACAACGAGAGACACTGAATATTTGGAGTGGTCTCTTCATTTTCCAGAGTTGTATATATAAACACAATCAGAATGTGTTCACAAATCAATCCCTCAGATATATCCTGCTCTACATTGGATGTAAGTGTATTCCATGTCTTGATAACAGTATAATGCAATGCTATGCTATGCTATAATGCTACCTCCGCCCCACCCCCCTAGGCGCTCCCCTGAAGCCCAGAAAAGAGCTGTCGATTGAGGAGCTCTCCTCCGGTCCGCTGGCCGTAAGTTGGTCCTCACGCTTCAACATCTCGGCCCAGCCCGTGGTCTATGTGCTGCAGAGGAGATGGAACTATGGCATCCAGCCCAGTGAGGACACTGCCACCTCCTGGCAGGTGGTGGCACAGGTAGCTTACTGCATTAAGTTACTTTATTAGTCAATGTTACATTCAAATGTTCTTTCCGCATATCCCCCTCTCAAGTTACCACACTTCAGAGGGGGTCAGAGCGCAGGGTCAGCCGTAGTACAGCGCCCCCCAGGAGCAGTTTTGGGGTTAAGTGTCTTGCTCAAGGACACAATGGTAGAGATGTGGGCACCGTAGACGCAATACCAGCCACTAATAGTTTCACAACTAACTAACACCCTCCTGTCCAGTGCCGGGGATCGAACCAGAGACCTCATGATTACTGGTTGGCCACCTTTCAATCTAGGACATCCTACCACCCCTATAATTTAGCTAGAATTTTCTCTTAGATTAGATGGAAAAATATACTTCTGGATTATGGGTCAGAATCGCCCCCAAATAGGATGCTGTTTTCAGGACAAAAAATCTTGGCCGGATGTAGTACGACATCCGGGTCTTTTATAACCATCCTAAATCTGGCCACAATAATCGGGACATCCTAAATCTTTCTTCTACCATACTAAATAGTAGAAAGTATGCAATTTTTATTTGTGTTGCTAACAGCAGTGTGTTGATGTGTCCCTGTCTGTCAGAGCACAGAGCAGGCAGTGAGACTGTCTGACATCCGGCCCGGGCGCTGGTACCAGTTCAGAGTGGCAGCCGTCAATACGCACGGGACCAGAGGTTTCACCACGCCAAGCAGACACATCCACGCCAGACGAGGTGTGTGTGTGTGTGTGTGTGTGTGTGTGTGTGTGTGTGTGTGTGTGTGTGTGTGTGTGTGTGTGTGTGTGTGTGTGTGTGTGTGTGTATGTGTGTGTGTGTGTTTGTGTGTCTGAAAGCACCCTAAGTGTGGTCAAATGTTTTGTCATTCTGGTGATTCATGCATAATACCTACTAATAAGTATAGAACCACTTTTGTGTTATTAGAAATAGTACAAGTACTGACTGTTCATATAGCCTATCAGATGTGTTCTAGATACAACTTTTATAGTGTAGTGTGTGCTATCAGCTTGTGACTGTGTGTGTGTGTGTGTGTGTGTGTGTGTGTGTGTGTGTGTGTGTGTGTGTGTGTGTGTGTGTGTGTGTGTGTGTGTGTGTGTGTGTGTGTGTGTGTGTGTGTTGTGTGTGTGTGTGTGTGTGTCCGTCCCAACCAGACCCTTCCAGCCCACCCGCTCCCTCTGAGCTAACAGTGGCTAACATTAGCTTTGGCCCCGGGCGCGCGGTGGGGGCTAGGCTGCAGTGGAAAATGCCCACAGACCTGGATGTCCCCATTCACCACTACAAGGTGAGCTGGAGCTGGACGGCCCTAGCTCAGCCCTCTGCTTCATCACCCACCAAAAGGAGGAAGACAGTCAGAGAGGTGAGGGGGCTGACATATAAGAGTGCTATGAAAATGCCATAAGAGTTAAAGGAAAATTTGACTGGGCTGTGTGTCGAAAAGCCATACTAACGTCCTCCCTACATACTCAACATGTACATACTACATACTGTAGCGATCGATTGTGTATGCGAGGTTCGTCGGATCGTTGACACTGAGGTATACAGAAGCAATAAAGAATTTAAAGAAGACATTTCGTGTGGTTAGTAGGAAAAGTAACCTATCGATCCATACGCAAAATCTTGCTGGAAGTAAGTGCTCATCGTGGCATTTCTCGTCTACACCAACTCGCATACACAACCGTCACATACTAAAATTGACGTCCAAATCAGTATAAGAAGGACGTTAGTAGGGCTTTTCGAACACAGCCTTGTACAAAATAAGCCATTTTAGTTCACTCTTGTTAAAAAAAATCTATTTAATTAAAGGTGCAGTGTGTAGAGTTGATTGGCATTTTTTCAGAATAGACTTGGTAGAAAATTAACTATAATATTCTTACTACTTTTGAATGGTTTGAAAGAAATGTATTACCTTTAGAATGAGCGTTTTACAGTATATCTACATAGGAGCAGGGCGCTGAGGCCGCCATGTTGCACCGCCATGTTTATACAGTAGCACAGAATGGACAAACTAAATGGCCTTACGCGTTATATATAGTGGGCGTCCTGGGGAAATGCACCTGTTGGAAGACCTAGAAGAAGAAGTACAGAATAAATAACTAAATACATCTTCACCTCATCACTTGATATTGTGGAAAGACTTGAGGCAGTAGTGGTGGATGATGCCATCTTTAGTAACTATAGCTTCTTGTCCTTGAAGGCCACCGTATAGCTTCTGTAAATTCTTCTGTAAAGGGGTTAGCAAGGGAGCGTTGACATCTGGTATCTCACCACTACATGCTCCTAAATATAATAGTAATATATTGCACACTGTACCTTTTTAAAAAGATTGTACAATACAGATGTAAGATGTCAAATGTTGGTGTGTGTGTGTGTGTGTGTGTGTGTGTGTGTGTGTGTGTGTGTGTGTGTGTGTGTGTGTGTGTGTGTGTGTGTGTGTGTGTGTGTGTGTGTGTGTGTGTGTGTGTGTGTGTGTGTGTGTGTGCGTGTGTGTGTGTGTGTAGCCCCAGGTGGAGTTGGACAGTATGCGTGCTAACAGGAGTTACAGTGTGGAGGTGCAGGCCGTCTCCTACTGGGGTCAGACTCAACTCAGAGGAGCCAGAGCCATTCTACACTTCTCTACACAGCACAGTATGTCTTTGTCTGGAATTTTGAATGTCATTAGCCGCATAGCACAATTGCCTAAATCATATTTACTCTACTCTACTTTTACTCTACATCTACTCTATTCTACATCTACTCTACTCTACATCTACTTTTCGTTAGCCTAATAGCATAATTGCCTAAATCATATTGTAAGGGTTATAGAGTAGGGTAAAGTAGATGTAGAGTAGAATAGATGTAGAAAAGTGCAGATGTAGTCAAAAGTGAAAGTCAAAATTATTTCTATTGCACATTTAAAAACAACATCAGTTGACCAAAGTGCTGTACAAGATACAATACAAAATAACATATAAGATACATGAAAAAAAAGTAAGAAGTCTCAACTTGTGTTAAAGGTCAATGCAACAAAAGTGAGTCTTCAGCAACGTATTAAACTATTCCAGGTTCTATTCATTCACACACAGATGTAGAGTAAAAGTAGAGTAAATATGATTTAGGCAATTATGCTATGAGGCTATAACGATGTGCATTTAAAAGCAAATTCTGTTGCAATGCCCAATATACTTGGTGAGACACTTTTAAAATCTTCATTTCAGTTTTACAACATTTGTGTCCAAACATTGTATTTATACTAGTTTTATGATAAACAGCTCGTTTCCTCTTGTTTTCAAAATGCATTTATGAGACATTTGAATGTTATTTTGATACTTTTATGGTGCTATGTTAGCCGTAATGCAAAATGCCAAAGTGTTTCTTTCAAAGAGACTGGCTTATGAAATCTGAAAAATTAAAAAGGAATGAATACTGCTAACTTTCAGAGGGGAGAATGAGTGAATAAACTGTTATAAAATGTATGGAAGTGAATGTATTAATCCTATATGGAATGACCGTACTGTAGCATAGCACTGTATCTTATGTTTATGTGCTTCTGTATTCCAGCCCCTAGCGCCGCTCCTAAAAACCCGGGAGACATTTTGGATGTGGGCACGCCCTTCTACCAGGAGGGACAGCTGAGGGTTCACGTGTACTGGCAGAGCAGCAAGGGTACGTACTAATGGAAAGCCAAAATAACCGGACCGGACCGAACCGCTCCGACCCGACCTGCTCTGGCCAAGATCCACTAATGCCTCGTTTCCACCGAGTAGAGCGGGTCGGGTCGGAGCGGCTCAGAGCGGGCCAGCTCACTTTTAAGAATCTCGGTGGTGTTTCCACCGCTGACCCTACCCTTACTGGTAGGGCGGGGTTTATGACCCTACCCTTACTGGTAGGGCGGGGTTTAGGCTGGACTGCGATAGCCGCCGCCAGAATGTGGGTCAAACTATCGGGCTGTGGAACAACTGTGGTCAAGCCAGTGGTCTCTCGTTTTTGCATGGTCAAACCAGCCGCTTCTTTATTTATTCCCCCCGTGTTGTTGTGAGCACAGAGACGGCTCGGTGCAACTGATACAGACAGTGAGCGAACAGCGCTGGCTGCGGCAGCTACGTGACATAGCTGTGGGACACAGTGTAGCCAACTGATTCATTTAATGACGAGGAAAAACACCACACAATAAACAGTGCCGCGCTCACATTTTCGCCAAAACACACTGACTCTCTTCACTCTAGCCGAGGTGACTACACAAGGCGGAAATGATTCTTTCGACCAACTGTGGTCAATCCAGCGGTCCCTCGTTTTTGCTCGGTCAAACCAGCCGCTTCTTTATTTATTCCCCCCGTGTTGTTGTGAGCGTGTATTTAGGCCTACTACTATCTATGGCGCATAGGCCTACACACAGAGACGGCTCGGTGCAACTCATAGAGACAGTGAGCGAACAGCGCTGGCTGTGGCAGCTACGTGACTAGCAGTGGGCTGATTAATTTATTGACGAGGAAAAACACCACACAATAAACAGTGCTGTGCTCACATTTTCGCCAAAACACAAGACTCTTGCCGAGATGACTACACATGGCGGAAATGATTATTTCGACCAATCAAATGACGGCAGTGTGTAGCTTTCGGCACCCTTTCAGGCGGCTAGTACCCCTACGGAGGAGTACTGAGATTTAGAGCGGCTCAGAGCGGTTAGGTGCGCTTAAACCGTACCATACCCAACTTTTGGCAAATGAAAAGCCAAACTACCCGGACCGAACCGCTCCGATCTGACCCGCTCTACTTGGTGGAAACGAGGCATAAAGGATTGCTTGAACAGCGGTATTGATGTTGTAAAGTGTATCTTTTGACCAGCTCCCATTGACTACCAGTGTTCGAGCTAAGCTAACCTGAATGGTAAATGGACTCCACTTATATAGCGCTTTTCCCTGGTTTTTCACAGACCCAAAGCGTATTTACATTGTTTTCTACACATTCACCCAATCGCACACACATAGCAGCA
The DNA here is from genome assembly GCA_026122265.1 of Ammodytes dubius. Classification (NCBI taxonomy): domain Eukaryota; kingdom Metazoa; phylum Chordata; class Actinopteri; order Uranoscopiformes; family Ammodytidae; genus Ammodytes; species Ammodytes dubius. Next base: position 1,385,498 of record CM047528.1, on the reverse strand, counting down.
GCTACCACGCAGGGTGAAAGCTGACTATCGGGAGCAAGTTAGGGTTCGTTGTCTTGCCCAGGGACACTTGGACATGTGGCGGGGAGACAGGGCATCGAACTATCGACCCTGCACTCTAGTGGACGACCGCCCTACCCGCTTCGCCACAGCCGCCATATGGGACCTTTGCCCATTACTATATCAAAAATGCACGCACAGTTACTGGGACGGTTTTCTGTCGCCTATTTCTTGAGCCGGAGAGTGAGGCTAAAAGAGCTTTAAATGAAAAATTCTGAACTATTCCTTTAAAGCTGGGGTGGATGATTTGGGGAGAAAATAGCAGTTGGGATAGAGATTTGAATCCAAATACCTCAACCGCTCCACTTGTTCTCTTTGGTCCCTCCCCTATGGTCCCTCCCTGCTCTACACCAACAAAGTCGTGCCAAAGTGAATGGACAGTCCCAACAGCCAATAAGAACAGAGAATCGGAGCCTCGCACTGATTGGTCAAAGTGTACAGCTCATGTTAACTTTGACCAATCAGAAATCATATATCTCAAGTGGATCATTGTTGTAGAGCTGCTGTTAAATGACAGTGTTGCGCTCTCTTGTTTGTTTGTGTGTAGATCCGTCGGTAGAGTTCTACAGAGTGCAGTGGGCACCGGAGTACTGTGGACACAACCAGACCAGACCCATTGAGAAGATAAGCACACAGGTAACCCAATAGAATGAATACCGGACAAGGTGATAGTCAAATAAACACCTAATATGTACATGTTGGACCTTTGATTTATGCTTTAGTATGAAAGACATGTCATGGAAGCAAAATAGACATACATTTCAAAATTGACCAGTGCTTGAAAAAACAATGTTGTCTCGCCCTTAGACCACATAGTCACTGTGTTGAATGTCAAAAAATAATGAGCAAATAATTCATCATATAATAATAATAATAATAATAATAATAATAATAATAATAATAATAATAATAATAATAATAATAATAATAATAATAATAATAATAATAATACATAAAAAAAAAAAATCAGTCTCCAGCCCTTGTTTTTACTACCAAGACATGTTCAAACATTTTCTGTCTTAGTGTATATGTTCAAACTATTTTTTTTTCTTTTTTATTTCTGTGATGTAGAAAAGCTTTGTGAGCCTGCAGGGCTTACTGTTCTCCTGTAAGTACAAAGTGATCGTGCAGCCGGTGGGCAAGAAGAGGAGCCGTGCTGCTGTTGTGTCGGAGAGCACCAGCTTCTTTACCCCCTCCTGCGCTGCTCTCCAAGCCAAGAGCCCCAAACACATCACCTGTCCTGGGGAGAAAGGTGAGGCCAGCTCAGCCTGTAGCTTGCAGCATGTAGCGCCCTGTTTATATTCACTAGTTTAGGACTAAACAAGGAGAGGCAGCTTTCAGTTTTTATGCACCAAATATCTGGAACAAACTCCCAGAAAAACTCTCAGAGCTCTTTAAATCAAATCTGAAGACTTTTCTGTTTCCCTTTTCAGCTGTCATTTTTATTTAAATATTTAATTTCTATTCATATTTTTCATTCGCTTTTCTAATGTCTATTATATACTTGACATATTTTTAATCTTGATGTATTTCATGCACCCTTTGAATGGGCCTTGTGTCTGAATTGTGCTATGGAAATAAACCTGCCTTGCCTCTTGCCCTTTAAGCAGCGTCCCCTCCAAAGGTCCTGGTGAGGGCAGCCAACCTCACGGCTTCCTTCGAGATCAGAGGAGGGAACATGACGGCCATCTTTAGCTGGACCCCGCCCCCCCAGCAGCTGACTGGTTACCAGGTAACCTGGGCTGAGGTCATCCCCACCAAGACACACATCAACAACAAGAACAACAAGAAGAAGAAGCCTCACAGCCTCATATCCCAGTCCCAGATCCTTCCCCCGGTCAGTGCTAATGGTTTTATACATGTTGAATGTGGCCAAGGTTAGCCGTTAGCCTGTGTGTTCATACCCACTCATACCCTGCGTTCCGAATCGCTTTCTTTTTTCCATTCTACATACTACATCTGACCATAAAAATAATCTAGTCAGGATGCAGTATGCTACAATTGGGACATACTTTTACTTATTTATTTCGTCATAACATTGCGCCTTGACCTTGCCTCTTGCTTTTATATCCGTCACATCCCCGTTTGTTTTCATATGGAGGCACGGTCGATGCGACGTCACTTCAGGTTCGCACTGGATTATACCCAAAAGTATGCCTACTGCATCCTAACTAGATTCTTTTTATCGTCGGATGTAGTATGTAGAATAGAAAAAAGAAAGAGTATGCCATTCGGAACACAACCAGAAACTTCAAAGGGACCAGCCCACCCACACTGTGAATCCCACTGATTTGAACATTTGACACACATATCCAACTTAATAATCACTGCCAAAAAATAAAAGCGTCTTGTGCAGTAATCAGCTAATAGTCAGCTCTGATGGATGCTTTGCTAATTTGTGAAGTGAATTCATATTGGTATGCAGCCCTTTGCGGGGCCCCAGATACATCAATGCTCTCTGATGAGGCCAAACCCCGCTCCAAAAACATCAATCGAAAAAAGCTTGGCAAAAATGTAATTCCTTTTTATTTTTTGAAGGAAATTTGGCCCATAGTAACTCATTGACCAATTGTCCAATCATCATACAACCTGGTAGATATCTTCTATTCATTGTCTATGGGCTGAGGCTAGCCAAATGCTAAAAATGCTAAAACCAAGCCAGTGGACTGAAGTGAAGCATCTTGGGTGCACATGCTCTGATCTAAAGTAATTACCAAAAAGCCTAAGATTAATTTTCATTTGGTGTGTGGCTGTGGGTTTCAATAATGTTGGCTCATAGCACAGGTTGTCCTTGAGCGATCCTGGACATATGTACAAAGTTTCATTCACATCCAATAAAAGGCAAATAGTGACACATTGAGTGTGTACTACTTAATGCTCGTGGTCATGGCCTATCACATGATGCCCTGCGTTCCAAATCACATACTTTTTCTTTTTACTGTAGTACTACAGTACATACTTTTATTTCATCATAACACTGCGCCTTGATCTTGCCTCTTGCTTTTATATCCGTCGCATCCCCGTTTGTTTTCATATGGAGGCTCCGTTGATGTGACGTCACTTCATGTTTGCACTGGATTGTGGGTCAGAATTGCCCAAATAGGATGCTGTTTTCAACACTAACAATCTTGGCCGGGTGTAGTATTTCTAACCATCCTAAATCTGGCCACAAGAATCGGGACATCCTAAATCTTTTTTTCTACCATACTAAATAGTAGAAAGTATGCGATTTGGAACGCAGGGTGTGTGTTAAACTCTCCACTACATTTCACCCTTCTTTCCTCCTGTCTTTTTCAGAGCGCTAATGTCTTGGTGGTGTCCGGCCTCCACCCAGCCTCTCTCTACAGGCTGGAGGTTCAGCCAATCACAACACAGGGTGAAGGGCCCGCCACCACAAGAACATTCCAAACCCCGGCACAACACACCACACTCAAGCACAGTAAGCAATGACAGAAATCAAACCCTGCGTTCCAAATCACATACTCTTTCTTTTTACTACACTACATACTAAAGTACAGAAGAGTTTTAGGGCCACAGGAGAGAAAAGAAAATCAGATAAGGAAGATTTGTTTTTCATTATGTCGAGAAATGCCAAGATTAAAGACAAATACTCCAAAATGCTATTGGAGTTAGTGGGGCAACTATGATTTTTCAGCATACTGCAATTGACATGCATGTATTGGGACATCCTAAATATTTTTCTGGCATACTAAATAGTAGAGAAGTATGGGGATTGGAACGCAGGGACGGAGAGGAAAAAGACTAAGGCTGTGTTCGAAAAGCCCTACTCACACCATACTCATTTTGACGTCAATTTGACTATGTTGTGGTTGTGTATGCGAGTTTGTGTAGGCGAGAAATGCCCCGGATGAGTGCTTACTTCCGGGAAGATTGTGTGTATGTTTGTTTAATTGCCTTACCCAAACAGTATTCCTCTTTGCTTTTATAACGTGTGTACATGTCCCGTCTCGTCTCACCCAGGACCCAAGCTGTCGAGGCATCACCACAAACAGCCAATGATCGAGCGGCACTGAACACGGACGGCCAATCGGACAGCTCCAATTCAAAGTCTCCAGCCAATTGATGACGAGTGCAGCCTTCAACCAGCTTCACCATTATGTATCCTAACTTACACTTCATTCTCTACAATGCAATATCTCCCTATATGGACTGAGCTGGCCATGTTATTGTTAAAGCTGATGGATTGGTATCACACTACACACAATCACAGTAACAGTAGCAATAGCAATATTCAGCTAGTTATGGGGCATTGTCTCATTGGTTTACATAGTAATACAGAGGTGTCACTGTTAACATTACATCAGTCAACACCATAGATAGTAAATAATATGGATGTAGCATCCGGGCTGACCTCAGTTATTCACACGGCATCTAATAATCCTGGTTTGTGCGCCTATGAGTGAGACGGGTGTCGGTTTGTAGTGTTCTCTCTTGTGATTGGATACAAATTTCGGGATCCTCCAATAAGTTTATTTGCCGATTACATGCAGAGCAGTAGACTGAGAGATCGGCTTTATGAAACGCGCACATTATTAAAGTGATCACTGTATGAATAAAGAGCGATTTAACACTTATATTAACATAAATAAACCACTTACTTCACCTTTAAGCAATGCTGTGATTCTGGTTCCACCTCTAGTGTCAACCTAGTTCCTTTATTTACCTTCTAGGTGTTTTACCCTGCCCTGAAAATGCATGCAAACACCTAAATGTCCATAGTGTTGTCACTGTCATTGATTGAGTGGGTAAATTCAGGATATTTTTTTCTGAAAAATGCATTCCCTGCTCGAGATTAGTTGTGTAGTAAAAAAAATGTGTAGGCTCTCCCTGTACTCTGTAAATATCTGTATAAAATGTGTGTCTGTATTTATTTAATGGTGGTATATTTGAGTGTATACTGTATACTGTCTATACTGTAAACTTGTAAACACATCTGTCCTATGTATGTGTGTGTGCTCAGCCTTTTTGAGACCCCTGTACAAAGATGTTTTTTTTTTCTAACTAAAGATAAATTCTGTGTAAAATCCTGCGCCATTTTTTATTTCCTTATTGTTTGGCTGGGTTGAAAAAGCCCTACCAACATCCTACTCATACTCATTTTGACTTTTGTGGTTGTGTATGCGAGTTTGTGTAGGCGAGAAATGACCGAATGAGTACTTACTTCTAGGAAGATTTTTGTGTATGGATTGATAGGTTTACTTTTCCTACTCAACCGGACCCTCAATGCATTGCGTCTTTTCAAACTGAACACTGAAGTTTAAAAAAAAAAATCCTTATTGTTTCTGTATACTTCGGTGTAAACGGTCCGACGAACCTCGCATACACAATCGATGGTTAAGTAGACAGTATGTAGTATGTATGTAAATGTTGAGTATGTAGGAGAGAGGACATTAGTAGGCTGTTTTGAACACAGCCCGTGCCTTTATTCTCTCTCGCTGCTTCATCAGTAGCCTTTTAGATTTTTTTTAAAGATAACCCCGGGGGATACAGTTTGTGGGAACACACACACACACACACACACACACACACACACACACACACACACACACACACACACACACACACACACACACACACACACCACACACACACACACACACACACACACACACAAAAATACACGTTTTAAGCCCCTTGTAAGTGTTTAACCCAAAAGCTCTGAAGAGACGCCAACTTACAGTAAATAAACGGTGACGCTCAATTCTTTATTTCCCATCATGCTCCTCACCAGCTGCTTTCCTTTGCACCGACTGAAGTGTAAAGCAGATGGACTGGGAAAAAACACACACAACACACACACACACACACACACACACACACACACACACACACCACACACACACAGCGCAGTTGCGTGCAGAAATCCCCCCAAGATCCCAAAACGATGGGGTCTTTGAAGAAAAAAAAATGCTGTCTGGCCACTTTCTCCTTAATGCTGATTTGTGTTCCGTGGCTGATGGTACTTGGGTTTTTCATCTCCCCCTTGGGACACACACACAAACACTATCCAGCAGTACAGACACAGAGAGAAGAGACCTCCATAAATAAAGGAGAATCACACTCAAAAATCCATCCATTCTTCTCGGCCTGATTTTTAAACTGCGGTTTGCTTGGGAAGCGCTCCAAAAAGCACTCGGTGTCGGAGAATAATTTGGGCTTTTTATTCGAAAAACCTCTTAACAATGAAGGTGGAGTAGAGAACAGTTTAAAACAGGCCAAGTACAACAGTTATCTTTGGCCCTACCTATACCTCCTCACATGGCCGGGTTAGTGCCATGTCTTCAGGGGCCCATATTACGTTACGTTTAGCCTGGTCGAGACTAAGGGCTAAACCGCTTACTTCACCTTTAAGTGGAGAACTGCAGCTCAGGTGGTTTCTGCTTGTCATTCCCCTCTCTGCCCCATTTCATCTCTGTCTCTCTGTCAATACAGCATGGGTTTGCTCTGCCTTTGACATAATCTAGCCAGTGACCTTTTTTTGCACGTCAGTCCTCCCTCTCTTTCTCTATGACTCCTTCATCCTTCATCCTCTCATCCATCAATAAAAGGCTAAAAAATGCCCCCCCCCCCCAGAAAAATATACCAAAGGAAAAGAATATACAAACTTGTGTGGTCATGAAGAGGGGAGTACCAGTGCTATCTTATCAACATATTGAACAAGGAAGACATGTCCTACTTCTGAGTCAAACTTAGGTTGCGTTCCGAATCGCATACTCTTTCTTTTTTCTATTCTACATACTACATCCGACGATAAAAAGAATCTAGTTAGGATGCAGTAGACATACTATTGGGACATACTTTTCTCTCTTATTTCATCATAACATTGCGCCTTGATCTTGCCTCTTGCTTTTATATCCGTCGCATCCCCGTTTGTTTTCATAACATGGACCTATAGGCTTCGTCGATGTTACGTCACTTCACGTGCGCACTGGATTGTGGGTCAGAATCGCCCAAATAGGATGCACTTTTCAACACTAACAATCTTGGCCGCATGAAGTAGACCATCCGGGTATTCTAACCATCCTAAATCTGGCCACAAGAATCGGGACATCCTAAATCTTTTTTCTACATACTATATAGTAGAAAGTATGCGATTCGGAACGCAACCTAAATGTATTTTTACACCTATCCAGGACTAGTTTCAGGCCTTTTGATACAGTCTGTGACATTGGTTGCGTTCCGAATCGCATACTTTCTACTATATAGTATGTAGAAAAAAGATTTGGGATGTCCCGATTCTTGTGGCCAGATTTAGGATGGTTAGAAGTAACCGGATGTCCTACTTCATGCGGCCAAGATTGTTAGTGTTGAAAACTGCATCCTATTTGGGCGATTCTGACACACAATCCAGTGTGCACGTGAAGTGACGTCACATCGACGAAGTCTCCATATGAAAACAAACAGGGACGCGACGGATATAAATGCAAGAGGCAAGATCAAGGCGCAATGTTATGATGAAATAAGAGAGTAAAGTATGTCCCAATAGTATGCCTACTGCATCCTAACTAGATTATTTTTATCGTCGGATGTAGTATGTAGAATAGAAAAAAGAAAGAGTATGCGATTCGGAACGCAACCATTGTTTCTTCTTTTAGTTGTATTTGGTGTAGCTAGTGCTGTATTGACTCATAGGCGCGTTAAGTATGTCGCATCATGCTCTGCCCTAAATCTGCTCTCAGAGACGGGTACGAGTTAGCGCTCCCACACATCGCCGCGGGCTGCACAGGCCTTTCATGCATTTGACCTGATGAGTGTGTGTGTGTGTGTGTGTGTGTGTGTGTGTGTGTGTGTGTGTGTGTGTGTGTGTGTGTGTGTGTGTGTGTGTGTGTGTGTGTGTGTGTGTGTGTGTTTGTGTGTGTGTGAGCTCTTTAAATAAATAGTTATTCCCACTGGGGTAAGTTATTGTATTCAAAGCAAAGTAGTTTGAAATTAAATTTCTTAAAATATACACTGCAAAGACAGTTTTTTTGGAATAAATAATTGCAACAAACCATAGTAAAGTAGCACAACACAATATGAAAATCCCCATACTTCCCTACTATTTAGTATGCCAGAAAAAGATTTAGGATGTCCCAATACATGCAGGTCAATTGTAGTATGCTAAATACATAGCCTACCGGTAAATGCCCCTAACTCCAATAGCATGTTGGAGTATTCATCTTTATTCTTGACATTTTTCGACATAATGATAAAATAAATCTTCCTTCTATGATTTTTTCTCTTCTGTGGCCGTAATACTCTTCTGTACTTGAGTATGTAGTGTGGTAAAAAGAAAAAGTATGTGATTTGGAACCCAGCCAAAAGGATTCCACTTGCTAAATGTTGTTAGAGTATCAACACTGCACCCTGCTGGTGACACTACAGCACTGCCTCACATTTAACCCCACGAGCACATCTGTTCAGAGAGAAACTAATGTGAAGGGTTGCAAGATATGGCTGGTCTCACCCATAGATAGTATATATCACCAGGCTAGGAAACAATGGGCCCATTTAATAATTTTGGAGATTGACATTGATTTTGACCGTTTTTTAATTTTAATTTTATTTTGAGTGTCACAATCATAAATCACTGGAGTAATAATGCCTCAGGCCTTGTTCATTTTGACATACTATATGAACATATTGGACCCAAAAAAAAAAAAAAAAAAAACTTTGAATAGATAGATTGGATAATTTTATATTATGATAAAGCACCAACTTCCAAGTGTCATTCCAATTTCGTGTCATCATGTGTTAACATTATGTTTGGTGTGTGTGTGTGTGTGTGTGTGCGTGCGTCTGTGACATCACAGAAAGAGAAATGTAGGGTTAGACAGTGAGACCATAAAACACTCTTTCTGCCGATCCGATTTCACTTTTTTTTGCACATTTATACTTCATAGGATCTCCGAGTTCAATACACCTTCATATTCCAACTGGTGAAGTAGGCCTTTAAGCATTTAGAAAAGAAAAAAGCTGGCCCTGCACTGGTGTAATACATAGTTTTGTCCAGCGGGTGGCGCCATTGTCTCATTCTAAACCCAATCCACTGATGAGACAGTAGGACAGGATGCGATTATGAAGCCTCAATTGACAGAGCGCAGCGACCAATCAGAAGAAAGCCGCCCACAGATGGGACAGCCAATGGGGGTTCTTGTATCCGTTTTACAGTCCCAAACGACAATAGGGAAATACACAAATAAACAGTTTTCTCCCCGTTTTCTTGCTGTCTGCTATATAGGCTAGGAGTGTTTTATTTTTTTGAGTTTGTACCGATTTGAGAGGACGAAGGGGGTACTCGGCCCGTATTCTCGTCGTTGCATATTCCAGTAAGAACTTATGACATTCAATCAAAACCAGACAACAACTATCGACCCAAAAAGCTATACACGGACCCGTCCCGCGAGGTCAGTCCCGAGTCGGAATGTCCAGCCAGGCGTCGCCCCAGCCCAAGGAGACACACGCCGGCCGGTAAGTGGAGAAAAAAATAGCCTACGTAAAGGTAATTCCAAATAATAGGCATAAAAAAGACCGAATAAAATAATGGATGGATATGGCGTGGGCAACGCGTAAAGGCGCACGGATTGGAACATGACGCACTTCATGATGCTGTGGGACTTAGTTCCGTCAGAATCTTATTTATAAGGCCGATTAAATACTATGTAATATCATTGATTTATTGTCATTGTATAATGCAACATGAATTCGGTGCAGCGTTAAAAACAACAACATCAAATTCATCATTCACAATAATGATAAGTATATGCAATAAATAATGTAGTCGCTTAGTTGAAATATTTGGCCATTATATCAATGTTGTTGGACTTAAAAAGCAGTGTTTATGGTTGGGTAGTCGTGGCATATTATGAGTTGTGGTGATGATGGGCTATTTTTATTGGTCTATCCTAGTTTTTTTTTTGGTTCGTTTTGGGCCGGTTTCGATTGGCAATTGTTGGGCTGGTTTTGTGACAAAGACCCTGGCAACCCACCATGACATCATGATCCGAAAAAAAGAAAAAAAAAGATGTAGAAACAGGTGGATGACGCTGCCATCAAAAGAATGCAAAATCACACAGGGGAATTTTACCCAACCACACCAAAACATTCTTGTGTCTCGTTTGCATGTGACAAGGTGATGAGAGTTTCACACCAACTATTTTATATGATAGTGCCAACACATGTGTGGGGGACAGATGAATGGAAACGTCAACAAGTCAAAAGCCTGAACCATGTTTTTCAGGATAACAGATTATTGTGATTTACATGACGTAATTTCAGACAGTGACGTATGATGAATGTGTGTACACATGACATGCAGTCTTGTGTCGAGCTCCATTTTTATCCAATCGTGTTTGTTCCTGCACAGTTCAGTTCAAATAAACACAGGCTACAACCTGTGTTCCTTAAAAAAAGAATAAAGCGATTAAAACTAATTTAGACAGGATACAAATGACAACACGGTTCTGTTTTCAAAGTGGCATAGTGTTTTAAAGTGGATGTGTGGACAATAATCTTTTCTTTTATATATTTTTGGCAGTGGAAGTGATTTCTTTCGAAGTGTTATAGCAGTGACAATAGTTTCAGTCAGGCGTGTTGACAGGGCACCTTACAACTGAGGTCCTGTTTGTTGTCATTATCCACTTCCTGCTTTTTAGCCGGGGCGGGTTGGTTTGTGAAGCCACTGGTAGAGGATCAGTGTGTGTGTGCGCGCGTGTGTGTTTACCAAAGTGTGTGTGCGTGTACGTGGGTGTCAAGCGTCAAGAAGTGTGCGAGTGTTTTCGGCGTCATTACACTTCGCGAGACAGTTGAAAAAAAGACAGTGACGTAGGAGGAGGAAACAGCGTGAAGTTAGAGGAGTAGAAAAAAACACAAGAAGAAGACGAGGAAGACGGAGGAGTTAAAACAAAAACACCAAAATATCAAGAGGAGTGAGCGCTCGCTGACAACAACTGGACTCCCAATGCACTGAGTACATTTTTTTATATATACGATCTATGACTGGTACTGATTGCACCAGAACTACTACGAACTGAGTGACCAAGTGGGGACGTTCTGAGGAATGCTTTGAAGGATTATCTTCTCTGGACTCTAATCTCTACACACACACACACACACACACACACACACACACACACACACACACACACACACACACACACAACACACACAACACACACACACACACACACACACACACACACACACACACACACACACACACACACACACACACACACACCTTGTGTCTCGTAAAAGACCTTTGGCATGTGGATTATTGACTTTGGAGCCTGTAGCCATTTTTGAAGTCCAAGAGCGCTCCTATTAAGTGTGCTACAATAACTCATTGTAGTGATTATCACTGAACAGAATACTTCTAAGAATTGAGTGTGTGGCTACTACCTTCCTACTTTGTCTAAAACATGCTTTTTCTAGTGTGCTACTTGTTATAAAACCTAGTTCATACTAAAGTTATGTATAGAGCTGCACCTAGTACACTTCATGCACAAAGTACATCTCATTTAGCCAAGTTTATTTTTGTGTAGTAGGCTATGTGTTCATGTAAGTCCCACACAAAAGCTTAGCATTGTATCCTAGTGTTATCTTTGAACACAGTACACACACACACACACACACACACACACACACACACACACACACACAACACACACACACACACACACACACACACACACAGAGTACAGCTTTGTCCGTGGGCTTGTAGGTCATCATCAGACAGGCTCTTAACCATGAGACCTCTCGGTGACTAAAGTGCGGCGTGAATCTGTGGAGTTTTTGTGAAAACGCTTCAAGGAACATTTCCTATTTTTGGGAACCACACACACACACACACACACACACACACACACACACACACACACACACACACCACACACACACACACACACACACACACAGAGGGGGGATATTCAAGGCCTCCAGTCATTCATTTTCTTTCTGGGAATATACCGCTCCAAGGACCTTTTCTTCCCCTCCAATGAGTTGTAGTTTGTCCTGCTACAATGTAACCAAGAGGAATGGAAGCGCAGGAGCACAGAAAACAAATGCCATGGATCCAGAATTTGGGGAAGAAAGCCATTTTGGCCGAGATGGAGAGAGGGTAAAGAGAGCAGGAGAGGTGGATGTTTTGTTGGACATAAAAGGAAGGGATGGCGATGGAGATGGAGAGGGAGAGAGGGATTTCAGTTCTGCCTCTTCCTCATCCATCTCCTCCCCCCCTCCATCCCCCTCTCCCCCCTCTCCCTCCTCTACCTCCGCTGCCTTCAAGCCCATGTGTGTGGAGGAGGAGAAGGAGATTCTCACAGGCTGCTCCAAGTCATTCACAAGTGGACTCAAGCTCTTCTCCCGGAGGTAAGGCTAAAAACAACGGACGTTTAGCTATTTTATCCCGGAAACACACACACACACACACACACACACACACACACACACACACACACCACACACACACACACCACACAGTTGTTTCAAGAAGCAATAGCCTCATCAGAGATTGTGCTTGCATTACACGTATCATGCTCTTTTGTATACGTTTGGCGGTTTTTGCTAGTCATATAAAAAAAATCTTCACACAATGTAAAAAGTTAAAATATTTTCCAATGCATAGAGAAATGCTTAATAAAATGACAAACTTGAGTGTACAGAAGAGAGCATGCATCACCCGTTTTAGGCCACCCTGGTAAATGCATTGGCTACAAGTGACAAGCTGTGCTTCAATAATACACACTATTTGAGTGTTTATGTGGTCAGGGGGAAAAAACTGTGTAGTACCTAGTTTTGACCAGCGGGTGGAGCCATTGTCTCAGTCTAAGGCCAATGCACTGACGAGAGGATGTGAACAGATGTGGAGTTCTTGTCGCATCCGAGCTTTGTCTACACACACACACACACACACACACACACACACACACACACACACACACACCACACACACACACACACACAGGATCATTTTATTAATTCCACCTGCTTTGAAAAGAATACAGATTTTTCCAACATTGCTAGTTTTCTGCCGCCACAATGAGTCATGGCAGGATCTGAATGGATCCTGCCGTGTGTGTGTGTGTGTGTGTGTGTGTGTGTGTGTGTGTGTGTGTTGTGTGTGTGTGTGTGTGTGTGTGTGTGTGTGTGTGTGTGTGTGTGTGTGTTGTGTGTGTGTGTGTTGTGTGTGTGTGTGTGTGTGTGTGTGTGTGTGTGTGTGTGTGTGTGTGTGTGTGTGTGTGTGTGTGTGTGTGTGTGTGTGTGTGTGTGTGTGTGGTGTGTGTGTAACCTTGCCAGTGGGTCACTTGCCATTACATAGACGAGAGAAGGGACACAAATTCCCATGGCAACTGTGGTAGTCCATGTGTCGTTCTCAATGGATCATGTTTTTGTCATACTTGAAATGAAATGGGTCAAAAAAAAAAAAACAGCATACTTTCATGTGTATTTGGACCTGTTGTGTAGCTGTTGGAACAACCCCTTTAAGTGTGTACTTAATTCACATCTCCACTTGATGTAATTCAATCTGGTATCACTCCCTAACACGCTGCTGTGAAACTAGGATGTAAAGGTCACCTTTTGTGTCACTCTCACTTTTCTCAGGCGTTTTTTGTTACGAGTGTGTGTGTGTGTGTGTGTGTGTGTGTGTGTGTGTGTGCTATACAGAATACCTGAGAGCCTTACTGCATTATATTTGTGTCACAGTGTGTACAGATATAGACATTTACAGTTACACCACAAATTCCTGCATAACGAATTCACCAGAAGAATGCAGGAAATGAAGTGTTTTAATCTAGACCTGTGTGTGTGTGTGTGTGGGCCTGTGTGCGTGCGTGCGTGTGCGTGTGTGTGTGTGTGTGTGTGTGTGTGTGTGTGTGTGTGTGTTTATCTCAGCTTGTCAAGGAAGTACACCAAGTTATTTCAGTAGACCTCTCTCATGCTCTGTGTGCGTCTGTGTTTGGGCCACACCCCCTCACTCTCTCACTTCCTAGCAGCACACTGGCGGTGTCTCTCGCCCCTCCCTCCCTCTCTCTCCCCTCTCTCTCCCCTCTCTGCCACTGTAGGCCAGGGTTTAGTTGTGTCGATGAGACAGTGCAGTGGGGAAGCATGGATGGATAAGCCTCTATCAGGTTGGCTCCTTAATTATTATTATTATTTTTAAAGTATATTTATTACGTTAAAAGAACATTGCATTAGATTGATTTGTTGTCTAGATTATGTTGGATTTAGCATGGTGTCATTTTAAACAGTTAAAAAAAATTGTTCCTTATAGTGGATTGTTAAAAATATGGTGACACTTTACAAAAATGGTACATGAATTAACTGTAATGCTTCATTGAGGCTTACTATGCATTTTCCAAGCATTACCTAACTGTTAATAAATGCTAAGTATGTGCTTAATAAACAAAAACTTAGCATTAACTAACTGTTATGCTAAATGCTCAACTAACCATTAGTTAACTAAGCATTAACTTACCTTACTTAATGCTTAATTGGCGTTATATATGCATTCACTGACCATTAATAGCATTAGCTTAGCATTAACTAACAGCCCATTAATGTACCCTTGTTGTAAAGAGTTACCAAAAATAGTTAACAATGTGGAAGTGAAATACGTCCGATGGTGGCTGATGCAGTGCTGTGTTCTAACTAGTTCTCGGTTCTCTTAAGACATGAATAGGACTTGGAGGCCTAACTAACATACTGATCTGAGGTATGACTTCCATGACAGATGTGGCAGAAAAAAGTGCAGATCAAACTGATTTCGGACCAGCGAACAAAAGTCATGCAAAACAACATCTCCCCCTGGTTCCCACAACCTAGGAATTATTCATGCTGCTTGTCACAACACAGGCCCTTTTGTGAAGGTTCCTCTCTGCTCTCACAAGTCACTTCAAAATGCAGTAGCCTACCTGTTCTCAATTGTGAAAAATGTATTAAAACTTTTTTTAAATAGATATTATTTTTAACACACAACTAAATTCGTCATTCCTACTCCTGTAAACTGCCACCAACCCTGCGTACCAAATTGCCTACTCTTTTCTTTTTTCTATTCTACATACTACATATGATCATAAAAAGAATCTAGTTAGGATGCAGTAGGCATACACTTGGAACATACTTTTACTTATTTATTTCATCATAACATTGCGCCTTGATCTTGCCTCTTGCTTTTATATCCGTCACATCCCCGTTTGTTTTAATACGGAGGCTCCGTCGATATTATGTCACTTCCAGTGCGCCAGAATGCTGTTTTCAACACTAAACATCTCGGCTGGATGTAGTAGACATCCGGGTCTTTAGCTTAAACATGGTATGGACCTGTCTATGTACTGGATGTACTGACTTGAAACTTTCGGCTTAGACTACTTGCTTACATTACATACAAACAACGATATGTGTAATCATGTAAAAAAGGGGTCGCTTGTAATGTGTTGCTTTTCTACTTTTGAGACTTGCTTATCTTTTAAAGACATTTTTTTGGCATTTTTATGCTTTATTGATAGTGCAGAGAGACAGAGTTGAAATGGGGCAGAGAGGGGAGTGACATGCAGTTAGGTTACTTAGTTTTTAAGTGACAAGCAGCAGTTGTTTACTTATGAAGCTAATATATTGTCACGCTTGTGCGTGCGTGCGTGCGTTTGCAGTCATTTTGCTGACCTAAACACTGCTATTTAGACTAAAAACATAGTGTGGTAATGGCAGTGCAAAATATGGCGACTGTTTGGAGTAGAAACATTTCTCCATATAGAGAGAAAGAGAGCGAGAGATGGATACTGTAGATAGAAGAACTATGCCTGGGTCTGGTGGACACACACACACACACACCACACACACACACACACACACACACACACCCAACATAATGTAAACACATGATGACATGAAATTGGAATGATACCAACTTGGAAGAGTTACAGTTGGAGGTTAATCAGTCACGTAAGGCTATGTAACGATACTAACATCAACAGTTCTAGGGAATGTGTGTGTGTGTGTGTGTGTTCTGGTCTGTGGTCTGCTCTGTAAACATGTATGTAAGCAAAGAGGGCCCACCGTAGCTTACCAACATGCCCATTTACAGAGCATAGGCAGTGTGTGTTTTTTTCAGCGCACACACACGGACAGGTAGCGTATACTGTATTGTGAGGAGATATTCACTCGTTATTGACTAAAAGTAATTTTGACAACAAGCGTTCTCCAGAATCGCTGACTCCACCTTTAACTAGCAAAAGCCAGAGTGCTCACTAATGAGTAGCACCCAATGAGAACGAGGAGGAGGCTTTCTATTGGCTCTACAGTTCAAAATAAAATAAAAATTCAAACCAATAATCAGGGGGCCGGATTTTGTCTTTATCCCGCCTACTTCACTTTTTATGGTAATTGCAATGGATGTAGAGTGTACAACGAGAGTTTTGAAAACTGTGTGTGTGTGTGTGTGTGTGTGTGTGTGTGTGTGTGTGTGTGTGTGTGTGTGTGTGTGTGTGTGTGTGTGTGTGTGTGTGTGTGTGTGTGTGTGTGTGTGTGTGTGTGTGTGTGTGTGTGTGTGTGTGTGTGTGTGTGTGTGTGTGTGTGTGTGTGTGTGTGTGTGTGTGTGTGTGTGTGTGTGTGTGTGTGTGTGTGTGTGTGTGTGTGTGTGTGTGTGTGTGTGTGTGTGTGTGTGTGTGTGTGTGTGTGTGTGTGTGTGTGTGTCCAAACCCTGGCTAAGTTTAGACAAACAGAACATAGGTCGGTCTGGGTGAAATATGAATAAACACACATCCTGTCACATGCTTCAAGTCACTGATGACCTTTTCCAGTATTTGTCCAAGAACCCCATATTTTCTTACACAGTAAACAGACGTACAAACATGTAAATGGTTTGCTGTGGCAGTGGGAAGCGGATGTTATCTCACATTAAATCCAGGGATGTTTATGCCGAAAATTTGGGTAAGAATTTTTTTTGCGCCGTCCGTCGATACATTCATTTTAAAAACTGTCCTTTTTATTACAATAATTTGTATTGCGAAAGTGTATCATAAATCGGACAAATTACCAACATGCGAACAAATCCTTCCAAATTTTTTGGGTCAGAGTATTGAAAAAGAACTAGTGTTGAGATAATGGCCGTTAGAGATGGTTGTATAGGAGAAATATACAGACGCAAACTTACATTTATTTATCACCTATATATATGTGCATTATGGACCTTTTTTTATTCATACTAGTATGAAAGAAGACATGCTATGGAAGCAAAAATAACAAAAACATCTCAAAATTGACCAGTGCTTGAAAAAAATTGCTGTTGCAACCATTGATTTTTGGAGTTTATATGTTTGTGAGCATATTTTTTAGCGTGACTACTTCTACTATTATATGCATATTTTGCGTATAGGGCGCATGTCATATTTATTTTTAGTACTAGTATGTCAAAATCCACAGGACATTTTGTATATTGTTTTTAGAAATGGGAATGTCCATGTGTGGCTTTACAGCCAGCTGTAGCCCTGGCTTGTGTTTGACACTTGACATTAAAGTTACAAGCCCCAGGGGGAAGTGTACTAGGGGGTTTGGGTTTAGGCACTGTCCCTGCGTTCCGAATCGCATATTCTTTCTTTTTTCTATTCTACATACTACATCTGACAATAAAAATAATCTAGTTAGGATGCAGGAGGCATATTTGGGACATACTTTCACTTGTTTATTTCAGCATAACATTGCGCCTTGATCTTGCCTCTTGCTTTCATATCCGTTGCATCCCTGTTTGTTTTCATACGGAGGCTCCGTCACTTCACGTGCGCACTGGATTGTGGGTCAGAATCGCCCAAATAGGATGCTGTTTTCAACACTAACAATCTCGGCCGGGTGTAGTAGACATCCGGGTCTTTCTAACCATCCTAAATCTGGCCACAAGAATCGGGACATCCTAAATCTTTTTTCTACCATACTAAATAGTAGAAAGTATGCGATTTGGAACGCTGGGTGTGTGTTAGAGGGCATCCATTGCAAATTTGTTGTTGCTAATTCAAAGGAATTAAGATGAAGAGGAATGGCCACTCCAGATTGGATGGATACCAAACACACCCTGCGTTCCAAATCACATACTCTTTCTTTTTACTACACTACATACTAAAGTACAGAAGAGTTTTAGGGCCACAGGAGAGGAAAAAAAAATCCGATAAGGAAGATTTTTTTTTCATTATGTCGAGTAATGTCAAGAATAAAGACGAATACTCCAAAATGCTATTGGAGTTAGTGTGGCATTTATGTATTTTCAGCATACTACAATTGATGCACAAGTATTTCAAAACATTTCTAAAAACAATATAAAAAATTTAGGACATCGTAAATTGTTTTCTGGCATACTAAATAGTAGGGGTGTATGGGGATTGGAACTCGGGGATTGGAACTCGGGGATAGTCACAGTTAGTAGGCTATCATAAAGGCATCCTCTAAGCTCCACTTGTAATACATTGCTCTCTATGTGCAGCGGGCTGTGAGACAAGAGCACATGGGAGAGGAACATATATTCAATAGCTTCACTCTTATACGGTGCCGTTATAAGTCTTCTTTCTGTGAAAATTATCTTTTATTGTTTGTGTTTTATTACATTTTTAATTAATACATTTGATTTATTCTCAACATTTCTTATTTTTTCTCGATGTGCATAGTGTGTTTGTGTGTGTGTGCCTGCGTAACATGGAATGCCTTGTAACGGCAAGTTTATAGTACAAGTGGGGCCAAGTGCCAAGACAATGCTTTTGTATAGTGTTTTACTTGGCAGTTTATGTTAGAGATGGTTTATTATGGACAGTAGAGCCTGTTGGTTCCACACTGCAAAAAGTAACTCCCTTGGTCAGGGAAATGAGAAGAAAAAAAAACAGTTTTGCAGCATTGGAAAGCCACCATTTTCAATTATTCCCATAATTTTTTTGAGTGGACTACAGAGGTAAGAGCTAGGTCTCATTGTATTGCTTTAGGGCTGGAAAATCCAATTTTTTTTTGTGTGCGCTTGCATACTACTCCCTTATTTCCCATGTAAATATTTAACCTGACAGCACACTTATATCTGGATAGTCTTACTCACACACAGTCACATATGGAAACCTTTTTATTCCTTCCCATTAAGTGCAACCAGGCACTTACCATTAGCCAGCTGCCTAGCCAGAAGAGTGCTTACTCATTTCTGTACCTATACATTCTTGTCAGCTAAATACCCATGCCATTTTTCCTTTGAGCTTACTAGTGCACTAATGCAGAATTTGTACACAGTCTTTTAGCCATAAGGTATATCAAAAGTGTCCCTGGGCAAGACACTGACACCCTACATTTCTAGCTAAATAGTTAGCTTGCAACCTGTGCGGTAGCTGCTGCTGCTGTCGCGTCAATGAATGTGTGTGTGATTGGGTGAATGTGTACAAAGTGCTTTGGGTCTGTGGAAAAAGCCAGGGGGAAAAGCGCTATATACTGTAAGTGCAGTCCATTTACCATTTACCATTTATTGTGAATTGTTTTGTGTATTTGCTGAGGCCATTTCACAGGCATTGTGTTGTGCAAAATATGTGGGCAATTCAGGACATTGTGCTCTAAGAAACTATCTGTAAAATGAATTGGAAAAAAATAAAATAGCGCGGAACGATTGCTCTCCACAGGACCCAAGCTCTGTTTGATTGAAAACCTTGAGTGTATGATTGGCTTCACGCATCACTGACTGTCTCACAAAGGAGCAATGTTCTGTCGAATCGGACGTGTCTTATTCCTGGAAAACACAAGATACACAGGGCCATGTTTTTCTGCCTCTGTATGCAGATTTTAAAATGTGAAATCCAGTCTGGGTTGGAGCCCTAATACAAAGAGGGTTAATCTGTGTGCTGCCCCACATTTAGCTACACACACACACACACACACACACACACACACACACACACACACACACACACACACACACACACACACAGGTGGGTAAAGGCTTTAGAACGGACTATACTCTCTTCTCATACCTCCCTCACTTTTTTCCCAGTTATGGTAAGGGATTATCATTGTAGAAGGCAGCTGTTACGTAATGGCCACACACACACACACCCCACACACACACACACACACACACACACACACACACACACACACACACACACACACACACACACACACACACACTCTCTCCTACACAGTGGGGGGAAAAACACAGTCATGACAGCGTTGTTCCAAGGCAAAGAGGAGAGGAGGGAAGGTCCGATCAGGGGGGAAAGCAGTTTTTAAAGGTCACAGCTCACATTACATTTTCAAGTTCAAAATTGTAATTCGTTTTTTTTTCTACTCAAAACTGTTTCCACGGTGTAGTAGTGTCCTCCGAAAAGTCATATTTCTCGCAGTGCCATTGCTGAATCTCCTCTTTTTCAGCCTCTGTCTGAAATGCTCTGTTTTAGAGCCTGTCTCTTTAAGCCCCGCCTTCCAAAAAACCCACTCTGCCCCCTGAATCCTACTGCCAGTTAGATTCAAGGGGGTCTAGGGGTGTGGCTTATCAAAGGTGGCGGTAGTGCTCTGTTAGGTTGGTAATGGGGGGTGGGGGCATTGCTTCTCCCCTTATGACATCATATGATATGTAAAACAACTTTTACTGACACTTTGTAGTCAATGTTCATGTATGTCGCATGAATACGCATACGGACTGTCTGTAATACCACATGACAACTATTCACGCCTCTTCAAAATGAAAGCTGAAGGTTATACATTACGGCCCCCACACACATCCTGCGTCTACCTCTGGAGCGCGTCGCCTTACCTTACTGCTGCCTCTCTCGGACTTTTCTCGGACACACATGCAACGTCTCAGCAGCTGCTGCTTCTAAAAGCCCTATCTTTCTACATAGAGTTTTCATAGATAATTCCCATTAAAAATTAAGTTATTTCATGTCATCTATGATGCATATGATTTATATTGAGTCTGGAGAGTAATCCGTGCGCCCCATTGCCATTTTCTAATTTTTTTTTTGACATATTTTCGCTTGTTGGAAGTTTTATTTTGAAGGGGACACACCAGGATATGGTGAAACTACAGCGAAAGCTTCCAGTATGAAGTCAATATGACTCTCAGCAGAGTATTTCAAAAAACACTTTACTGATTTATACGGGAGAGAGAGAGGGGGGTGTGGTCGGGGAAGAAGAAGGCCGTAGACACAGATAGAGCAACGGAAAACTGTTGCGCTCATCATGATCTTTTTTATTTCTTCACTATATTGGATCTCTATATGTGTCATTTATCCAAAAATGAAATGCCAGAACTAAATGAAAATTAGGTTTTAAATCCCTCGGATTTTGATTGCACAATTAAATCGTGAAATAAAGGGATTATTCGCGTATACGACTGAGGGATGTTTTATTTTGAAATAAACACACCGGGTAAACGTGTAACTAGAGTGAATGCTGCTGGTATGACTGTCAGCAGAGTATTTCTCTATCAGTTAAAGCACAGAGACGCGAGAGAGACGCGCTGCTCTCAGAAAAAAAATAGGCGAGCCTCCTGAGGTGAAGGGGAGCGTCGCTGCAGACGTGCCTCCGACGCGCCTCAGCAGTGCGTCTGAAGTTGGATGTGTGCTCGCTCTACGTTGATTTCACAGTCTGTGACAAAAAGTCAGACGCAGACGCGAGGTAGACGCGCAGTAGAGGTAGGATGTGTGTGGGGGCCGTTAGGCCCTAATTGTAGTCAGACCCTAATCATTAGGATCGGACTACAAGAGAATGTCTGTCTCGCTTATAGATAGTTGTTAGTTATCCAGCGGAACTTTTTTCTCTGGTATAATGTGGACACACATGTGGCTGAGTGGAAGTATATGACGTCACGTGTGGATTTAATCTGCATTACGAGACAGCGTGATGAATGACAATGGAGTCTTTGTGTACCCTGTTATGCTGTTGGCTATCTTCAGCTTATTTCACTAAGAACGGACGTGTGCGAGTGAGTGCTGTCACAGAGCCAGGGTTTGCAGGTCAAGTGTGTGTTAGTAAAACAGCACACACACAGTTCGAAGTTTGAATTCAAGCAAAACAGAAGCAGTTTGTTACTCCTAACTTTAGTGCATTTTATCTGAATCATTTATTTTGAAATTCTCATGCTTTTATTTTGACGGATCAAATTTTGGCCTTAAAAAAAATGAAATATCAACGCTAATGACTTTGGCTGAGTTCCAATCCCCATACTATCTACTATTTAGTATGGGGGAAAAAAAAGGTTTAGGATGTTTGTTGTTGCCAGATTTAGTATGGTTAAAAATACTCGGATGTCCACTATCAAGCTGAGATTTTTAGTGTTGAAAACAGCATGCTATTATTTGGGCGATTCTGACCCACAATCCAGTGCGCACCGTAAGTGACGTCACATCGATGGGGCCTCCGTATGAAAACAAACAGGGATGCGACGGATATAAAAGCAAGAGGCAAGATCAAGGCGCAATGTTATGATGAAATAAATAAGTAAAAGTATGTCCCAATAGTATGCCTAGTACTGCATGCTAACTAGATTATTTTCATGGTTTGATAGTAGTGTGTTGAATAGAATAAAGTAGAGCTGCAACGATTAATCGTCAAATCGATTATTAATCGATTATTTAAATAATCGCCAACTATTTTGATAATCGATTAATAATTTAGAGTAATTTTTTAATAAATGTAAAAGCTTCTCAATATTTTCTGGTTTCTTTAATCCTATTATGTCAGTAAACTGAAATATCTGTGTGTTTTGGACATAACAATACATTTGAGGACGTCCAACATGGGCTCTGGAAAATTGATCAACATTTTTCACCATTTTACGGACCAAAACACTAATCGATTAATCAAGAAAACAATTGACGGATTAATCGATTATCAAAATAATCGTTAGTTGCAGCCCTAGAATAAAGAAAGAGTATGAGATTTGGAGACACTGCACAATCACTTCAGACCGTGTGTGTGTGTGTGTGTGTGTGTGTGTGTGTGTGTGTGTGTGTGTGTGTGTGTGTGTGTGTGTGTGTGTGTGTGTGTGTGTGTGTGTGTGTGTGTGTGTGTGTGTGTGTCTTGGTAAAAGCTTGGTTATCACAGTTTTTACGACGCAGTGACCTTTAGGACTTAACAGATTGTGGTAAGGATTTATTGTACAGCGAGAGGCTTGGCTCTGCTTAGTGTGAGGATGATGGGTCTTCCTGTTCTGCTCTATAGGGTTTCAGTTTAGCGCACGCTTTAAGCCGCACACTATTTCTTTCTATATACTCCCACACTGCTCTCTCATCTGATGTCTTGTGTTCCATTTATCCATTCTGTAAAGGACACAGTTCACACCACTTTGGTTTTGTCTGTTTTCCGCCCCCCCCATACCCCCCACCCCCCCCCCCCCCCCTTTCCGAGCCCTCAGTAAGGTTTATTATGTCATGGCGTGTGGTTTTCTGCGATAGCTTTGCCGTGGCTCTATGACTCAGCCTTTAATGCCTTTCTATTCAGTTGAGCTTTTTTTTTTTTTATAAATAATGCCTCGCTAGCTTCATATTTGTACTCCATTTTGTCTTATCTTTAGTATGGTTGTCAGGTCTATGTTGACTTTATGTCCATTTTAATGTTAGTGATGCATTTCATTGTATCATTGTAAAGCCCTTTGAGCTGCAATTCTTACAATAAAGGTACTATACAAATTTCAGTTCACCTATAACCACATACCTTCTTTATGCTCTCGCTGACAGAGCTACTATGGCACAGATTGTTCATTCAAAGTGAGCGCTAATGTATATTGTTATTATTATTTTTTTAAAGATTATCTTTTGTCATTTTCAAGCTTTATTTGATAGTACAGAGTTGAAATGGAGAGACAGAGATAGAGGGGGGGTGACATGCAGTAAAGGTCCACAGGTCAGACTTGAACCCGCAACCACTGCAACGAGGCCTGAGCCAATATGGTACGCGCTCTATCCACTACACCACCAGAGCTCAGCACACCATTACTATTATTATTGTTATTATATACATGCAGTTTGAAGTTTGCACACCTAGCTCAAACTGCCTTAAACCCTGCCTTCATGATAGGTTTTCATGAATAGTAAAATTCCATCTCATGCCCTTATGTATAAAACCGGTGCAACACCCTTGTCTATTGTGCAACTTTTGGAGAATTTTGATAACATCCCTTCCTTTCCACTCTCTCTCTGTCCAATCCCTATCAAACTATCAACGCCAGCATTGTCAAGGCACTTTGCTTACAGCCAAAGGCACCAATTTGTGTAGGAAACACACACCATGTACTATTTTCATGCCAGACTGTCATTACATTATATACAATAACAGCAGTAACATGAGTGCCAGTGTTGTGAAAAAATTTTAATCCATGCAAATGTTCAGCATCGGTCTCGTGAGAAGCTAAAGAGCTAAGCTAACACGTCGGACAGTGTTTCTATCAGTTCACCATTAGCTCAAGCTTCTGCCAATGACAGCATAAAAAGGTACTTTTGGACTCTGCAAGATTTGGTTCACCGAGTACCCCTAAGCTCGGAGCAATAGATATAGATACTTGTCTACTACAGGTGGTGCGATATTATTAGAATATCATGGAAAATTAATTGGAATTGAGGCAGGAATTCATGCAGAAGGGGCCCAAACCAAGTACTGACTACATAATGCATGATTATACTTTATAGAGGGCTGACATTTCAGTATTTAAAATCCCTTTTTTATTGATTTCATGTCATATTAAAATTTTCTGAGATAAGCTGTGAGCCATAATAATCAGAATTATAACAAATAAAGGCCTTGACATATCTCCCTGACCCTTTGCATGTAATGAGTCTATATAATATATTATTTTCACCTTTTGTAGTTGAATTACTGAAATAAATGAACTTTTGGACGATATTCAAATTTTTCGAGTTTCACCTGTATATATACACCCAAATAGAACACTCCCTAAAGACATTAGCATGAAGCCTGGGGGTGCATTCATTTAGTGCATTTGCCACCGATAACAAGAGCCACAATATTCAGACCGATTAATTGCTCTAATCTTTGCTGATGAAAACACAACATGGAGTCATCAATTAGATTTATGTAAATGAGTGTTGGAAATTATGTGTTGCCATGGTGAAAAGGAAAATATGGGAAATATTTCTATAAAGCAATGATGACCTGCTGACTTTGATGATCGAAGGTAACCACATTGCAATAATTAGCCAACAAGGTATAAGTTTAGTTTTTTTAAGGCTTCCGTATTGCTTTATTTTGAAAATGTTTTGAACTTGCAAAGGAAAAAGTAAAAAAAATTAAGAGATAATTTCTTAATTTAAAAAAAAAATCAACATAATAATAATGGAAATGCTCAAGATTAATTTGGCGGGTGAATGTGGTGGACATATTGTCAGTAGGCTATAGAATAAATCAAAAGTGTTCATCTTACTCAAACATATACCTATGATTCTAAACAGGTGATTATTACGGCTGAATTATCTGAGTTTTCTGGCATTTGGGATCCATGGGTCCATTTCGAAAAACACCCAGTAATACACCACACATACAGGCATGGCACTCAACTAAACACTACGAGAAGCACTTGTAAACTAATCAACCGTGCTGTGAATGTTGTGGGAACAAGCAAACAGGCTAACCATTAGCCCATTAGCCGCTAATGGTTAACACCTGCTTTGAATGACTTGAGTGACTTTGTAGAAAGCAGCACTGCATCAAGGATCCACCAAACGAACTAAACAATTAGTTTGATCATGATTATTTTAAATGGGAACAACCGACTTATTGCATTTGTTTCGATGAAGAAATATTTATTATTTTTTTTTTGAATTTTCTGTATTTAGCTGTTATTTATTCCTTATTGACGCTACTTATTGTATCAATAGTGTGCGTGGGAACAATTGTCTCCGTTATTGTCAATATGAAAGGAACAACATCGATTTTGAATTAACAGAAAAGCCTATTTGCCCTCTTCAGCATTTCTAAAGGACGACTGATGAGAAAGAGACGAGCTGGACTATCATCTTATACCGGTAACTGAAACGTTTCACCTTTTAGCTCGGGTGTCCCAACAAACCCAAGAGATAGCCACGTCCATGTCATTCACCGGAGCCTATCTCATCAGATGCCACATATCCTTGTCAGTGCCTTCCGCTTCGAGACATGATGGAATTCTTCTTTCAACGCCATTTCCGCCGTCGGCAAAAACGTCCGAAGCATCCCGCCGCTGCGCATCTGCCAATCCCCGCCGTCCAGACCAGCAAAGCTAGGAGGCGCTCTAGTGTGGGCCTGCCCTCCGTGACATTAGTCCAGTCCAGACGCAGCTCTGTCGGCTTGCCTCCGGTCTGCACTGACCCACGAAGACGGCCTAGCGTTGGGTTACTGGTGGCCAGCGGACAGAGGCGACAATCCATCATAGACGTTGGATCGTCCGGGATTAGCGAAACGGGCTGTGAGAAAGCGGACATGGCTATCCACAGAGGGAGAAGAGGCTTCGAGTATAAACCTTACCCGGCAGCTCGGGGGGCGTGTGCTGCCACCGTCCCGGGCGTACAGCGAGGGCTAGCGGTGCGTCGTCATCACCGGCGCCCTTCCAAAGTCAAATCCATCGAACCTCAACTGCTGGGATCGTCCATGTTGCTGGCGAGTGTGTTTCAGATGGGTGGAGAAGAAGAGGAGGAGGAAGACCAGGAAATAGACGTGTCCCTCAGCTCTTGTTCCGAGTCCGATGGAGATGGAGATGGTGATGACGTGAGTGGTGGCGATGAGGATGAGGAAGAAGGTGTACGCAATGCAAGCTTCGAGGCGGCCATCTTGGAAAACCTGACCCCGCGAGGCCCTCTGCTCAGGCCTCCTCGCTGTCTGAGACGTAACTCCTCCCACCTACTACCGGCGGATTCCGTGTACCGGCGCAGCGGAGCCGGTCACGGAGTGTACGGCCGGTATAACCGTCGAAGGTCGAGTCAAGCATACCGGACTTTAGATAGACCTCTCCAGACGTCCACCACCAGCCCCAGTCTAGTAGGCCAGCCTCTGAGCTCCGATCCTGGGTGTACTGACCCATACGACGGGGCTTCCACTGGATCTCCACTCCATAAGAGCTGCTCCACACCACTCGGGGCTCCGGAGGGCGCCATGTACTATGATCCTTATCTGGATACGTGGGAGAACTTCCTCTCGTACGTAGAAAAACACACACACAGACACAATGCATCTTTTGACACGGAAGGTATACTGATAGTTTTTGTCTATTTAAAGGTACAGTGTGTGGAATTTTTTGGGCGTTTTGCATAACAGACTTGGTAGAATTGTGTATAATGCTTGAAAATAAAAGTTGCTTCTTATTATTATTACCTTTTTAGAAATGAGCCTTCGATATCAACATAGGAGCTGTGCCATGACGCACCGCTATGTTTCTACAGTAGCACAGAATGGACAAACTTAATGGCCTAACGTGTTTTTATATATATATACAAAACCTATTTTTGCAGTATGAGCTTGTGGGGCATCACTGTGTGTTTTGTCGATGAGCAGAACACTATGCGATGAGAATGTAAAACGTCAATGTTCGTCTATATGTGTGTCAGTGCGACAATGGCACTGGTGACCTGGCCTGGTATAACCTGCCTCTGTCCCAGGGTGAGCTCAAAATGAACTGCAGCTCCTAAACAAGAGAGGGTTCACTGTTAGTATGCTGATGATGGAAGGGTGTGTGTGTATGTGTGTGTGTGTGTGTGTGTGTGTGCGTCTGCAGTGTACAGCTGTTATTATTTATTTAAAATGCCACATACTTCACCAATCACTCATATTAATCTTTCTTTCTACAAAATAAAAGTTTTAATCATTTGGGTTTCACATCGGGAAAAAGCAGATCACAGCATCATTAACATAGTCATGTGCAAGTGCCGTGCTTTATTTTGAAGGAGCAAACTGGATCTTTTATTCTATTTTAGCTTTATAGTTTTGTAATGTAAATCCCTGAATGAGCTTGACAATAGCAGCCCACAGTTCACATAGTGTTAATACATCCTTGAATATGTCTTGATATATTGAATATACTGATAAATTGATTTTTTTTAACATAGATGTATGTTATCATTGGGGATTTGCATTTTTCAGATTTTAAACAGTTTGGGAAACATTCAAACCTGCCTGCCTTTTATACTATTAACATTCAATATACATACATTTTTTTTTTTAAATTGTATTATCAAGGAAATATGAGCAGTTTGCAAGTGTCTCTCTCTGTGTGTGTGTGTGTGTGTGTGTGTGTGTCCAGGAAAGCGATAGCAAAGTCTGGCGTGCACCATCCACCCTGTCAGCCCAGCACGTCCACTCTAAACCGCACTGATCCAGAGGCTAGCATACGTAGCACCGTCGACTGGACTGTGAGTATGATAGACACACACACACATACACGCACACACACACACGCGCACACACACACACACACCCACACACACACACACACACACACACACACACACACACACACACACACACACACACACACACACACACACACACACACACACACACACACACACACACACATCTTACCTATACTGTACTATGACGGCAGCTAAGTACCTTTTTGATTTTAAAGGTAGAGTCTGTGATTCTGGAGAATACTTCTTGGCAAAATCTTCTCATAATTCGCAACCTGTCTGTACTGTGTGTGTGCACTAAAAAAAAAAAAATCGGTGTTAATACACAGCCTAAACTGTAAACCATGGGTATGTCAACAACATGCAAGGCTTTTTTATAGAGCCTAGACTGTGTATTAACACCAGATTTATTTATTATTTATTTATTTACAGTATGTCCTACAGGTAGCGAATCGTGAGGAGATATTCACTGATTATTTTTTTTTATTATTTTTTAATTATTTTTTTAAAGATATTTTTTTGCCATTTTTATGCTTTATTGATAGTGTAGAGACAGAGTTGAAATGGGGCAGAGAGGGGAGTGACAATGCAGAGAACGACCGCGGGCTGAAATCGAACCCGGGTCCGCTGCTGGCTGAGGCCCATGGGGGGGGACGCCCTACCAACTGAGCTAAGGGCGCCCCCATATTCACTGATTTTGACAAAAAAGTGATTTTGACAACAAGCGTTCTCCAGAATGGCTGACGCCACCTTTAATAATGTAAGTTATAATTGACCCAATAGGAACAATTAAAGATGTTTTTTTCTGTCCTTCTGTAGGAGCTGGCTGTGTATGGAGATCATATCTGGTACGAGACCAATGTGTCTGGAGACTACTGTTATGTGGGAGAGCAACACTGTATCGCCAGAGCGCTGGTTAGTATTAACTCCACTGTTACATTCATATTTTCATTAAAGGCCTACTTCACCAGTACATATGAAGGTGTATTAAACTCTGAGATCCCATGTAGTATAAATGTGCAAAAATCTTAGAAATCGGTTCATCCTAGCCTGAGAAAAGGCAGAAAGAGTGTGTTATGGTCTCACTGTCTAACCCTACAGTTTGCCCAGTTGTGACATCACAACTGGGCAAACTAGGATGAACCGATTTCTAAATGTTTTGCACATTTATACTACATAGGATCTCAGAGTTTAATACACCTTCATATTCCCACTGGTGAAGCTGGCCTTTAAGCTAATAACTGATAAACAGAGCCAATGTTGACATGTTTGCACGCCATGTGTTGTTCACATGTACTTATTCCAAATGTTCACTGCCATCATTTTCACTCACATTCATTTAATAGCTATTAATGTGGAATATTCTCAGAGAAATACATGCAAAAATAATTGTATTTTTATTATAGGAACAAATGTGTATATTTATAAAGGTTAAATGCAAACTTAGAGGTGTGGGATAAGCCTACTATTGTATTCGATTCTACTCATTACAATGACTTAGTTAATACTTTTTCAAGTTTTTTCTTGAAAAATACCTCTGTCGACCTTTCTGTTAGTGCTTTTGGTCAGGCGTTCACATTAAGTAACTTTATATAGTTTTTTGTTCACTCTCTTGTGTCCTTGTCTTTTCACTGACGTATCTAGTAACAATTGAAAGTTATGTAGAAAGGCTACAGGAACAAAACAAACTTGTGAAAACAGTTCAGCTCAATGACCACTACAAAGGACATTAGGACAACAAGGGCACAGCACAGTAATACAGAAGAAAATAGTAAATATTTAATTTTAAAATTCTTCAGAAAGTAAAATGACAAATATCTTTTTCACTGTATATCTATCATATTTCAAATTAAAGTAATCAATTTGCAATGTCCTGTTTTTTATTTATTTTATTATACATAGGGTTTTTATAAGGTGGAGACCAGTTGTAGTTGACTCCTTAATAACACTTTATGTGTGACATTGATGCTGCGGTGATTCAGTGTCATCCGATACACCCGTGTTATGATATATTTTTACCCATGTCAGTTCCCATCCCCTGTCTGCCTGTCACACACAAAGTCATGTGTCAAACCCTATCATGTCATACTGTATAATCTCATCATTGGTTTCTGCTTTCAACCGAATGCATTTCATTTTTTTTGTGTGCAGTGCAGCACTGCCTCCCAGTGGTCTGAGCTGGTATTACAGCCTCAAGTTTTTTTCTTAACCATCCATTGTGTATGTGAGGTTCGTCGGACCGTTTACACTGAAGTATACAGAAGCAATAAAGAATTGAAAAAAAAAACTTCTGTGTCGTTTGAAAAGACGCAATGCATGTGGGGGGCGGTTGAGTAGGAAAAAGTAACCTATCGATCCATATACAAAATCTTCCCGGTAGTAAGTACCCATCCGGGCATTTTCTCGCCGACACAAACTCGCATACACAACCACAACATACTCAAATTGGCGTCCAAATGAGTATGAGTAGGAGGTTAGTAGGGCTTTCTGCAACTTTTGCTTAAATCATTTGATCCTTTCTTGTTCTCTTTCTCCTTTTCAGCAAAAGTCTCTCAGCCGAAGGAAGTGTGCCGCCTGTAAGATAGTCGCCCACACCCTCTGTATAGAACAACTGGAGAAGGTAATCTACATTTTTGTTTGGTTTCCAAAACACTTTAACCATGTCCAAATGAGTTCACCTTTGAAGGCGAGACACTGCAGGGAAATCCTCTTTTTTTTTCAAGCAGTGTTCAATTTTAAGATTTCTTGCTATTTTGTCTTTTTTCATACTAGGATAAATAAAATGTCCAACATACATTAAGGTGTTTATTTGACTAAACCTTGTCTGTTTGCGTCTGTATATTTCTCCTATGCAACCATCTTTAAAAGACATTATCTCAACATTCGTTTTTTTCTTCAATTCTCTGAACTATAAATCTCAACTTCCAAAGCTACTTACATCAACTATCCATAATCATTCTTAGCACAATTCTGAAGGTTATTCATCATACATTTTGTTCATAAAAACATTATGAAAATGCCTAGGCCTATTAATCATGAAATCAACTGTGGGGGGGCACCTGTTGTCAGCGATTATTTGAGGGGGGTGGGATCATTTCGGTTTTAGGCAAGGCAAGTTTATTTATATAGCACAATTCAGACACAAGGCCACTCAAAGTGCTTTACAGGGACAAGATCAGAATACATAAAACACATTATAAAACATTTAAAAGCGAATAAAAGAAGCAAATAAAATACAAATTGCAGGTTAAAATGGAAACAAAAAAGTCTTTAGACTCGATTTAAAAGAACTGAGAGTTGCAGCAGACCTCAAGTTCTCTGGGAGTGTGTTCCAGATTGTTGGTGCATAATAACTAAAAGCTGCTTCTCCTTGTTTAGTCCTAACTCTGGGGACTGTAAGTAGACCTGTCCCAGACGACCTAAGGGCTCTGGACGGTTCATAACATATCAGCATATCAGTAATGTATTTTGGCCCTAAACCATTTAGTGCTTTATAAACCAACATCAGTATTTTGAAATCAATTCTTTGAGTGACAGGAAGCCAGTGTAAATACCTCAGAACTGGGGTAATGTGATCCACTTTTTTTTAACCACCATACTGTGTGTTTAACCTTCAGTTCCCCAGCTCTAGGGCCATTCAGCTGGATGCGGCCCTGCCCCTCAATGAGCCCAGCTTTAGAGTGAGAGACCACCACGCTCCTTTCTTTTCTCTACTCTCTCTCTCTCTCTCTCTCTCTCCGTCTCTGTGACCCCTTTAAAGGTGGAGTCAGCCATTCTGGAGAATGCTTGTCCAAAAAAAATCCTATCCATATACCATACTACTATAGGTATCCTTTTTCGATATCTATACGTATTTGTGTGTGCGCGCTCAAAACATCAGGGCCCTCATTTATAAAGGTGTGCGTAGAAACCTTCCCAAAACATTGCTTACTCCCAAAACTCAGAATGTGCGTAGGCCAAGACACGTTGAGATTTATAAAACCATGCGGCGCACAGCTGCACGCAATCTTCCCTTTATAATTACCCACCTGCGGTGAATTGTGCGCAGACGATCTCCACCCCGTGTCCTCCCACTTCACCTCCCAGTTTCATCCCACAATCTACCATACATGGCGAATGCTAAATAGCTCCAGAATATGATGACGCTCTTAATAAGCACGGACCTTTGACTGACATGAGGAAAAAAGGGAGGCAACCTGCCGCAAAGAAAGCCCGTGCCATGCGTTGCTGTAACTGCCACACAAACACACACGCGCGCTGATCACATATCATGATTGGCACAGTCATTATAGTCTTTGTTAAGATGTTTTGCCCAACTTTGTACTGTATTAAATATCACGTATTAGCGAACCTGTATGACTATATGTAGTCCTATATAAAATGTGTTGTGAGAAGTGAAATAATGCATTAGCCTGTAGTCTATTCCAAAGCATTTGTTTCCCTTCCGTGAGATCAACACATTTCCAACAACGTCA